>JAYDZK010000169.1:3704306-3866717 GCA_034509185.1 Euphonia xanthogaster
AAGGTGTGATGGAGTGGTATTAGGCTAGCCTGTAGACAGATGAAAGATAGGGTTTGGATTAGTGGATGATATCAAGGATAATGAATGATGACATCTTCTGAGGTCTAAAATTCCAGGTTCCCAGCAGTGAACTGAGTACAGGGCCTAACGATAAGCAAATTGCTAAAATGAGAAGCAGGGCTGTGCACAGAAGAGAGATGGTGTTGTCTAACCCTAGGGAGTGAGAGTTGAATAAAAGAATCAACAACAGAAACTCTGTTTACCTTGCCTTAGTTAAAAAGAACTTCTCACTCAGCTAACCAAGTTGGGCTTGCACCATGCAGATACATTTTTGCACTTGGAAATAGAAAATGCACATCTAAAGTTTTGAGGTTTTCAAACTTTTTTCAAAGGAGAATAAAATCATATTTCTTTTATTTATGTTTGGCTTTTCCTTTTTTCTCTCAGGCTGTAGTCAGAAATTGTACTTTTACCTGCACATTCTTGTGAAGTTTAGTTTGCAAAGGTGTGAATACCTTCAGTGAGGTCTTTGGGTCAGTACTTGCCCTGAGCACTGCTCTGAGCTTCTGGCTGAACCCAGCACAGGAGAACCAGGGGGTCTCTTGCTCACCTTTCCTGACTTCTCAGAACTTGAGAGGGGAACTGGGCTCACAGGGACACCTTCTGCTGGTTTTAAAAGCATCTCCTTGAGTGGCAGAGGTGAATCTCTCTCATGTAATTCCTGTGATTCTCCTGCTCAGACAGCAGCAGAACAGAGAGCACATGGCTGCAGAGCACCAGAGGTCTGGGAGCTCCTGCAGTGTTGTGCTCATCACTCTGCTCCGTGTTTTCTGGCTTGGAGTCCCAGTGTTACTGAGAGCACACAGCCCAATAGGCATTAATCCCAGAATCCCATTTAGGCAGGGGAAATACTTCAGTGTGATGGAGCTTGGCTGGAGATGTCTTTCCTAACTGAAGCTGTAAGAAAAACATCAAACAGATCCTACTCCATTCCCAGTGCTCAACTTTCAGGATAACTTCCCTGGGTAAATGAATTGTGGAAATGCTTTTGCTTTGTTCCAGAGGGGACTTGCTAGGCAGCAGACCTAGGCTAAATGACATTTAATGGAAAAGACTGTGCCCCAGCCCTTCTCCTGGTGGATTTATCCAAGTCTGTATTTGCCTCACCCATGCTATGAGACCTGGGAGTATCTGGAGTGGATATTTCAACATTTTCTTAGTCTGATACAATCAGGTTTTTACCAGAATTAACAAAAACATAACAAATGCCAACACTAATTGCTTTTTCAGTTTTTTGGGACCTTTATAGTAACATCTCAGCAATTAAAAGGTGAAACAAGAGAGAAATATTTCTCTTACACAAGGCAATTATTAGATACAATGGAAACAGGCATTTGAAATGAAGCCCTATCAGTTGCCAGGTAAGCAGAACCTACCCTTTTAAGGTGCTGTTGATTTGTTTGTGTTGGTTTTAATTTGGCAGCCAGACTGACTATTCCCCTCACTCCTAGTTCTGTGCCAGCTGCTGCTCTGCCCTGATTCATTATTCAGAAGATCATTAGTGCTGTTTGGGGGAATTTACGTCGGAAGGGCTCACCCTTCTGAAACCCAGCTTGTTTTGGTATGTCTTTGGAATGGAATCTCAATTATCCTTTGGCCTGAAACACCTAGGTGAAGACTTCCCTGGGAATGTGGAGTGGTGGTGTTGCCCAATTAACAGATGGCTGTAAAATTGTCTGGGTAAAGATATTTGTCACCAGGGAAAAGAGCAGCAGCCAGGACATGGCCTGACACACGCATTAGCACTGCGCTGGCAGGTGTTGCCTTGATGGCAAGGGCTGAGGTGCCAAGTCCAGGATTCCTGCTTCTTGTGATCCTTCCCATTCCACTTCTTTTCCTGCTTCTTCAGTCACTGAAAGCCCTGGAAACGAGTCAGAATGGCTTTCCTTAGTAACAAGAGAAAGAGGGGAATTTTCACCGTGACATAAGAAGAACAGAATAATTGAATCTTTTCTCCTTAATGGCTTACAAGTTAATTTTGATTCCTTTAAAAATCTAGTTCATTTGACCACACTTGAAGAAGCAACTCTTATCTTGGTGGTATTGAAACAGCTCTAACACCCTTTTCATGCTTTTCTCTGAAGAGAAGGAGCACCACACAGAATTTTCATCTGATGGTTGCCTTCCTTTTCTCATCTGTTTGGCAAAGGGATTACTTCACCTTTAACAGCAGCAGTTGCAGGTGTTGGTAGATTGAGATTGCTCTTGTTCTTTGGGTCTGACTGCCCTGAACCTTGTTCAGACCATCAGATATTCTGCTGAGCCTTCATCCTTTTATTTCTCTGGAGACATTCAGCTTCATGATATCATTCAGATTTCTAGTCAACAGGACAACAGATGACTTGGGTCCTTGTAGACGTTTTGGAAAATGGGGCAGCAAATTCTGTGGGGTTTTGTTCGTTTTTCTTGTTTCCCCATCTCTAATACTGCCTGTTGACCAAATCCCAAGTAGGAAGTAACTATGGAGGAAACAAGAGCTTCCTTAATGTCTTCCTTTTCCCAAGAAATGTGAATGTGTGATATATTCAGTTTCTTCTTAGCAGGCTGCTGTTTCTCAAGGCATTATAAATTCAGTCTAAAGCCCAGCTAGGCAAAATCCACTCCTGTGATGGTCTTTGGTGTAAAATTCACCCCAGAAGTCCCAGACCTTTTCTTTTCCTTTCCCCACCTGTTGCTTTGTGGAGTGCCCTGCAGAGACTCAGTGGCCCAGTGTGAAGAGCTCACACGTCATAAGAAATGGGAAGCAGGAACTTGCCTGTGCTTCCCCTGGGTACAATAAAGGCAGTGTTTTTAAAAGAAAATTCTTTCTGGGGAACTCTTCCAAAGCCAATTCTCTGTGCTTGCATATTTTCCCCATTTTGCATGTAATTGTATAGATGACATTTTGTATGCTACATTAAGTCACTTCAGGTTTTGGAAGGGCAATTCCAGCATCATGCTCTGTGTAGCATGAGATGGGAAAGGGTCTGATCAGGGAGGGAGAGGCAGCATTCCATCGTGGTGGATTCCCCCAGTGAGAGGAACTGGCCCAGGCACTGCTGTTAACAGGCAGTCAAGCAAAAAACAGGAGTGAGAATCAAAGATCAAAAATCTGAGCCAAAGTGCAACATCATAAGCCTGCAAGTAGAGCTGAGCTGTGCACAGCCATCATCCTGTGTCTATTCCCACCTAACCAGGGGACAAAAAGTGAATTTAAAAATATTTATTCCATCAGTGACTATGAAACTGAAGAGTTTGACAGCAGAGTGTTTCTAAATGCAAAACAATGGGCAAAAGTATCTTTCAAATAGCATTGCCAGAATTCCCATTAAATATCAATTAGATCTATTTTTTATTAATAAGAAATTACCTGCAAGGTAAATGATCATGATAAGCAGGATCTACAGATGATTCTGTTCTGCTTAAAGGTATTTTTAAAATAATTATTCTAGTTAAATTATTTTTCTTGTCAATGAATATTAATGTTTCTCACTGCTCCTGTGTCAAAAGGCAGGCAGAGAGCTGTGTTTGGGTTTGGGCTTCTGGTCTTTAAAGGTGTCTGGGGAAGCCTGACTCCTGCATGGACACCAGCCTCAGTGCAGCCAGGCAAAAGGCCATCCTGGAATGATAAATGAAGCAGCAAAGCAAAAGCTGGTGTTGTGCATTAGTCTGGGGATTGATATGGGCTGTGAAAACCTCTCCACAATCTCTTGTAGAGGAGAGAGTAACCATTAGGTGCTGGTTTCTGTGGGCAGGACATTTTCCTCTGCAGGGCTGTTGTAGTCCAGTCAAGAAGAGGAACTGGTTTTCTGTGCTGTTACATTTCCAAGGCATGGTGAGTAAAGGATAGTGCAGTCTGGGGAGAAACCTCTGTCCTCCGTGGTTGGCAGAGGTACACAGCTTACAGCAGTAAGTACCAAAGGATGTTTCTTGGCTGCATTTGTTGCACTGCTGCCAAAGCTTATTGAACAATAAGTAGCAGAGTCAGAGAATCCCAGAACAGTTTGGGTGGGAAGGGACCTTGAAAGATAATCCAGTTCCAACCTGGCCTTGGACACTTCCAGGGATCCAGGGGCAGCCACAGTTTCTCTGGGCAACCTGTGCCAGGGCCTCCCCACCCTCACAGGAAAGAATTTTTCCTGAAATCTGGTCTAAACCTACTCTCTTTCAATTTGAACCTATTCTCTCTTTTCCAGCCACTCAAGCTTGTTGGAGTCCTGGATGCTGAGAATTTTTGACTTTCTGTGCTGACACACTCTGACTCCCAGGAGAGCACTGTGTTTCACCTGAGGCAGTGGAAAAGGCTCCCAAAATTGATTGATAGCACTGGGATTACAGGTGTGTAGTTTGATTAGAAGTGTGTAATGTCACAGGGTAGAAAATGTAGAGTTTAAGGTTTTAGAATATAGCCATATATGTGGGGCAAGATGGAGGTTTTGGGGTGGTGGCTGTTTGTTCTTCTTCACCTTCTTCTTCATTGGTTTGGGTGGGATTGTATAATTGGACAGAAAAGTTTGCATTGTGGACTTTGAGGAATTAGTTATTGGGTTAAAAGTGAAAATAAGTTAGGTGGCGTTTCTTAATTGGATGGTTTAGCCTTAAAAGACCTTGTATAGAAAGATAGTTGGCCATTTTGTAGTTTTTTAGTAGAATGCCGTAGAACTCACAACTTTTACTATAGACAAGAAATAATAAACACCTAAACCTGAATGTGAAATTCCATCTCAAGTGCCTTCAATCCCGACCTTGGCAGAGGCAGAAAAAGAAGCTAAGAACCAGCACAAGCTGTTGTAAATATTTTTCCTCATCTTTCCTGTAAGTTCCTTTCAGGTACTTGAAGGGGCAATTATTTCATCCCAAAGCTTCTCTTCTCCAGGCTGAACAATCCCAATTCTCTCGGCCTTTCCTCAGAGCAGAAGTGTTCCATTCCTCTGATCAACTTGGTGGTCTCTCCTGGGTGCAGTCTAACAGCACTGTGTCCCTGCAGTACACAGGGCTCAGAGGTCAGTTTTGGGAACATCTCTGTTTCCTTAATTTGCAGATGTGCTTGGCTCTGTGGATAATTGTGGCAGTCAGCTGTGGAAAGGGGCAGGATCCACCCCAAAGCACAGTGTGCCCATTTAGCATTCAGGCCAGCTCTCCTCGTTAGTGCCAGAAGGATTATACCTGGAGTGCAGCATATTAGAGCCCATTTGCATGGAAACTGAAACCACTGAATTTTTATCAGTGCCTCATTAATCCAAATGTTCTGTAAAACTCCCTTTTATTGATTGAGTTTAAGGCATTATGGTTGGGAATTCCGCTGAGGCAGGTGAGGCTTTCCCTCAGCAATGGAGGGATGATTATCAGCAAAGAAAGACAAAATTAGGAAAGCAAAGAAGTGAAGTTACAGTGGAAATGGAAAATGTATTTAATTCTGTTAAAGAAATGTATGAAGATGTGTCTAAGATTAAAATCATATGTTTCTGTGGTTTTTGACTGGTCATGACAGGCAGCCACTAAATGGCTACAGAGCCTTCACTGATTCTGCTTGTGCTTATAGATGGGATTTGAGCTCTTGTGGTTTTCAAAGATGGTATTGTGAGGTTTCAGTTGTCAGATTTACAATTTTCAGGTAAATTTTGTTTGCATATTAAAAAAAACAGGCTGGTTAGTGTGATCTGGAGAGTACCAAGCTACAGAACAGCTTTGAACCCTCTCTGTGAAGCCAGGCAGTGTTCAAGTCTGCCCTGTGCCAAAGTGCTCAGAAATACAGATTGTGTCCCATTTTCCTGCCTCCCACAGCCATGGGAGCTGCATTCCTTTTAGAGCTGGCATTGCACTGACTCTCCTAGGAGCTCCCAAGCAAATTGTTTTAGTATCCACAGGGAACCAGAACAATTTTTATGGCAAGGAAGTGTAACCTGGCTGAGTTAGATGATTAATGGAAATGTTACCTGTCCTTTAACAAGTCCATTTTGGACTCTGGCCTTAGAACAGGGGAAAAACTGAGTGGGTCTCTGCCTCACAGAAATCATGAAAGAATAATCCATGGGCTTAAGGGTGGCATGAAAGCAAGATATGGAATTCCATTCAGCATCTGAATGGCTTTTTCTGACTGCTTTACACAGATATTGAAAAATTTCATGTTATCCCAGCCCCCAGACTGGTGGTTAAGGGGTCTTTTCCAAGTTGTATTGGAACTCTTTTCAACTCTTTGTTGAAATTGAGGCTTAAACCATAACAATACAAAGTTGTTTAAATTCCAAACATGTTTCAGTAGAGAGAGAAATAAGAAATAGAGCTAATTGGTGTAATGTTATCTCATCAAATAATTAGGGTAAATGTGCAATCCAATTCCTGCTGTACCACAGCTTCCTCCTCATGTACAGCAATGTATTTATGTGTAATGATGTTATTAAGTTGTTGTGCACACCGAGTGGAAATTGAAGAGTGTTCACATCTTAAATGCATCTGCATTTAAAAGTTTAATAGACTGACTGCTTTTAGTTAAAATGCCTAAACACGAGTCATTAAAATATTGTGAGTGCTGAGTGCTGTCACCTACACTGCCAGATTAGCAACTGGCAGTGAAGGTGACAGCACTCAGTTCCCACACCACATTCACAGTGATCCATCATCACTTGGATGCAATTCCCTTGACTGCAATTAATCAGAAATCAACTCCCACCATTCTGGTTAAGTGAACCAAGGTATTTTACTTGATATTTTCAGGGCCTCATGTCTTCATGTAGCAAATATTGCCACTTTTCCCATCTACCCACTTGGGCAGCCAGGGAGGATGAGGGTGAAACAACTGCCAGGGGCTCTTACTGATATCAGATTATCTGGAAATAAAAATAAAAGATAAATGGGATGTGACACAAAATATTTTAAAGCTCTGTACAACAGCCAAATATGTTAGAAATCAATCTTTTTTTCTGAAATAATATCTATTTACCTATTTTTATAAAGCATGTATTTCTATGTGAGTGGAGCCCTTTAAATTATGCAGGTTTTTTTTCTCATTGACTTTTCTCTTTCAGTGTGATAAACATTTATTTCATGAGCCCAATTTTCTCTGAAGTTAGTGGCAAATACTTCTGCACAGAAACATATGAAGAAGCCATTAGTCTGAAGACCTAAAGAGCCATTAGTTAAAGTACATAGAACTGCACTAATAAATAGATACCAGATCAATCTTTAGTGTAAACCACAAGAACATTCATAGTGCAGGCTCCATTTCAAAATTAATGGGGTTTTCATTGCTTTGTGTAAAAGCAATTAATGACCTGACTTTTATCAGTTTTCTATAGACATTAAATGAACTGGCACTGAATGGAGAGGTGTAAAATCAGAACTTTTGTTGGTGAGCTCCAGATTCTCTAAGGATGAAAAATGAGCCAAATATGAAATCATGGTCACTCTGAATTTAATGGAAAAATGGTAAAAAGTACAAATTCAATTTGCACCCAGGGGAGCAGAGTTTAACAGCATGGCAGTGTTGGTAAACATGCCATTCCATAGAGCCCTGTTATAAAGATTATATGACAACCTTTTTCACTTAAATCCAACATAGAAAAACTGGATTTGTGTGTATGCAGGGAGAAGTGATTGGTTTGCAATAACCATCCCATTCAATTCTATTTGTACAGAGCCATTCAAGTCTTTGCCCTTACTTTTGTGCACTGTAATGTGCTGGGGGTTTTGCTAAAATGATCTAAACCTCTGGTTTAAACCACAAATCCAGACTAGGAATTATCAGCAGCCAATCTGGGGGACTCCCATGCTTTGTACTTCCATTCAGTGTGCAGACAGCTGGGCTGTCTGTCTGGGATTTCTGGGGTGGAAACTGCAAAGTCCTGAGCACAGCAGCTCTGCTTGGCTTGGTTTTATTTTGGGAGGCTTTGTTTTTTCAAAGCATGTGCCATGAGTGCTGTAATTAATCCTTAATCCCCCTGATTCTCCATAAAACCAGGACTTGCACACAGGCAGTAAAAGGTATTTATTTGAGCACCACAAGCAGGCAGTTATTTCTTGGGAAAAGGTACTTGTAGACAGATTTAGTGATTCCATCAATAAACACTCAGAGAGAGCAAGCCAGAGGAGCCCTTGACTGACAGTGCTCTCCTTTCTCTCATCCAGATGAGGCTGGGCCAGTAGGGAGTCTGACCAGCAGGTCAAATATGTATTAGAGGCAAAAACTGACAAAGAATATGCTAGAAAAAGTGATTTTCCAGCTGTGTGCAGCCATTTTCAGCACCCTGGGTGGATTGTTATTTGTCTGCAATGGAATAGCTGGGAACAGCAGGGCTGGGAAAACAGGGTCAGGTTTGTTGTTGTGGTAAAACACTGACACTGTATTGAAGAGAGGGAGCTGCCTTCTTGGTTATTACTTTGCTTTGCTTTGCTTCATTTTGTTTTCTTTTTGGCCACACAAATACCTGGTGCAGTCTGAGCATTTCTGAGTCTGACTGAGCTCTCTGTCTTCCTTCCCCCGTTAATAATTTGTGGAATCCCCCTGGAGACTCCATCCACAGCCTGAGCACAGTATCTCCTTACCTGCAGAGGTGATGAACCCATGGCTTAAAATCAGTTTCTAGAGACAGGGTTTCTTTTCATTCACTGCTGTTTGCTGCTCCTTTCTGAGTAATTTTGGTGCAGGAGAAAGATGTGATAAATTACTAACTTCAGTGCACTTCAGGCTATGTTTCTTGGGCCATTGCAACCCTTCTCCTGAGGCACAGCTGAGGCATTCTGACTTTATGTCCATAAAGTATCCAACATATGCCTCTGTAGCTGAACATATGGCCCACTGTGCTATATCCCCTGGGAATCCTGATGCTGCTGGAACATAAAGGAGTCTTCTTCAGAAATGGTTTGCAAAGTCTAAGTTTGCCTTCTCCTGTGCAGCTTCACAGAGGGGGCCTGCCCTGACACCAGAGTTGCACTCTGAGTGTGGGTGCTGAGAGGGTCTGAAGCACAACTGCACAGCTTCAGCTCAACTCCAGTCCTCTGCTGCTGTCAGAGGCTTCACAGCTGACCTGCAGAAACCACCCTGCCTCTGATGGCCTGCACGAGCCACATGGGGAGGGAGGGGATCACAGAGCTCTTTGAACACAAAATGCTCCACTCCTTAGAAAAGCAGTGCAAGTTCACAGAAAGCAACACAATCTATCACTTTCATTCATCTCAAATAACATTGCTACATCTTGAAGTATTCTAGAAATCTCTTTCACTATATTGTAAACCTTAAAAAGTTTTTACACGTGCCACATGCCAGCCTTTTTTCTTTTTTTCCTGACAATTTGTAGATTTCTGTTTTCCTTTTATCCTCATTTTGGTTCTTTAATGTTCCTAACTCCCTGCATTTTAGGAATGAAGTGGGACCTTTTATAGAGCTATTATTTAAGAAGTCATCTTGCTAATGATGTAATTTAATATTATTTGAGATTAGTTACAAATAAAGACTAACAGTGATGTTATTGACAGCAGTCAATGGACTGAAACAGCCAAAGGAGCTCCTCATTGTTAGATGTGTGGGGTATTTTCTTTACTTCCTGCAGGAGAGTAGTTGGAATCTATTAGTAAATGGGAACACATGGATTATACTCAGGTAAGATGCACCCTGGGCAACTGTTACCCTGTTGAAAATAGAAATAGGTTTTCAAATAACCTGTGAAGAGTAAAGGATAGAGGTCAGGATAATTGGGGAAAAGAAAGACTTTGAGGGAAATACAGTAAAAAAGCCATGTGTGAGAAGGGAGACAGTATGAGGGGCAGTGGGTGTTTGGGTGAGGAAACAACATCTGCACATCACTTACTGTGACATTTGTGCTTGGCTGCAGGGAGCTGGTCTGAGCTGGTTTCACAGGAAATTCACCTGCTGCACAAGTGGAAAGTACAGTGATGTGCTCAGCAACTGTGAGCAAATGTCTGCCTTACCCAGAGCACAAGTATTCCATCTAGCTCACTGCTAAATACCCAAAAGTCAAACATTTCTGCTTCTCATGGTCCACAGGGCACAGACCTAGCAGGGAAGAACCAGAGCTTAAAATGCATAGTAAGAGAAGTATCCAACCTGATACTTCCCTGCAGCTACCTCAGGCTCCCCAGCACTGCTTGTCCTGGACTGGAATGTACTTACTGCCACAGGCTTAACTTTGAGCTTTGGGCATCTCAACAGGCTGCTAGAGCAAGGCTCTCAGTGCTCTGCCTGATGGCAGCCCCTGTAATTGTTATTTTACCTGCTTAAGTGCTCTTTGCTGTGACCCACAGACACACTTGGACAGCCTGGGAATGATCCCAGGGCAGCTGTTCTTCAGTTAAATCACTCTACAGAAGAAAATGGATGAGATTTAGGTACCAAATACTTAGAGTCATGCAATTCAGCTTGCATATTCAATAATAACTTTTGCCTGTGAAAAAGAAAAGAATGTAATTCTGTACCCGTTTTCCCTATCTCTTCTCATCTTATTTCCTATTGAACAAACAACACCAGCAAAAAAAGCAAAGTTTGCATTCTTTCATTTAACTGCTGAAAAACTGGAATCTGGCCACAGCTACCAAGCTTTGAATGTTGTCTTATATGTGTTGCTATAAATTACAGATAAACAAAATTAGAAGCCATATAGGACATTCTGCCATGGCTCTGAAAAAAATGGAATACTTCTGAAGTACGACCATGTATTTCCTCACATATTGGCACACACACACAGAAAAAAACACAACCAAAAAAAATCCCAATATTGGCCTATACACATTTTAAAGCACATTAATACTTTAATATAGCCCTCTAGAACGGGATTTATGATTTTCCATGTGACTCATAATAATGCAAATGGTCTTTTTCATGAGCTTAGAATCCCAGTTTTAGATAAATGTGGCCAACTCAGCAGGAGATACAGTGCAGGCAGTTCAGACTGAAAGCTGGAGGTGTGTCACATCCCCCTTTCACTCAGCTTTCCTCTGGCTTTCAGAAAAGTTTAAGTAACTGAAAAAACTGAAAAATTCAATTTTTTGAGTTGGGCTTCCATTGCATGATTTTATTTCCCTTCAGACTTGTTGTTTTGACACAGTTATGGCTTTTTCTGTGGCCCTGGGCTACTTTTTAGGTCTTTTCCTCCTAGGTAATACTTTTAATTTGGCCTGTGCGTCATTCACTCCTTGTAAGTGATAGCGGGTTCTGCCAGAGATGATGTTGGCTCCATTCTGAGCTCCAGCCAGATACTGACTTGCTCTGCATTGCTTTTTGCTTATAGCAGTGCAAAAGAGGAAATCTTGCAAATACATTTTGAAATCTTTGAAGGTGTTCTTGGTAACAGCACAGTCATTGTTAATTGAAACATTTCTATTTATTGTATGCAAGTGCAGTCGTGTTGTTTGTGGCCTTCGTACCCAATGAGCAAGAAATCCATTGTACTTGTACTTTTCATTTTGCATCTCTGTGAGCAATGTTCTCCCTGGGGCCTTGCAGAGGGAACCTGAGGCATAATCTTGATTTCAGCTGCAATGCAGAAGTGCAGCTGCTCCTGGTGACAGCACGCGTGACCTTCACATACACGTGGGCTTTTACTTGACTTCTGAGGATTCCTTTTGGAGCTTTTTTTGGCTGCTGGCTACAAAACACAACCTAGGAGGCTTAAGAATATGAAAGAAAAATCACTTTCATTAGAGGAGGGGATATTCCATCCCCTTCTCAGGAGGTGAGAGAAATGCCTTACTCCCAGAGATGGCTGATACTTGTGTGCCAGCCCCTATTGTCACAGCAAGCAAAGAGTGGTCATGCAGGATATATTGCAGGCACACCTTCTCATCCTTGTTTTCAGAATAGCACAAGCAGTTTAGGAGACAGGAAAATCTTTCCTAAATGTGAAAACTGATAATGCACGAGTCTCACCACAAACCTCTGCAACACAAGTCAGCCTGCAGCAGCTTCAGGCAGGTATTGGTGAACAACAACCCAGAGAGGTGTTTCTGGACTCCAGCACTAGGGCTGTGCTCCCTGGCTTCTCTGGGAGTCAGGGGCTTGAGAATTAGCACATTTTACAAGTCTGGCTCTCTGGTACCTGCTGAGTCAGTTTACCTGGCACGGCCCTTGGAATGGTGATTTTGTGTGAGCCACATCTGCAGCTGGAGTGGGAAGCAGTGCCTGGACTGTGCAAGCACAAAAATCCCAAAGGAAAAGATCCCCCATATTTCATCCTGCCACAGTTCATCCCTGAGATTTTTGGAGCTGTTGCTCGCACCATCTCCAGCATGAGAGGAAGTGCTGAGGGACTTGCTTCCCTCACTGGGATGTGCCTCACCTAGAGGCCACTCAGGGTGTTTGTGCAGCTCCACAAATCCCATGGCTGTGCTGTCACGCTGCCCAGTGACCCCCTGGGTGTGCTCTCCTGCCCTGTGCTCCACTGCTGAATCACCATCACCTTCCCTCACTCACGGAGGGTGAAACAGGGCAATGCTCCCGAGCTGAGGGAAGGTAATTTAATAACTTCTCAGGGTGGAGGCTGAAAGTGAGCTCTTTCTTTCATGCTTATACATTTCCAATCCTTATTTTTTCTTTTCTTTTTGCCAGTCTTTCTTTTTTTCTCTTTTTAATTACTGATGTCATCACTATTAATTTGTATCTATCAAACCCTGCCAATACTCAACACCTAATTCCTTTTCTTATTATTTAACTCTTTAAAACCCCAGAGGATGAGATCAGGCAATTCTTTAGGGGACAGCCAGAATCTGTAGTGAATGAAAAACTCATGTATTTCATCTGTCAATTAAGTTTATGAGAGGTTGATCCAAAGACTTCAGTGGAAGTGTGACAAACTGGGGTACATGAGGACAAAGAAATTGGGGTGGGGCTGGTGTAGGGTCACTTTGCATGGATTGAAAATGGATTTGATACTTGGTATTTGGTGCTCCCTTAAGTTGTGATTGTGCTGCTGCTGTGCACTTAAGCCTGAACAGAGGCATGTGACCAGTCCCATGGATTTCAGTGAATTGATTTCTGTGACAGAAGTCAAGTACATACATTTTGGAAGGATCCAGAGCTTTATTTAGGATTCTCTTGGAAAAACAAGCAGGCAAGCAAAGTGTTAGTAGTCATCTGCTGCAATATTTCCAGCAAAATTTATTTGGGTGCAGAGAGAGTAAATATTTTGCTCACAATACTCCAGGCTCAGATGTGCAAACACAGCCATCCTGTTGAGTTATGCTTTCAGTGCTGTACACATAAATAATAACAATTCAGCCAAGGTTCAAAGCTCTTCACAAAGGCAGGGAAGTATTATCTTCATTTAGAGATGGAAAGGGCTTTAGATGAGGTACCTGAGGTCACAAAATAACTGCATTAGTTTTGAAACCTGAGCTTACTGTCAACCAGAATTGACATGTAATTGTCTCTGTTCAATTGTAACTTTATTTTCATCTGTAGATTAATGTTCAGATTTAATGGGTAAGAAGGTCAAATCTTCCTAACAGAAACATTTTTAGTCAAAATCACCGTCTTTATCCAAGCCTTATTTTTAATCACTTACAATTTATAGCTCCACTAATTGTGACTAATTACAGCACTGTGCTGTTAAGGTAACTTAATTTCTTTACAGTTTTTGATGTTCATGGTTTCCAGCTTTATTGTTGTCAATTGAAGCCCTGCTTGGACAAAAGCAACAGTGTGGTGGAGATCTCAAATATTCCCCATCCTCAGGAAGCCTCTGGGATCTCAGGAATTGTGTCCCAGGACAGAGTGACTCTGTACTTTATAATGCCATGATGTGTTTTAAAATGCTGCATCAAGTGTCATATTTTAATTGTCACCTTTTGATCTCTCAGCATCTCTTGCTTCCTTGGAGCCCCGTGAACCCACTCTGAGGAGCAGCAAACACAACACTGACTCCAAAGCCCACGTGGGGCTGGAAGGGGGATAATTTCATCTGATTGCATTAATATTTTATTGGAAGCAGAGGGACAAAGTGGAGACTGATTGCAAACAGCAGACAATCACTGACTGGAGAGAATCCTGGCACTCCACTGGCACTTCAGATGCTTTAAGGAGCCATTCCAAATCTGCAGGAAAATGGTTGTAACATTTTAATTCTGTAATTTAAATTGCATCACTCACTTAACCAGCTATTTTGATTGTGATTATGAAAACACTGTGATATGCTTAGAAAAGCCTAAGAGCTATAGCAGTGTGTATTACTAATAGACTTGTATGTTTTCCTTATCATTTTCTCTACCAGTAATTTATTTTAAACCAATGAAAATATAACTATTTTGTGTCAATTGCAGAACCTTTTTAGCTTGACTCAATCAGATTGTTTTCCCAGAGGCACACAAGGTAAGAGATTATTAAAGACTTTTTCCTTATTATCCATCCCTCTGAAATGGTTACTTTAATTATGGCATCTTGATTTAATATATGTAAAAGCATTTTGTAACAGAAACCTGCACTATTTATAGAATGACTTTCACTGTTTCCTGAGATGCTGCAGTCAGGTCTTATTAGCAAAGTACAGCCTAATCCTCCAAGCATCTATCCACAGCTGTTCCCAGATTTAGCAGCTCAAAAATGCTGAATAATGAGGATGCTGCAAATGCTCACAGAACTTTGGAGGGATTGCTTTGGGTCAGGGTGATGCCTGTGGAAGTCTCAAGTGAATTGCTGCTTTTACTGACTCAGAATGATGCAGAGCTGTGAAGTATGGCTTGGAGCAGAGGGACAAACCTCTGCCACTGTGCTGTAGGAATTTCATTCAATGTGAAAGTAAAACCAACAGCTGAACCCAAAACCCCCAATCCAAGGGGACAGGTGGAGAGTCAGCAATGCCAGATGGAGTCTGGAAGGCAGAGGTTTGTGCTCCAGCTCTCCCAGACCCCACAGAGGTGACAGGAGCTCTGCCAGGAGTGCAGTGTGTGGGTGACATTCCCCAAGCTCCAGCACTGCTTCAGCCCCCAGCTCAGGCAGATCCCTGGCCTCTTCTGTCTTTCCCTGGAGATCAAAGAATGTCTCAAGGTTCAGCCAGAAGTCTGAGAAGACATTTACAGTCCTCCAAATAACTCCCTTTGACTTCCATGAGTAAATCCTTCAGAAATTTGCTGCTCTCGCCTGAATCTGCCATAGTTTAAAAATTCTTATTATGGTGAAATTGCACTTTCTGTGGTTTGCAGGCTCTGTGAGAGGGAAATGTCTCCTGTCCACCAGAGTGGGAGGTAGAACTCCAAACACAGACAGAATAGGTATTTTCACTTTTTTATTCTTGCAAAGGAAATCCTCCTAACTTTGTGCTCCCCTCAGCAGGGTTGCTGATAACTTTTACCATATCATGTTGGTGAAATTCTCCCTCAGTGTCTCTAGCCTCTGTTGCCTAAACCAGCAAGTTTTTACTTCTTTAGTTATACCCCTTTAAAGAATTTTCAAGTTTGTTGTAGTGTTTGCTGTGTTCTCTGTATCAGATCTGAAAGAATTTCCTAGCAGGCCAGATCTCTAATTGATTTAATTCTTGGACATTTTAAAAGAAATCCTAGTTGCACTTACATGAAGAATAAATATGGTTGAAAATAGGTGATAACTTTACTCAAAATATGAAAAATATATTAAAATGCAAAAGTTAGAGATTTTCCTTGCAATACAAGGATAGGATAGATGATCAAAACTCTAGCAGGAGTGGACAACTTCCATGTTTATTAGTAGATAGAAAGGGATGAGGAAGAGTAAAAATGCTTTATATCAGATTTCAAATTGGATTCATTCACTGGTGGGTCAAGAACCTAATCAGCTGCAGTATAAATGCTTTACTGCCATACTGATATGAATATGTCCCCCCAGAAATCTGAAATTTGTTACTTACTATGTGTTTTTCTATGTGTAGAAACTAGTTCTGTCTTTTGCAAAGTTGAGCAGAACTGAACCTAAATCTATGTATTTCCCCCCAGGAAATATCCAATCATCTTAATCATGTGTTGAATTATGCATATGAGACTGTGGAGTCTGGAGATTATTGCTCAGGGCCTGGCATCAGTGAGAGTGCATTATTAGGATGGATAAATTACACCCAGCAGTGCAATCATGGCATCCCAGTTTGCCAGGTTCTGCCTCAGCTCCAAAGGCTGGGCCAGGGCTTAGGGAGGCTGCAGTTACCAAGTCCCCCCTCATTCTTGAAGTCTGTTTTATTACAGATCTGAACAATGTGTCAGCTCAAAGCCCGAGATTGTTCCTTGTTCTTTCACAAGCTGCCCTCATCTCTTTTGTAGTGAGTGTTTATTTGTATACAGCAGGAGACAAGAGCATTGTAGCCCCACACAGAGACAGGCATGGAATATTCCCATGGATGATGTATTTCACAAGTATTCCTTGCAATTGCAAAAGCTCTGGGGGACAAAACATGCAGAACTATGAAGACCAGCTTTTCAATTATTATATCTACTAATATATAGTTTATCACCTGCACAGGATCAGCTTGTTGACTGTTCCATTCCTTTTTGGGTTGTACTTAACCTTTGGGGTTTAGTTTTGTGGCTTTTCACTGGTTTAAGTTTTCCTGCTTCTGTCTCATAGATTAAAAACCTTCTGGCAGTTTTGTGTCAAAGTCATGTGAGTTTTGCAGTGTTGGAAAAAAAAAAAACCACAAATAAAGAGCAAACAAAAACCATTTAGGGTGAAATTGGAAGGGTCTCCTTGCTCTCCTCCCTGGGTGAGCTCTTAGCTCTTGGTTGCTCTCAATAGCAGTGTCTAATCAAGCTCTGAGCTGAGGAACCTGCACAGGAGACCACAGGGAATTGTTTTCATGGAAACTCAGTTTCACATCCTGTCAGATTTGTCTATTATTTTAATAGAGCAGGATTTATTCAGTAGTCACAAACTTCCCATTATATTTGCAATGGTAATATTACTTGAAAGTGGTGCTCCAAAAACTCCTCATTTGGGAAGTTAATGGGAATTGTTCCAGCCAGTTGTACTGATACAAAAGTGTTATTTGCACCAGGAATCTGGGGATACATGAGCACAAATGCTCTGAGATGAGAATTCTCACTAAGCCCCATGGTCAGCAGTTCGGTCACGAGAGATGTGACACTTCTTGTGTGCTTCATCTTTGTTTCCAGTGAGTCTCTGATCAGGAAATAGAGTTCATAATGTATAATTTATGTGATTGTTTACACTGTGAGGCAGCAGTAGCAGTGCATCATTTGCAAGTGGTCTATAGATAGAAACATCTTTGCATGAATTAGTGGTCAAATGAGTAGTATTTGATCAAATCAGCTCATGAAGAATTAATAAAGAAAAACCAAGAGGCCAAATCAATCCATTTAACACCCTACTGCAAGCAGTTCCCCCATCTCTGTATTTATAATCTCATTGCTGTGTTGTTGGTATCCTATCACATGAAAAGCCATAATACTTTTTGTGGAATCCATGGTCTTATTTCTAGGAAAATAATCTCCACTGCAAGGCTCACAGATGTCTGGAGCTATTTGATTCCATATCTCTTGGCAGAAGGCATCCCTGGTTTTTCGTGCAGGAATAGGAAGGAACAGGCAGTGCTGGAAATGCAGCTTACTCCCAGTGCTGCCTCTTTTCCTGTAGGATTGACAAAAATTGTTAGTTCTAGCATGATTGCATTATAGCATTCTGTACCACTCTAACTTGTTTAGTAAGTCCCACCTAATGAGATAACATGGAAACACTTCATCCTGGTGGAGATATTCCCATGTTGCCTAATGCTGTGCAAGGTGCTGGAGCCCTTGTTCTGCCATGCACAGGGGTGTTGGGGCATGAAGATGGCTGATGTGAGCCCTCTGCATCCCTCCCTCTCCCCCTTTCCTCCTGCCACGAAGCTTTGTGGCTCCAGGAGGAGCCCAGCTGTCCCTCCCAGTGCACAGGCAGTGCTGGGTGACCTCACCTGCAGCCCCACGGGAGCAGGGAGGCACCTGGGGAGGGTGTGTGGGGCTCCCTGGGCTCTGCTGGGCACGAGCAGAGACAAGAGAAGGGACTCTGGATTGTCACCCCAAGTGGCTTGTGCAAAGCCACGAGGTACTGCAGAAGTCACCAGCAGCAAAGCCCTGGGGAAGGACGTGGGGGAGGCAGTGCTGGTGTGAGGCTTTGATGGGCTGCTGAGCTAAGCCCTAAGGCTCAGCCCTTCAGCTGCTGCAAAGGTCATGTCACAGAGCTGACACAAACCAAAGTTCTCTTGTAAGAATGCTGCCAGACCCCAATTCAAGTCTGTATTTTTTACCACTTATACAAGCAGCAGATATTCTCCCAGCACATCCCACAGAACTTTCCCCCACTCCTGTACAGAATTCAGGCTTCTCCATGTGTGTCAGAGTTGACACCATTCATGAGGACACGACACCGTGTGCTGTAGGAGGTTCCCACAGGCCAAGCACCCAAAAGGGCTCAGTTCTGGTGTCTCTCACAGCCCCTGGAGCTGCACAGGCCCACTGGAACCAGCTGTGGGCACTGGACTCTCCTCAGAGCACCCTGCAGCCGATGCCCAGTGCTGGCACCCTCTGCAGTCCCATGGGGGACCCTCAGCCAGCACTGACCCTTCTCTCCACCCTGACCCCCCAGCAGCGTGATGGTCACCCCGCTCCAGCCTGGCCAGCCAGGCATGGCTCTCAGGATCAGTCCTTCTCCTCATGCCCCCCAAGGCCCGAACCTGCTCTGCAGGGAGCCCAAGGGCTGAGGGCAGCAGCTCCCCGAGGACCTGAGAGGTGTTTTTCCTTCTCCTCTGCTCTCTCTCTGTGAGTACAGGCAATGCAACTGTGCTTAACCTCTCCCAGCCACAGGCTACATGTCTCTGGGATTTCCCAGGGCTAATACCGCTCCAGAAATCATATTATATGAGATCATCATCTCTGAGATAAGAGATGTTAATAACATATCCTGTGAAACTGATGTTCCATTTCCACTCTGTTTTCAGCAGAAACCAAATACATCCCATTAAACCCAATGAGAACTGTAGCCAGCTGCCTTGACAGGGCACGTTAGAAATACAGCTTATTTTCCCCCTTCTCAAATACACAGAAGGTTTATTGATAATATTTTCTGTTAGCCTAAAGCATCTTTTTTAGAAACGAATGTCCCTCTTGTGGCTCTTTATCGGTGTCACTTCAAACTGAAATGTTTGCAGAGCAGACCAGGAGTGCTTTCTAACCCACTTTGTGTAGATTTAAATGTATATATTATGCAGGGCAATAGGGGATCAGACTCAGTGGAGTATCTTCAGGAATAATTGAAAGCAGGACTTGTTCCTGGTACTTTGTAAATAGTAGCAATGACTCTTCACGTTTCACACACTATTTGAGCTTTTAAAATTCTACTGTGCCATTCTGTGGCCAGGAGTGAAGAGTGAAATCCTTTCAGATCTCTTGTGATTTAGCAGAGAGCTTTAAGGGGTAAATCTGAGATAAAGAGGAATAATTAACTTTTTCAGAAGTCACTGTCAGCCAAGAGAATTTAAATCTTACTTTTAATTTTTCAGATTGACCATGAACCTTGCAAGCATTCTATGTTGTATAAAATTATGTGTTGCAATATTTAAGTAGGTAGAACTGCACTGTGGACAAAATGAAGTGTGGAAAGTGTTTTAGAGGAGATAGAAGCAAGTAAATGTGAAGTGTATGAAAAATCTAATCAATAAGATAACAATTTCAAAATAAAAACATTAGCTGCTGGAGAGTCCAGTAAATCACATCAGTTGTGTGGAGCAGTACCATTGGATTAAATTACAGAGTGGTGAGAAGCAGAACACATCAAACACAAATAATCTCTCCCTCTCGTTTATTTTGGTTTATAGCTGAAGGTGGAGGAATTGCTTTCCCCAGCAAGACAGAGAAAAGGAGGAAAGCAGCACGTGCAGCAATCACAGCACAGCACAGCCTGAGCCATGTCACAGGCTTACAAAATGTCACACTCTGCCGTGGCAAATGAGCCACTGTCACACCCTTAAACAGCTCTTTTGAGCTCTCCTAATGCACAAATTATGGTTGTTGTCACATCTTATTACTGTTATCTTGTGGAAGATTGAAATGTTTTACTCTCTGATAGCAAATTCCTAATAATTTACCTGCCTGAGACACAAAGAAATTAGGTAGAATGCCAGTTCTTTCTGGAGTTGTTTAATATTCCCTCAGTGGTATTTAATACACTTTGCTGCAGGAATGCATTTTGAAAATTCAATGTATATAATTTCAGGACAAACTATATGGCTTTGGTCTGATCTAAAGCCCCCATGGCACCAGAGGAACCTGCTGGAGGGGACAGACAGTGCAGCTTTTTGCCATTTAGCCAACACAGATCAACAGGATGGCTGGGATACTTTCCCTGAGGTGAGGAAGGGCTGTGCTGAGAGGAAGATGTGATATTGGACATTGTCCTGCTCAGCCAGTGGTAAAGGTGTCATGGCAAAAACAGTGACAGCAGCACAGTGTCCCTCCCTGGAGGGTGGGTCATGTGCCGTGCCAGCAAAATAAGTTTTTGCAGCATTTTAAAACAAACCAAACACTATTCCCTTGCTTCTTTCAATCCTTCAGTCTGTCAAACAGACAGGAAAGATGGAATATAGAAATCCATAAGGTGGAGCTCAGTCAGCAGGGTGGCAGCTTCTACATGGCTTAAAGGCAGGATGGGGATGCCCACACCTGGCAGCAGTGTGTCTGGGGTTATCCAAGCAGAAGGGCCTTGCAGGAAGCTGCTTGCTCATGTTTTCCATACATTCGGAGGAATGTGCTCCATCCCTGGCATGATTGCTTGGACCCCTCCAGCAGGCAGGACACAGCTGAGTAAGGGCATGCAGGGGGCTTCTCATCTCCAGGGGAAAAGTCCCTTCCAGGGTAGGGAGTGGAAGGAAAACTACTGGAGTGCTGGGAACAGTGCACAAAATCACTCAGTGAGGAGTTTTGTCTGGGCAACTTTCTAAAGAGTTTCAGAATATAAATCACACTGTCCAGAATTAATAGACTCCTCAACCACTGCAGTTTATTAACGTTCCTGGCGAGTCTGCAGAAGCTGAAGTAAATTTGGTGAATTCCATCGTGCTTCTTAAGTGGAGAGAACACTTCTTAAGCAGTTTTATTGTCCTTTTAGTATCTGACCCTGAGACTATTAGGGCTGCAAAATGATTTATAATGATGTGCTAAACTGGAGTAATTTCAGTCGTTTTATTAAGCCCTTTGTGGATGAAATGGAGACTTGCTGGGGCTGTGTTTTCTTGGAACACATTCCCTGTGCCTGTGCAGAACATGTGTGCAGCTCCTCCAGAAGGGAGGATGCAAACTGTATGGTAGAGCCTGGGGTGCCAAAGTGCAGTTCCCACCTCTCAGTGATAATTTAGATGTCTTACAGCAGTGTCTCCCAAAACACTGAGAAACTCTTGTGTGGTTTCAATGTATGTTATTTCTCATAGTGGAATGATCTGTCAGTAACTGTAGTGATTAAGTTACTGCTCCTAAAGAATAGCAGTCTCACTTTATTCCCTATCCATATTTTCCTTGTTGTGGCTCCCAAAGATCATTTCCTTTGAGGTGATGTTTGGTTAAGCTCATGTGATTTTATTTCTGGATATTTTTCTCTGTAATTACCTGTAGGACAGTCACTTTTGACAGATTTATACACACACAAATGCTAATATCTAAATGTGGTTTCTCTTTGAAGTTCAGTTGAAGCTTTTCAGTTGTATTTTTCACAGTGTGCCAGGAAGACATGTTTAGGAAAATGCAGTTCCATGGTTCTGCAGGATCTATTATTTGTATCATTCATTAACTGAATTGCAGGGTTTTTTTGGGGAAAGACATATATTGAGTCTTGGGTCCCCATCTGTGAGGTGCTGGGGTACAGAGAGTAGAGCAGATGCAGTAACAGGCACTGAACTGAGAACAGGACTGGAGAAATGCTCAGGTCAAACATTTATTGATGCCCTTTAACATAAGAACTTGGTAATGCTCAACATTGAGGACATCTCTGGCAAACAGCTACTCTGAATTTACACAGAACTTTCCAGAATACTGAATTCTCAAATGCAGTGTTAGTACCATTTCCTCCACTTCTCTTTCCTTACAGTCATTTGAATACTGCTTTTGGTTTTCTCCTCAGTTTTGAAATCTGACTTTCTTTCCAGGCCAGTGTAATACAGGCTGTCACCGAGATAATTAACAAAGCATGAGGAAAAATATACAGATTTTTTCAGTTACCTTTGCAACTGTGAAAAGCCAATTCTCTTCCACTGCTTTTCCCAGTATCATAAATGCTCCTCAATGTTCAATCAGTTATAATTGTACATAAAATCAAAGGACCTCAGGATCAACACCTTAGAAACCAAAGAAATCTAAAAATTGCTCAACCTGGGATGGAAGGCCCTAAAAAGAAGTAAAAAACAGTGCTTCATATTCATGAGGTTTTACAGAAATGAAAATCAGAGTGATGAAAAGTGTGTCTGAGTGCAAAATGCCCACGTTCATTAATCTCTTTTCAAAAATTCACAGGGCAGCACAGCAGCTTATCAGCTTTTTGGGAGCACAGTTCAAGGGAGATGTTCTGTCTCTGAGCTGTCCATGGTGCTCTTCAGTGGCTGTGAACAGATGCTGCACAGGTAGGACTCATCACACAAACATACTTAGAGCTCTGTCAAGTCCATGATAACTAAGAAAAATTGATAAGGTTTGGGATTTTTTCCTTCTCTCTCTTTCTCTTTGAGGGATGCATGTTCTATTTTATTTCTTGTTTTAAAACTATCATCACTATGAAGAGTTTGACTTCACCATAGAGTTTTGGACGATATAGGAGGTGGTTCCAGGAATGGAGAGTTGTCTGGGTTTAGGGGGAAAAAAAAGCAATTCCCAGCAATCTGTTGAAATTTATTAGAGTTTTTGTTATAACAAGGCCATCAGCTGCTGCTCTGGGTGCCATGGAAACAGGCATTGCTGCAAACACAGGAGGCTGCTTTCAATCCATTCTTATTTCAGAAAAAATAAAAGAAAGAAAATGGGGTTTTGTGGGCTGAGCCATTTATGGGACTCTACCTGTGTCTTTAGCAGTGCCCATGACCACTGCCCTGGCAGAGGGACCAAGGGACTGACAGACACCTCTGACTGCTTTCAGTCTCTTGGAACAAAACTGGAGCAGCTCTCCACTGATCTCTCATCATAAATAAATGGGCAAGTAGGGATATGGCTGCTGAGCAGCCCAGCCACAGTGGAGGGGGAGGGGATTTCTTTTCTAACACTAATTTGGACCATGATGCAGCTTGAACTGCAGGTTGGGCTTCCTGGAGCTAATCTGGGCCCAAACCAGTCAATTTCTAATGATCTTCCATAGGAGAGAGGGAAGGAGCAAGAGAGCACTGACATCATCATGAACTCCTGCATCTGTTTCTGTACTCAGATATCTCAAATTTTGGATCATTTTACATGTTTCAGTGTAATATAGTCCCTCTCCATATTCTTAGTAAAAATCATAACAAGTAATTTCTCACTCCAAAAATAATCAGTGGGAATCAGCATAATGGTTTTCCCATTAGAGGCCCAGTAAATGCCTTGTGCAGCAGCAGGATTCAGAGAACATCTGTTGGGATTGTTGTCATAGAGATCCCAGGATTGCTGCACTAAATGTATAAGAGTCCATGCAACAATTTATGTGCTGAGCTTTATAGCTGTAATATATCAGCTGGAGATTTCCATCTGAAGTTTCCTCAGCTTTCCATGCTGGGTGGGAGGTGGGGTTTCCCTCAAAAGTCAGAGAATTATATCAGAGAGAATCAGAATGTAAGATTTTTGTAAGACTTTACATGTTAACAGCCATCTTAAAATATTGTGGAGTTGATAATGGTCACATATTTTTATAAGATTCATGAATAATCCAGATTTCTCTCTGAACAGCACATGTATTGTTTGTTCTTCTTGTTATTCAGTAATAGAGTAATTTATTATGCTTAAGCTGATGTTTTACCAATTTCTTTACATTTGACTCATTGTTTCTGTGCTTATGTGAAGATGAAGCCAACACATCCTTGCACTCCATGCTTTATCCATTTCTTTCTATTTTCCTCAATTTTCAAGGTATACTGGAAAATAATATAAATAAATCAGTGTATTACAAGCCTTGAAGAAAACCTAAATAACTTTGGCAGGTCATAGAAAAAATATTTTTAAAGCTATTAACTGTCTGTCAAGTTACCCACTGCAGAGCCTTCAGCTGATTAGCTGCTTTCTGGCCCAGTGGAAATCAATTGCACAGAAAACCCTGAGAGCAAATCATTGGATGTAACATGGAAAATCTGATCTTTTTTAGGATATGGAGAAAGCTTCTGGAGAACAATAGGATTTATTTACTGGTAGCTGCCAGGGTTGGCTGTTTAATTAGGTGTTGCCCTGCCAAGCCTCGATGTTTGCAAGGATAAAGGTGTGGGTGAACTGTGCTCTAAGTGGGAGGCTGGCTCTGCTCGGGGTTTCTATCAAATAGATGCTGCCTCATCCAAACCATCCCAGAAGCAACATGCCAGGCTTGGCATAAAGATGTGCTTAGTGAAATACCCCTGGGGTGAAGGAAAAGCTGTGATCACTTTTGTCTGTCTGTCTGCAATGCTAAAGAGGGATAAAAGAACCTCCTGGGGTGAGGATCTGCTGACTGTCATCTCCAGCTGGGCAGGAATTGGGCTTTTATTCTGAGTTCCATCAACTATCACTTAGCACAGACGGACAGACAGACAGGGACAGGCTCTCATCAGCCTTAGCTGGGAGGTAACAGAGTCCACCACAAGATTTTTTTTGTCCCAGGAGAGGAACCCTGAAACTGCTGTCACACCAAAGCCTGTCCCTGCCCCTTGGTGGGTGCAGAGCTGTAGTGGGAGCTGAGGCTGGGACCCAGTATCCCGGGGCTAGCCCTGGGCTTTCACCACCCAGTGGATCACTGGACAAAACCAATAAATCACAAGCTCTTGCAGCTGGCAGAGCTCTCTACTGCCTGACACAACCTGTTTGTATCCATTTGAAATGCAGGATTGCACGTGGCAGTTCAGGCAATAGATGAGGGGAGGCTCAGAAAGCCAAGGACTCTGATTTCTTGTAAACACCATTACCAAACCCAGTGGGCTTGATGCTGCATATTTGGGGTGGGAACGAGCATGGACAGGGGACAGGGCACCTGTGGAAAGCATCTGGGGATCAGTTTGTTCTGATCTCTTGGACAACGCCTGGATATCATTACTACACATCCCTTCCTGTTAGAAAGGGCAACCCCTTCACTTGAATTTCATCTACCAGATTGTGTGAATATGACATTTAAAAACTCTGGATTTAGTTGTATTTTCCTGCAAGGGGTTCAAAGGAAATATTTCCTTTTGTCTTTCTTGTCTCTCTCTTTTCACTGCCAGGGACTGGGGTCATGGTAATGGGATGGCCAGGAGAAGGAGCACAGAGTCCATCTTTAAATCCTACAGCAGCTGGGATGGAAGAGCTTGGGTTGTGTTCCCCATTCCGACAGCTCTTCTGGGCTAACTCAAAATGCATAACTAAGCTCTGTCAATTATTTGAAAAGTAAAATAGCAATTAGAGGGGAGAAAAAAGAAGGATGAGAAGCCTTTGGCATGTTATCACTCTTCCTGCCAGGAGACGATTAAGCAAAGTGAGCAGCAGCTGTGGGGAGCCACCAGCCATCCTTCAGCAGGGGATCATAGTCACTCACAGCAGATGCCATCCCCTTCCTCAGCTGGGATGTTCCATTTATTTCAATTACTGGAGCTGAGGAAATATTTGCTTGTTCCTTTGGTTTTACATCTCTCCTGTACCTGAAGTTTCTGGTACTTGTCTCATCATTAATATTTCTTACCACAGTGTGTCTTCTCCATCAGCGAAGGTCATTCCCTATCAGCTCACACACCTACAGGGGCATCATCCGTCTTTCCAGGACAGTGTGAGGTACTCAGCCATACCTGTCTGTCTGACTCCTGTTTGTCTTGCCATCTGTCTTGTTCCCATGTGTAACATCTAATTAACACCCGTGGTAATTAATTCTGCTGTGGTGTCTTTTGTATTACCTATTATTGGTGTCAGCGGGAATAAATCAGCACATTGAACACAAAGGGAATTGTGGTATTCAGTGATGGAGAACATAAAAAATGCACTTACAGATTTTAAATATTCATCAAATAGAAGGCAAGGACCATAATTTTTCATAGAAGATTTTGTATAGTGAATAAAACTACATTTTCCCACTTCTTTGTAGAGTACTAACGGAGCACTGTGTAGCTGAGGTCCCTGCACACACAGAAGACAGTTCAGTGATCAGTTCATGGCAACTGCCTTGGAGAAATAGTTGATCTATATTGTTTTTAAGTTTAATTATTTGCAGGTTTTGCCAGTGGTGTTTGGCATTTTGAAATTGTCAATTTGAAATGTATTGGTCCGTAAAGATTGCAGAGTAAAGGTTGAATGCAATTATTCTCTATGGGTAATGTCAGAGCAAAACATTTGGCCATCGATGTCATAGAACTTGGTTTCTGCCACCAACTTATTGGATGATCACAAATGGGAGTATTTCTGGTTTACAAATCAGATTGATTTCTGCTTTTTTTGCGAAAGAATTCATTTTGGTGATGAAACACACTTTTGCTTTTAGGTCCCCCAAACACATAGGGGAGCAGTGCCCCAGAGGCACCAAAACCCATGCCCCGTGTATGGAACATGCAGGGGAGTGGAGTATGGATACCAGCTGCCAGGAGATCTGCCTCAGACCCAGAAAGAAACACAGCCAGTGGCTGGAGGAGGAATTCCCATCCCCAGCTGTTTCCCTGTGCCTGGTACCACCCACAGACACATTGTTTAGTTATTCCACACACATTTGAGCCAGAAGCAATAAGCTCTTTACCCTCTCAGATCTAAGAGATAACACAGGAAGAGTTGCCTAAACCCTGTTATTTTGTCTAGGATGCTTTAACAGAACTCCAGGAACACCTTGCCCTTCACTACTGTTAAGCTTTCCAGGAGAATACCAGAGAAGGATTCCCAACTTTCAGTCTTCCAGAAGCTAAAGATGTTTTACTGATTTAATTCCTATACTGCTTACATTTTCATGCAGGATCAGGTTTTCTATTGTTGAGGCATATTTCTTTTCAGCTTAGGTGATTTTTTACAGAAAAAAAAAAAGACTTTCTCACGCTGGGAGCTGCTCTATGAAAGAAAAATTACCTTTTTCACCATCAAGTTTTCCAACTCCTTTGAAAAGATGAATTAAATCTGAATCTGTCTCAATTACTTGGGGATTGTATTTCATTGTAACTAATCACATTTCATTATTTTTGTAGATTAAGCATAGGGACTGGCAGTGTGACTTCACAGCTCACTGACAGTTCTACTTGCTGCTCTGGGTTTCTGAACCTGAGAGAAAAAGTGAAATGATTTTTTTATTTGTTGCCCTGTGTTGCTTTGAATGCAAAATCTTGTCAGAGCAAGAGGCAGTGGATACCAGTTGATTTTCAGGGAATTCAAGTTGTTGATTGCTGGGGGTTTTTTTGGTTGTTGGGCTTTTTTTTTTTTCATCCAACTGGACACAGTCCTAAGTAACCTGTTCTGACTGTGCTCTCAGAGGTGTTTGGGCTGCAGGATCACCAAAGATGCCTTCCTACACCAGCTTTTCCATGTGTCTGAATTAGAAGAGGGTACAGAACTGCAAATGTCTGAGCTCTGTGTTTCTCACAGGTATCCCCTGCACCCCCCTGATTAGCCAAAAATTATAAAAAGCAAGAGAAGTAGTGGGGGAAATGTCCCCAAAATTGTTGTTTGCTTTCTGCCCTGATGGAGTTCAGTGTTATTTTAATGTTGCAAAAAAATACTGGGTGGGATATGATAAATGAGGTGCCTGTTTCAATGAGCTTACACACCCAGAAACAGATGCTGTCCATGCATTTCTTAAATGTGATTTCAAAGAATTGTATTGCTTTTCCTCAGAATTTACAATTAAGTAACTGCAGGAAAAGTAGATAAATCAAAAAGGCAGTGATTGGGACATAGCATGATGCTTACTTTTTACATTTCATGCCTGAATGTTACGTTTTTATTCCGTCCTCCTTTGTCCTACTTGAATGTTTAAGGTAATTTTAATCCTGGCTGCAGCTTCCTGATGATTCCCCTCTAGTTCTTTTTTATCCCCACCTTTTCCAAAGCCCATTGGAACCTCTTACTGCAGCCTTTGCCTCTTGTCTTTCCAAACTCTGGCTGGTGTGTTGCCACCCAGAGAAAGGGAAAATTCATGGTTCAGGGAAAATTCAATTGTTATATATACTGGGGAGTTACTTGTCCCAGAATTACTTCAATAACTAGCAGTGATTTATTTACTTTTAGAAGAAAAATGATCTCCTGTTTTGTTTCAGTCATATGAAAACAAAAGGAAAGATAAAATAGAAAGAGAAGGCAGTACTTCTTTTTGCTGATGATGCATTTGATGGATGTCTCTCTGAAGACCTGATTGAACTCGGTGTTATACCCCCCAAATGAAGATAAATCATTGGTGAAGGGTTTGTGGAGTACATGCCCAAAATCAATTATGCTCACATGGAGATCTATTAATCTATTTCTTCCTGTTCAGTCTACCCAGCCTCTTCTAAATGGCTTTTTATCATTCCAAACACAGGTTACCTTTTTTAAGTGGTGGTACAATTCTGGGGGTTTGCATTAAAATCAGAGTTGAGCCTCATATGTGAGGAGCCCTTTCACCCCTTCCCTGTGCTCAGCCCAATTACCTTCACTCAGTTTAAAACATTTCTCCCAACAAAATCTCTGAGTCAAAGGGACACTGACCCTTTCTGCAGAGACTTGGTGGGTTTGTCACCTTTCCTTGTTGATAACACAGCAGCCTGGCAAAGATTCATGTATGAAAAAACGAAGTTATGTATATATCAGGATGGACAGTTGGAAACACTGCAATGAAAAAGAGATAGCCAGGAAATTGTCTCTACTGCATGGAATTTCAGGGAAATCTAGTGGGGTTCGGAGCCAGAATGCATCAGATGCTCTCTCCATTCCCAGGGAAAGACAATCTGATCACAGTCCATGCCTCTCATCAGGGAAAATGAAGAGGGCAGAGCAAGCATTGAAGGGAAACTAAATAACAGCTGGGAATTCAAAATTTTAAAATTTTGTCAGGTTTTAAATTGTGAGTAACCTTGTGTTTCTCAACCAGAATCATGGTAAGCAGCTAACTTCCATCTACTGCTTTCCATCTAATATTTCATCATATTAACAGTGTAAAAGGCTGTTGATCAGGCAGGCAGGCAAAGCATTCTGAATGAATCCCAAATCCTAGCCCAGATAATTTTCATTCTGTCAGTGAATGCCTAGCATTAGAATGGCCCACTAGTTCTGTCTCCAGACTGAAATATTGGCAGCTAACATAAAGAAATCCTGTCACTGAATTCCAGCATGGGATGGAAGCACTGCTTGGATCTGATGATCCTTCTTAAGGATTTTTTTTCAGCATCAATTATTTTAAATGAATCCATGAAATGAGTGGTGTCCATGCACTGCTTTTACGAGGCCAAAAGCATTGCCATTATTTGGTGTAGGGAACAGTAGCACTTTGATGGCACAAAAAGCAGTGTCTTGGGGGATTTTTGTGGCTGTACTTGTAAGTTCAAGGAGCTGTGCACTAAAGCCTCTAAATCCCACATGAACATATTGCCTGGGAGAATCCCTTGAAAGACAGGAGGCACTCGGGCATCTTTGCACTTAAGATTCCATGTTTTGCTCCAGGGCTGGATTTCCAACTTGTAGCTGGCAGAACAGCTCTTCAGGGACAGAATTGTCTGTCTTTAGAAACAGTTATGTGTTGTCTACGTTAAGCAGCCCCAAGGAAGGAGAAAAATCACCTTAATTTTAAAAGGTGGTGCTTTACAGCTCTGCAGGGGGGCTTTCACTCAGACATGCTCACAGACCTCTCTCTGATACTTTGGAGTTGTCCAATAAAGTGTTTGAAATGCTATTTTTTCCTTCAGTACCTCTCTAGAGAATATCAAAAAGAGCTAGGAGGAAGCAGCATGGAGAGTGCATCCAGCCCTGTGGCACTCCAGAGCTGTGGTCCTTGGGAATTCTGCTGACAGGTACCGTGTAGTTGCATTTGTAAAATGAGGGACCCTCACAGATCCCTCTTCTCTGCAGAAGTGAATTAACATCCTGTCATAGACCCTTACCAATTATCTCAGCCCTGGGCTTGAGTGCAGGGTCCTGTCAATAAAGTCTGATAAACAAATGCAATACTTGGAGTGTTTAAAAACACTGCATCAGTTTCGTGGCTGTGAATTTCATTGACTTTATTCTCTAAGCAGAATTGGACTTTTGCTGGTAATTCATTCAAAGCAAGTATCCAGTGAATAAATCCTTAGTTCTCTGGTAAAGCCCATGCATGCAAAATTAAACTGGATGAAATCTAGAAGCCTGTGGGTGTTTTGGGTGAATTTACAGCTTTTATATTCAGCCTTTCTTCTGATGGAATTAATAAATGTTTGGGATTGTTGCAGCTGCAGTCAACTCCTGCAACATATCGATTAGCAGTATATTGACAAAAATTGGTCTCTGTTAACAAGAAACAACACAGGTATTGATAGGTTACAAAAGCTATACAAAGTGTGCAGACATGTTTGGAGAAGTGAGACATCTCACACAGTGAATAATGATGGAAATTGGAGCAAAAATCTCCAGCTCAGCCTTGATTACCTCATAGAAACTGATCCTAGGCTTTTAGGTAAGGAATAACTTACTTTCATTCTGTTACTATTATTACTATTACTATTATTATTTCAGTGTATTTTCTAGCCCATAACCATCAGAGCTTCCAAAGTGATGTTCTCAGATTGTACCATCGAGACTTTCTGATTCCAGGTAAATCCAGTTTGGCAGAGCAAGAGCTGAAACTGCTGCCAGCTCTCTAATCTGGTTCAAGTCAAAATCATGTTTGACATCACTTCAGCATGACATGAGAAAGAAATCTGTTTTAAATATAGGGAGATGACTTCAGAATACATTCCATGAGCTTTATTTACTGTAAGGATTCTTTGTTTTCCAAGTGACTTGACCTAGGAAAGGGATATTAGAGACTCTATTTTCACACCTCTTTCAATCTGTCAGATAAAACCATGAAGGTGGTTGTTGTTAGATTCCTAGTTTGTTTTCTCAATTTGTGGATGCCATCCTGATTAAAAAAAAACCTCTTTAAAAATTTAAGAATTGAGTCCAACTATCAAACTTGTCCAGCTCCACTCCTTTTTCTAAATTTTTTCTTAGTGTAGGAAGAAAGAGGCAGAACCAACAGAAAGGTGTTGGAGCTTATGAGAGAAGGAGAAATAGAGGAACACCTTTTTTTAGCTGAAACCTGGCTTCAGAGAAGCATTTACTTTCTTAGCACTGCTTAGGTCTGAAAAGATCTATTCATAGTAAATTCTGGGCCAGGAAAATGATTTTTTAAACTCATTTGGCTTTTAAGGCCTGTTTTTCATTTTCCTTTTGTTCTGTGCAAATACATATTTCCAGACCTTTGTACAGAAGCTTCTCATGTTCCCTCTACCATCCCCCTTTACAGGTAAGTCACTGAGTGGACTTTTCCCCAAGACAGAATTCTAAATGCTGCAATACAGCCTTCAGTAATGACACTTGATATCACATTTCCAGAACCCTTGCCATTTTTGCTTTCACTGAGCAATTTTTTCATGTGGGTTTTCCCCTAAATCACTGCAAATGTGGCAACCACAAGACTCCGCATGAATGAGGGCAGAGAAAACCAGTCCAAGGTGGCTCAGTGAAGACTTTAAAGTGAAGCTTCATTCTTCTGAGCCTACTGAAGGACTGAAAATACTGTCACCGACTTAAGGAGAGTAGATCAAGGTCTAAGGATGGTCAGTGAAGCATTTTCAAAGTAAGGATGGGAAATACTATCTGTACACTGAAAGGGCCTGCTGTATTGAAGGATAAAAGGGAAACAACCATGCCGACAATGGGTTTGCAGCAAGAGAAACCACCAAAGCCTGCAGACTTAATAACATAAAATGCAGTGAGCACAGCCTTCGCACATACATACACCTGGCTAACTCATGGCACATGTGAATTTAATAAACCTACACTTAGTTGTCTCATCTTACATGATGACAGTTCTCAGACATGGCAGTTGCTTCCTCCTGTTCATTGCAGGAGTATTTAAATGGCTGATCAGCCCCAAGTCTATGGCCAGAGGGGCCTTGGGGGCATCTCCACTTTCAGGGCTCACTGGTTTCACAGGTCCCTCCATCACCCTGTGGCTCACCTACAGACAAAGGGGATCGTCCTCCATTTGCTGAACTCAGTAAATCAATCTGGACTGATGTGAAAGACAAGTAACACTTGAAAAACCTATGTTGTGTCAAAGGAATGCCGCACTGGGTAGATTTTTAGAGCTAATTTTAGTCAAAGTGAAAACTAGGAGTAAAGCAAGCAACTCCTCTGACATTTGGTACAAGGATCATACTATAGAAAACAGTGTTATCTCCCTCATTGTGAAAGGAAACAAATTACATACTCTGAATTAAACACAGCTTATTGAGGTGGTGAAAAGACTTTACAAAACTGCAGAGTAAGAACAGGTGTACACAATCGAGGGGCTGATTGCAGCATGTGCAATCGAGTAACTCCCCTCATCTGCGCTGGAGCCCCGGCAGCGCTGGGAGCACCGCCCGAGCTGGGGCCGCTCCCCGGCCGGGCGGCATTCCCCGGCCGGCAGCCCAGCAGGGCGGTGCTGCTCCCTTTGTGGGGTGTGCCTGGCCCTGGATCCCTCATGGCTGTGAGGTGTTCCTGTCCCTGGATCCCTCATGGCTGATGAGAGCAGCCGCTTCTCTCTGAGGGCAGGAGCCAGGTAAGGGCCTGAGGCAGCTTCGTGTGGGGACCTGGCTTGGGCGGGAAAAGGGAGCTGGTACTTGGACAGGAGAAATCTGTGGGTTTTATGCATTTGAGAGCTGAATGTGCTCCTGCTCTGTGAGGTTTAGTTTAATATTCTGTGTATTTGAAAGTGTTGGGGTTTGGTGGGGTTTTTGTGTTGGGTTTATTTTTGTTTGTTTTTTTTTTTTCTTTTGGTTTTGCTATCAGGTTTGATCTGTTAAAATATTTTAATTAGGAACAATGTTTATGGAAAAAAATTGCTTTCTTGTCCAATATCTCTGAAAAAGAAGTTCCTTATATGAAGGGGGCTGTATGTTTGGGGATTTTTGGGTTTTTTTACCAAATGTTGATAATGGAGGACTGAGGGGTAGAGGGTGTTCCTGTCCCTGGATCCCTCATGGCTGAGGAGAGCAGCCACATCTCTGTGAGGGCAGGAGCCAGGTAAGGGCCTGAGGCAGCTTCGTGTGGGGATCTGGTTTGGGTGGGAAAAGGGAGCTGGTACTTGGACAGGAGAAATCTGTGGGTTTTGTGAATTTGAGGGCTGTGGCTTTGTGAGGTTTAATTAAACATGTGTATTTGGAAGTGCTGGGGTTTGGTGGGGATTTGGGCTTTGGGTTTTTGTTTGGTTTTTGGGGATTTTTTTTCTTTGTTTTTTTTGCTATAAAGTTTGATCTGTTAAAACACTTAAATTAGGAACAGTGCTCGTGAAAAACTTGCTTTGTAATGCCATACCCTTGAAAAAGAAGGTCTTAATGTAAGAGGGAACTGTTTTTAGGTTTTTGGGGTTTTGTCCCCGAATGTTGGTAATGGAGGACTGAGGGGAAGAGGTGTTGGCTACATGAGGAAGAAAAGGTCTCTTGCCTAATTGAGTGAGCATGGAAACACTGTGGCTCAAAACAAAGCTGTTCTTCCTGTTCTTGGGTCTCATGTGAAGGGTTTTTTCCTGCATGGTAACCATAAACACAATTTACAGTGCCTAATCTTGCTATAAAAAATAAAAATTAACTGTTTCCGTCTACCTATGGCTTGTATCTTCTGCTCTGCAAAAGCACTTGGTGCTGGCAGCTGCAGTTAATAACCTCAGCTGGGAATGATGGTGGGGATGGGTCCTTAGAGGAAGGGTTTGAATTGTGTTAATGGCATTTTTGCCACGTGTATTAAATATTCCTAAAATATTTATCAAGTTTAAATATAAGTAGCAAGGAAAAATATGCAAGAGCTTGTTAATGTTTTCTTCCTCTGTATGTTTTGGTTATGAAATGGAGCATTACTGGCTTCTGTTTGCATTGGTTTTTAATATGAAAATCATTTTGCTAGTCTGAAACTTATTAATAGCTTTTGTGAAATTGTTTAAATGAACAGAACATGTCTTTAATGGTTTGTGGGGATCTAAGTTGGAGCAGCTAAAGCTCTGGTATAGAACTAATGCTAGTGTGGTTTTGTGTTAAAAGCCCATTTTAAGACACCTACCAAAAATAATATGCTACAAAAGGAAATTGGTTAGTGCATGGCTAGGTACCATATGAGTTTTTAAATCTATGAAATGGGTTTTTCTAATAATAGATTGGGATTTCTTTATTAAAAAAACAGTCTCTTATCACAGTATTATTCATCAGTAACACTTCAATCTCCTCCTATGCTACAGCACTTGCAAATCTGAGCTGCTTCTCTTTTAAAAAATAAACGACAAAAAAAACCCCCAGAAGTCAGAGGTGTTAAAATATAATCCTAGTAGCTTTTGGTAGCTTAAGATCTGTGGTTCTGGTTTTTTCCTATCCTTTCCTTTCTCTTGAAAGTTATCATAGAGCTTCCTTTTTGACATTTTTCTTCACATCTACTGTCTTTTTGTATTCCCTGGAGGAAAAGCCAAATGCCAAGCTGATACATAATTACAAATACACCTCGCAGTATTCCATTAAGACAGTATTTCATTAAAAAAATTCTCCAAGTCCCAAAGCTATCACAGCTAATGATGTTTGACGCCTGCTGATTGAAATGATGACTGACAGAATAATAGCTGTTACATGTGCTTACTGAGGTTGTCATCTCACAGAATCATGTCTAAAAGATGCATTTAACTCTGACCACAGAGATTCATTTCCTTGGAGATCAACATTCTATGGTAGTCTCATGATATTCTGTGAAAAAAAACACATTTGGAACATTATTTTAAGATTAATTGCCCCATATCTAACTATTGATCACTAGTAGGTTGAGAAAATGGTTTCATTTTTGTCTTGCTGCCTCTTACAGCACTGAAGCAGGGTGAGCTCACAAGGACCCACCACTGCATGGGCACCTCTTACAGGGATAAAAGAACATTTTATGGTGGAGATGGCTGAAAGTGTGGGTTGCTGAAGAGTAGTTCCAAAGTCTGGATTTATTCTGTTTGGCAGGCGGCAAGAAACAGTCAAAATGGACAATGCAAAGCACTGAAGGTCAGAGGAGAGCATTTTGCTATATCAGCATCCTTTGATGCTTTAATGAGCATTTTTTTATTATTCATCCAATTATATAATATCTTAAACTGATTTCACTTGCAAATATATTGCCTATTCCCAAGTCAAATGTGCCAGAGAACTCTGCAGTTTTTCATTTTCACAATATTTCATGACTTTTAGTGAAGTCATTATAGTAGTGGCCTTTACTTTTTACAATAAATCCCAGGCATCAGTTATATACTTAGAAGTATAAGACGTTATTTGTGACTTTGGAGATGCTAATATAGACAATTTTTTTTCCCCAAAAAAGAACTTTTTGTGCAGTTATGAGTAGTGTCTTTCTGGGACTGAGTTAATGAAGTCCTTGAATTTGTGCTGGGTCAGAACCTGCTCTGTGTTGCCCATTTCTTACACAAGGGATTTAAGATGTACAGGAGGCTTTGCTTTCATACCCTTGACTTGGCCAGCAGTGAGGCCCAACTTCTGCCAAAAGGAAAGTGGGTTCTCAGCTCACCCTGATTTCCACTGCTGCCCCCACACCCAGCTGGAGGGCTTAAATTGCCTTATCCACTGTAAAATGCTGCTCTGCAGGGCTTGGGTTTGAGCACCCACCTCAGCAATTACAGAGCCTCTGGCGCTTCATCTGTGAGTATGCCTGTGTGAAGGGAGGATAAAATTGCTGCTTTTAGCTGCTGTTGATGGTGCTCTGATTTAGCTTCACCTGGCAGCTGAAGTTTGGCCATCTCCAGACTCTTCCTCACAAATTAATTCTGGGCTATTATCCTCTTTGGTACTTTTCCCTTGTTCATTTAAAATCCAAACCTTGGCTAACATTCTTTCCCAGGTTAGAAAAATCTTAACCAGCCTGATGCCGTAGTTGTGTTAATTTTGAGCCACTGCTGTGTGCCCAGCCAGTGAGAGGGTTGCAGAGAAGCCCTTTGCCTGCAGTCCAAAACAAGTCAGTGATTAAAGGGCAGCATCCTTGGGATTAGCCTTTCTGCTCCCTGGAATTGCTGTTCCCATGGTAAGTGCTGAGATGCAGGAGGCCAGGCCCTTCAGCATCAATCCCACCGGAGACTCAAGACATGGACTTGCAAAAAAAGTGATCTGCATCATCTTTCTGTCTGAAGCCATTCCTGCCATGTTGGCTTTCTCTGATGGAAGGCCAATAGTTCTGCTTCCCCTCAGAAATTACTATCAGGTGATGGAAGGAATGAATCACAAGAGGAGTTCTTGCATCAAGGCTGTTGAAGCCAGCTGTTGTGGGAATTTCAGGGAATATCTGCTTCTGTAGCCTGGCTGCAAATGCTGCTTGATCCAAATGCCGTGGCAGTGGAGAAAGTCAGGTACAGATTCACTAGCTCAGATTTTCAGCTGTTTGACTGGTTTATTTTCTAGTAGGCATTGCCCTTTTCCAGTGGGCTGATGTAGCCTTTGTTTTTCCATGTGTGACAATCAATTTTAGGATCCTGTCCTGGGGTGCCTTTGTGATGCTTGTATGCCCACTCGTCTGTTTAGCCCTGAAATGTTTTGCACCTTTAGGACTGGTTCTGAGAGCAAGAGGGGGAAGAGAAGAATCAAGGATCCCCAGCTGCCAGACTGCAGTGTGCTGCTGACAGGAGCTGCAGTATCTCTTAGCCCAGGAGCAGGAATTGTGCATGCAGAGCGGGTTCCTTTACAAGTGAGAGAGTCCTGCCAAGCTGAGCTATCCTTGGGGTTTAATAGATGTCCCAAAACACAGCAGATGTCTTGGGACTTGCACAGAACGTGCCATTGTTACTAAGAACAGTCCTGGGCTCCCTAAAGACCTTCCTGTAACCATGCAGAGCAAACCTGATCCTGCCAGTCCTTGGTATGGATTGTCTTCCATCCCTGGGCTCTGAGGCTTCAGCCTGCAGGTTTCAAGAGTGCACCCTGCCAACATTTTCCAATTACATGCAGCACAAACACAGGCTTCCATGTATTGTATAAAAAACCCCTGAAATCTCCAAACCAGAGGAGTTAAATATTTAATAATCAAGGCTGAGAATGGTCTTCTGTTGTGGAAATCGTATTCCTTCATTTCAGTGTGTTTTGTGTTGGGCTGTTTGTTTGCCTCTGGTGTTTACTTTGGTCCTATTCCCCATCAAGTAAGAGCAGCTACAACCTTGAAACATCCTCTCTGCCATCTTTAGCTGGGAGCACACTTTGCAGTAGAGGGAATTTCTTGTTTAAGAGCTTAAAAACAATTATTTGGGTGAGTAGTATTGATCTGAGGATTGCATTCAAAGTGCTAGTTTGTGTAAACTAGTGGGTTTAGAGATAGCAGTTGGTACATGGCTTCAAGTAATTCGCTTCAAAATGGTGCTCGAGTGTTATTGTGGATTCTGCTGAATGTTTTGTGTCATGTTTGGAGATCTATATTCTCAGAAGAGTTGCACCGCATGGTTTATGTAGAATCAAATTATATCCACTTTGATGGTGGAAACTGCCAGCAATGAGTGACCCCTTTCCTCCAGCTGATATTAAAAATGTTCTTTGATATGATAGGAATTACTCAAATACTGTGATTTTTTTAAAAGGTTGAAAATAGGTGAGATGTTCTGCTGCTGTGTGGGAGAAAATATATTATTTAACATAAGAAACTATGCATGGCACATTAAAGAGGGTTGGTTGGCTTGAATGCATTTGAATTCTTTATCATGACAGTTTGTGCTGCTAATGAGGTGCTATTGGGAGTGAAAGCCATTTTGTAGACTTGCTTCCTCAGCCATTTTGCACGGTAATGAATCCCCTCCAAGCCTGAGGCTGCAAGATTTGCCTTTCCCTCTCTCCCGTGGAAGAGGACCCCTCACTCCAGCAGAAACTGCAACTCGGGCTTTGCTGGAAGGGCCTGTGCAATCCTGGATGTGAACCTTGTGGGTGTGGGTCGGGAGAGAGCCCCTTTGGGAGCAAAATGCACACACTTGCCTTCTAAAGTTACCCAGAACAGAGTTTTTCAAGTGCTTGAAGTATTTTATGCTGCATTTATTTCAATTATTATGGATTATATATCACTCATTATGATCCGTACTATGCCATATTTTCTCCCAAACCTGTCCTGCTTCCAGCTTTTACTCTCCTATGGCACATTGAGGTTCATAACCAAATAAGCCTGTTCCCTTGTGAGTAATGCCTTCCTCACTCAGCTGTTTCCCTGAGGGCTGCACAGCACAACACACACTTTTCTTTCATGGTCCTGAAAGAAAAGCATTTCCCCTGTGCCTCCAGTCAGAACAGCAAGACATTTAATCACCTGTCAAGCCTGTCTGATAGGCTGGCATGTTTAAACCTTAAATCAAAATGGGTTTGGTGTTTGTGTTTGGTTGGTTTTTTTATTTCCTTTCGCCCCCCACACTAACAAACCTCAGGCAGGGAGATGTGACAGCTCTGCTTAGCGCCAGCACGAGCAGCTCTCAGGGATGTGAAGGGACAAGATCTCTGCTGTTGGATTACAGCAGCACCATCACAGTGATCTATATTGCTCATTATCTACTTTAATATTCCCTCGGAGTGCACCAGATGTGATGGATTTTATCATCAGCTGGGATCTTTGATTCAGCTGCATTTATTTCACCAGGGGTCTAGAAAGGTCTGCAAACCAATACCTGGCCTTAGATGTTAAACAAACAAAAATATGATCAAAATATGAGCTTCTGACCAAATATCCTGCTGAGGTATCTAATTTATTTAACCTTCTATTTCCCGGTTTAATTACCGTTATCCTTACAAAATCTCATTGTAAAGCTCTCTCCCCTTCTGCCTTTCCACTGAGAGCGTGAGCTTTATTTTTATTATTTTAACAGCAGCTATCACAATACCTCTGAAAAAATGAATTGGTTAAAAATGTTTATAAGAGTGGCTGTTTTCCTCTAAACAGGAAGCAGATTGAGCAACATACAAGTATTTTTCATAAAAATCATTCAGCTGAAGTTAATGAATGTGAGCATGGGGGGATCCATCAGCCATGTGCAGGAAATGATGCAGAAACACATTATGCCAAGAGCTCACCACAACTTCAGCTTAGATGCCTGAACAAAGTCAAGCCATAATTTAACCCCCCACCCCAGATCTTACCAGATGCTGGTGGAGGTAAATCTGAGCTTGAGTGGAGTGTGGTTTACAGCCAAAAATATGAGGTTGAGCTGGGTTGCGGGGAGGCTCCAAAAAAGAAAACCCCTCAAACCTTCAGCTCTTCTGGAGAAACTTTATCAATGCAATACCAGGATATGTTGAAATGGAAACCCGATGGTTTTGAGGGCTGGTTGGTTGGTTTTCTCTTGTTAGAAATATCTTCAAATGTTCCTTAAATCACAGAAAAGTTGAATGTAATTTCCAATGGAAAAAGTTGAATGCTGTTTTCCATGGAGTGAAGGACACTGTGCTCACCTAGCAGTGACCTGCTTGCCCCTAACTAAAATGGCATTTTACTTTTGTTTTTGTTTTCCAAACATTTGCTCTAAAATGAAATGCCATGTTTGAATTGGTGTTGGTTGGGTTTGGGATTTTTTTTTTGTTTGGGGGGTTTTTTGTGGTCATGGTAAAACTTTCCTTTGATCTGCTTTGTCGCTTGTTTTTGCATTCCTGCTGTTCACATTCTGTCCACATAGCTCTGGACTGGAATGAGTATGTGTCCCTCGATAACAACAATCAGGGACATTTTTATTCCTGGCTGCAAGTCACTTCCTTCACAAGTGCTTTTTAATTGCAAGGGGCTTCCACTAAATGGAAGATAGCTGGGATTAATTTCTATGTGGAGCAGCTAATTGTGTTTAATATTCGACCTTGCTTGCAATTGAACTGCCAGAACCATCAGGAACAAACATGAAGTCTGGCTGGAGCAGCTGAGCTCAGCCTGGCAACCATTAGGAAAAAAAAACAAAGTCCCAAAATTTGTCTCCACAGCCTCTTCCTCAAAAGCAGAGATAAAATTTTTGTCTGTGGCACAAGAACAGTGCGTGGAGTAGTAATATTGTGAAAGCATGGCTGTTTTTATTCCTGAATGAGGAACAGCAGAACTACTGTAATTTTCTCTAGTCCTGCTTGCCTTAGCCTGGAGGGTTGAGCAGCACTTGTTTCCATGGAGATGCTTTTTTAGCAGGAGAACTTGGCCTTGTGTGTCTCTGAGACTGCAAAGAGCTGATTTCCATCACTGCTGTCCGATGGAAGGACATTGTGGGTGAAGGGATATCTTTTATCCTAAACCTTTGGGGAGGGGTGGGATGTTGAAAAAGGTCATTGGCATGTTGGGATGTTACAGTTCAACTCCCAGAAGTCATAAACTGCCCCCTCACATCTGGAGCTGCTAAACATCTAAGCATGAATGTCCATAACAATCCTGTGGCTTTATAAAATTGGAAATGCAGCAGATGAGAGAGTAGTGGAAGTGTCTTCTTCTTGTGGGATTTTTAGGAATGTGTAGACTTGGAATCAAGGCCCTTTGCAGATGAGAAGGGAGACAGCAACATAAAGGGTGGGTGGATTGGCTTGTGTTAAACCCGTTGTTGATATTAAGGTTCTCTTAAAACTCCTGGTCCTCACGTCCTAGAAAACTAACGGGGCAATCTGGGCTTGGAAAATCCATTGAAACAAAAGGGAGAAGGTTTCGCATTGGCTTCAGTGAGAAATACCTGTGGCTCTGCTCTTGCAGCAGATGAAAGGCTTCCATATGTGCAATGATATTAGCAATGGAAACGGAGATGCTGCTCCTGTGGAAATTAATTTCTTTCTGTTGGCATTAGTGACAGGAAGATCGGGCTCACAAAGGTGAAAAATTTCCGTTCTGTTTGCAAAACAAAATGAAAATCAAAGCCAGAATTTGGATAGAGCTTTTAAATGAATGGCATTCTAGATATCTATTGGTGATCCATGCAAAACTTGTAGAACTGATCCAGTCCAGGTTTTCCCCCATTCCGGTTTCCGGGGAGAATCCAGTCTGGGTTTTCCCCCCATTGTCGCTCCCTGCCCTGTTCCCCAAGATTTGTGTAGGAGAGGTAAGGGGAAAAATTCAGGTTGATTTTGGGAGAGAAGCTAGGGCAAGATTTGGAAGCATCTTCTACTCAGTGAGCTTCCCCATAGGCAAGAGGGAAGCAGTTGCAGCCAAAGTATTTCCAACTAATTTGAGTTGTGGCAGAAACTCCTTGCGAGAATTTACAGCCAAAATGGCCTTAACGAAGGGATCAGCAAATGCAGACAACTTCAGTAAAGTACTTTATCCTGCCTAACAGTGAGAATTACTGGGACAGGTATCCAGGCAAGATTCTACCAAAATGTGGATGCTCTTTAGTGTACAGTATTCAGGTTTTCCACTTCAGGATAAAACCAAATAAAAACAGACTCCTAAGAGATCTGTTCAATTTCTAAATACTTATTCATCATCCTATACTAATTTATGTGGCTACATTTGTGTTTCCCTAAACAAATTTCCATTTCAATCTTGCAGCCCCCACGTAACTTTAAAAATTCTTAGGTGGCATCTTTTTAAAGGAAATTAGAGCAAGGATGAGCTCTAATAGGGCTTCAGACTCTGCCCAATGTCATCTTTTCTCCAGTAATAAGGCCAGCATGCTTTCAAGGACTATGCTTCCAAATATCCCATTTTTTAGAGGAATTGCCAACAGAGAAACCATTCTTCATCTTTAATTATTTAGGAGAGAGACTGCCAGCAGCAAGAACCCAAGCACAGACCTATCAAACAAATGGCAGCAATTGCTGGGGCCAATATCTACTGGGGTTTGTTGACAGCAAACCAGGCCTGAACACTCCCAATTACAGACATGTCCAGGGGTGTCCAGGGCACCTTTTAATGGGATGGGACCCCTCCTGTCTTTGCAATGAAGCTGCTTCCCTTGGCAGGATAAAGGAAGCTGCCCTTGGAATAAGGTCTAATTTCCATTTTTCAATGGAATATTTATTCTTGGTAGCTCCCTCGCCTTCTTCAGTTCCAGCTGAATTTCTTGGTTTCTTCCTTGCAAATTCTCTGATTCCAGTGGGGTCACGAATTTACAGGTGTGATTTATGTGGCTGTGGAGCTGCAGGAGGTGCTCAGTCATGGCTTCTGAGGTGATTACAGACCCCAGGAAAAGGAGGTGGTTTTCAGAAAAATCATGGCAGAGTTTGCATTTGGAAAACAGGCCAGATATTTGTGATAAATACCTGTAGATATAAATTGTCAGAAAGTTCCAGACTTGAAGGGGAAGAGTGTGGGTTGGATGTTTGTGGTACAAACCAGGATCTAGTTGCTGCAGGGTTAATAATGTCAAGATGATATTTGCATTAGCTAGCTAATTATTTAATTCATCTGCATGTTAAATGTCTGATTTTTATGTTAATTGGACATATTTCTGGCAAGGGCAAAATAACATCTGACAGTGACATTTAATGTCATTTGAATCTGGCTAATGTTGAAGCAGTAATTTCTGTTCTGGTGTTAGGATGAAAACAGAAGTGTTCAGTGCTTTGGTAGCAATTCCCACGTCCCACAGCTGCAGGGAGAGATGGACAGAACTCCCCCTTCCCTTTCTGGCTGTGCCACCACTGTCCTTTCATTCTCTTCTCATGATGAGAACACAAGGATACAGTTTCTCCTCCTCTTCCCTCTGCCCTCCATTGTGCTCTCTTGTCAGCTAGAACAGAAGGAGTTGAAAAAAAGCTGTGTAATTTGCCAAACCCCCCAACTTAATGACTTTGGCTTGTCTGGGTTACTAAGCTTGCATTTTACATCACAGTATTTTAAGGCAGCTCCTCATTGCTAAAATTTTAAACTTGGTGGAGAACTTGGGGAAAAGAGCTCCTTCACATTAATAATTAAATGGCAACAAACCAACATTTCTTTTTCTACCACTTTGATGAGAAGGAAATAGCACAAGATGGTTTGTGCAGGGGTTGTTTCGCTTGCAGGGGAAGATCAGGTGATCTGAGAGCCTGACACTCAAATGATGGATGCTTGGGTTCAGCAAGGCACTTACACATGTGACTAACCTTAAACACCTCTGAAAAAATCATTACTGCCCAGAAGTCAATACCATTGAACTCAGGTTCCTCCAGCACAGGCAGTGGATCATCCATTGCATGCATTGGTGCTCCTTGCCAAGCAGCAGCACAAATGTGCCCTGTCGAAAGGTGTTATTTGTGTTGTAAATTGGTGTGTGCATGGAGAGGTTTCTCTCTCGGCTGTGGGGAGGAAGAGGAATTCTTGTAGTTTGTGATATCTTAGAAGCTTGCGAATATTACTCAGTAAACATTAGGTCTGAGCCTGTGGGGCTGTAAATGAGCTTTGTTTCATTGATTTCCATGGCTCTGTGCCAGTTTACTGAAGGACAAGAAAAACTTCTCAATTTTCCGCTGCCCCTTTGCTGTTTGTTGTTCCCAAAAGCTGCTCAGAGCAATCCGAGGCTGTGTGTCTGTCCCATGAGCTGCTGACAGCGGAGCTCCAAGCCCAGTTGTTGTGTCCAAGAGCCATGCAGGGTCCTGGGGGATGTGCACTCCACTTCTGCCTTATCAGCCAAGGGGGTCTCAGTCACAACAGCAAGTTGGCACCAAAGTTTGCTGACTTGGCACAGTTGGGTTTTGGTAGGAGACTCATAAATGTGCTTTAAATCCAAAGGCATGGGGGATGTGCCTGAAGCATGGAAATACCAGCATTCTTTCATTAGCTGAAAGACAATCAGAAAGAGGATGTATGAAGCCTTGCCTCTCTCCCAGGTAGAAGTACCTACCTCCAGCTTGGCTCAGCGTTTCTGGAGTTACGGCCCAGAGCTGCTGCTTCTTAACGCCTCGTTTGTCCTCATGGCTGGGGGCAGTTGGATTAAACTCCCTTAAAGCAGGGAACAGCATTGGCTGCTCTGTGTAGTGACCTCAAGGACACCCTGAGGAAGTGGGAGACTCAAAGCTTTCTTTCTCCTTTTTTGCATTTCCAGAAGTGTGGTTTAGAGGCACCATAAATCAATCACCTCTTGCCACCATGTAAAGAGGACAAGTGAGAGAGCTGGGCTAAGAATACAGGACTTTAACTTCATATTCCAATGACAAGGTTCTTCCCAGAGAGGGAGGCAGCCCTGGGTTTTGGGCAGCTAGCAGTAGCCTGGGTGTGCTTAGGGAGAAGCCTGTGTTGAAACTGGAATGACAGGAGTGGAAGTGTATTAATGTTCTATCTAGAAAACCAACCTAAATGTTGCATAACATACAAAATATGCATAGTTTGAGACAGTGATTTAGACACCTAAGAAGCTTCACTTTGGAGCAAGCGTTTACTGATGAGTTATTGACTGTATCTATAGCTCACTGAACAGAGCCCCAGCTCAAATAATTTGTTTGCTATTGACAAGAGCTGAGGGTGAAGTAAATTAATTTAGTCAAGCTTATAGATTTTTCACCACTTATGAAGAAGAGAGGTAACATTATCTAGGTGCTGCAATCACAAGGCTTCTCTCAAAGGGTCATATTCTACTTCCTCTGAAGGTAATTCAAGGAAGGTCATAACTGTGGGTGTGCCTGCTGCATTTTCCCAAAGAGGAGCCAGTTCTGACACTGCACTTAAATTAAGGGTGATGTTTTCCAAAGGCTGAAACGTTTTTAAAAATCAGAGAGATGTAGTCGTGGTAGCTGTAGAGATTCCACAATCTCAACAAAATGAGCAGTAAAACACTAGGAGCAGCAATTTTACAGCTTCAAAGGGTATTTGTGTTCTGTCTCTCGTCTGGAAATACAGTGTAATCAGAACTACAAGGTGGAATTTATCTCAACATGTCCAAGAGAAAGACTGCTCATAAATTATGACTTGTGAGCCTAAAATCCCTTTCTAGTTAGGATATGCCTTGCGGCTGGGGGAGGTTGGATAAGGTACCAGGGGTCTGGAGGAGAAGGGAAATGCCTCGTGCTTCACTGAGTGCCTCTTCCTGGGGGCACTTTGCCTTAATTCCCAGGGATGTCATGTTCCCTGTCATGTTCACTGTCCTCTGAGTGATGCCACCAGTCTGAGCCTCCTCCTGCCGTTCACTCTGGTATGCCACATGAAGTGTCTTTGTGCCCTGGTGGGGAAAGGCAGCTTTTTGTGTGAGGGCTGCTGAATTCTGTGAGCAGAGATCAGTGGATTGGTTCCTTGTTTTATTTATACACTAGTGCTATGTAGCAGTTGCTCTCAAAAAAATCTGACCTCTTTCCTTGTATCCTGAAATCCCCATGTCAGCCAGGCAGGTTTTTGTACTGCTAAAATTACCCATTATTTACCTATGGATACCTCAATTGTTGCTATCCTTCATTGGGCTTGTTCTTTTCTTTATTGGTCTTCTTAGGGGGATTAAAATTAGCCAGATATTGAATGTTTTTGTATATATCAGATGGAGGTGCATTTATGTACAGAATTAATGCAGCTTTGCCCAAGTAATGAATCAGTGGAACTGTGAGTGTGTGGGCTCTGTGTGTGGTTATGCCAAGGGCTTAGGGAGATGTTAGGGCTGAGACTGCTAAGCCCAGGTGACTTTGATTGACATTCATTATTACTAAAGGTTTAATTTCATTTATTAACAAGATTAAACTCATCAGTATCATTTATTGAAGCTGGTGGGGGGGAAGTATGCAAAAATTATTTATCTCATTTGCATGGAACTTCCTTCAGAAAAAAAAATCACAGAACCATAATGTAAAGTATATCGGAAATGGGCCTGTTAATTATTTGAGAAGTTATCAACATTTTATCTTGTATCTGGAATTATTGGAAAGTCTGGTGTGCTCTGCCTCAGTCTCATTGATGTCAAAGTGTTGAGTACTCTGTGGTGCTTTGTCAGCATTCTGTAGTGCCCAGTGGTTTGCATGGGCATGACTGCCATGGCACAGGTTTGTAACACACTCCTCGTTAGTCTTCATCTGTCACTGAAATGCTCATTTAGGCACCATGGCCATGCTTTAATCAAAGTCATTAATTACTCAAAAAAGCCTTTTTGTGATAAGGGTGATGCAACTGCAATTACCTCTTATTTAAGTGTGGGAAAGGTGTGATAACTGCTCACTCAGTAGCTGAATTTGAGCTGATGGTTATTATGGTGTGCAGTGTAATTGCAATGTAGTTAAAATGCAGAGATTTCTAATATGAAAAGCACTTCATCTATCAAGTGGCACTAATAGGTGGATCACTCACAGGAGCTTCCCAGTTCCATTACTCATCCCATGTCAGAGCCCAGAGTTTCCAGCTCTGTCAGGGCTCAGCTGCTCTGGGAGCTCACCTGTTCAAACACCAAGCTCCTGCAGAGCAAGCTCAGTGATATTTATTCATTTGAAGTGATTTGGATACTTCTGATTAAATAGTTATGTGGGACTTTAGGAGTAAAAATACCAGCTTCCTCCTTTAGGAGTATCTACCAAAGGAGTAAATGTAATTGCTTGGCAGTTGTTTTCATCTTGGGACAAGTATGATCATCTTCTGAAGGGAAAAACAAAACATAAAAGCCAATGGGGTCACAAGTTTCTTCAAGAATGTTGACAAGGGTATTTGCCTGGCTGCCAGCAGTTGTCCTGGGAGTGATAGAGAAGTGATCCATTTATGCCAAGCTGAGTTTGACCATGTTGAATTTAGAGTGTGAGGGCTCTAAACAATCAGGGAAATGAGAGCAGGAAGGGATCAGCAAACAGATGTGAGCAATGGGATCCAAATGCTCTCTGCTCTGTGGGCAAAGAGATCGGATCGATAACGTCAGGCTGCAGGAGACAAAAAGGAGTTTGAATCATAAAGCAGCTGAAAACTTGCCGGACTAATTTTTCTTCCCCACTTTTTGTCACTCTTTGAACAGCACAGAGCTCCCATAGCACAGCCACTGGAATGGAAACACAGATGCAGAAAGGGAAACATCAAAATGTGGGGGTGTACCAAACTGGCATGCAAATTGTGGCATCCAGGAGCTGTGTGTTGTGAGAGAGGGAACTTTGTAGGGTGTCAGGAATGAGCTGTTGGCCAATTTTGGTCTCTTTTTAAATGTGTCATTGAGGATATAAAAGCAGCAATCTTGGTCTGAGATCGCTCTGCAGCTTGTTGCTGTGGCTTTGTGGGCAACACCTCCACATTCCTTCCATATCTGAGGCATGTACATCTTCCAGAGCTCTTAGTGAACCAGGGTGCACTAATTCAGTAGTTGCTGAAAGAAAGATGAAATAAGTGAGTACTAAAGATCCTGCTAACTGCACAGAGCAGGGACATTCATTTCCTTTGAAATGCCCATTAATTTTTGGATTTGTTTGGGTAAAACAGTGTCTTTTGGTCTGAAAATATCAGAAGCACTGACCTTTATATACAAAACAGGCACTTTGGTAATCTTTCCCTCTGTTTTTCATGGCATGTGGTCATTGCTGTTCAAAGCCTTTTAAACTTCTAATTTGAAAGCTTTATATCCTTCTTCAGAGAAAAAAAATTGTTACGAAAAGAGTTGAGCCCATACTCTTCCTAGTTACAGATGGGATGCAAGAGGTCAACTCTTAGTTAAGGATTCCTTGATAGATTGTTCTTGGGAAAAAAAGTGGAGAGTGGCTAGCATGTATATTTTTATTCCTTTCGATTGGAATGCCACAATATTTTTATTTTCCAAGTGGCATGATTAGCTTTGTGTTCTGGGGAATATTGGAGAAACTTTTTGTGTGTTGTTCATATGGGTGCTGTGACCATCAAGCAAGGCTGCAAAGTGTCAGCCCAGCCCAGGGCTGATGGAGCCTGGGTGTCCTTTTATTTTTACTGGCTACATTTTCGATTGCTGTCATCTTGTTGGGTTGTCTGATTAGTAGATCAGCTCAATTTTAAAAAGAGCCATATTTTTTTTTTAATTGTACAAGTGGAGATCACATTTATTGAGAATAACCTTAGCAGTTTAGGATATTGTAATTGGAGTTTTCTCTGCTGTTAGGTTGGAATAGAAATAAAAGCCATCTGCTTTTCAGCTTTGTCTGTGGATATCCATCATCTCACTGGCAATTTTGTTCACTGTGCTCCCAGCTGATGTGTTTCCTCTGACTAAATTCCCTGGAAAAGCACAGAAATGGCAATGAGAAGCAAACATAATAGAGGGAAAAAAAAAAAATTCAGGCAATTCAGATGGGACAAAAAGTCAAAATGTATCAGGTTAAAATGATATAGACATGAACCCAAGCTGTGTGGCTAGCAGTGACCAGGTAAAGCAGCAGGCAGTGATTTTTAAATGTTTTGATTATTGTGTTTTACACCTTAGGGATATTTAGTACAGCAATAACTTAAGGCTAATGTATTTTAATATACTGTAGCATTTTAATGAGTGCCTTGTAGCAATGGTTAAAGTCACAAAATGGTTTCTGTTAAACTTTGCTGTTTTCAAACACTCCAGACTTTCTCTGTCAGCATAGATAGTCTGGATTTGATCTAAGCCCAAAGCAGATTTCCTGGGGTTTGTTACTTACTTCTATGCATTATTTAAAAAAAGAAAAGGCTTGGCTTCTTTTGAGTCATGGCCATCATAAAAGTTGTCCTGTGTGTTAGAGCTTGTAAGGTAGAATTGCAAATTTCCTCTTTTTGGGTTTCAGAGAGGAACCGTTTAACTCTGAACCTCAGACCTCACCCAGAGCCACGTCCTGTCTGCATTTTCATGTGTTTAAGCCTCATGTTAGTGAGGACCCTGCTAGTAGGATGAGGATTTGAAGGTCTTGCTGCAGTTAACATTTTCGATTTTACCACCTAGGAAGAATCATTCAGTCTTGAATATTCCATGTTTTGATAGACAACCCTGATGTTTTTGAACAAAGGTGATTGTTTCTCTTTTTAAAAACCAGATGAGCTGGGATGCCTTTTGAATACCTTCAGTGGCAGGCTGAAATTACTTGTAGATGGTTTTCATGCTTTTCTTTGCAGTGGCTGAAAGAGCTGATTTTTCTTGTAGGTGATTTTGGCAGGTTTGATGTTCAAAAGGTTGGTTACATGAGAATAAAAAGAAAAAAAATCTTAAAGGGCATCTTTGAACTAGACAGACTGTAAAATTAAAATTCTAAATGGTTGATATGAGGCTTGAAATGTCCCTTGAATAGAAGACTAGGAACAGTCACTTCCTTAATGGGGGATTCTTTTCTTGAGGGTTGGCTTTTCTGCCTCCTTTGCTGAAATTTCCATGCAGCTATTTTATTGTCTAATTATTGCCAGTGAAAGTTATTTATTTTGTCTTAACAGTCATTTCTGAAAGTTCTGTGCCCCTCCTGACCCCACAAAACCCTCTTTATTTCATTTGCCTCTGCTGTAAGCAGTCTGTGTCTCTGTTTGCTTCCTTTACACCTTGATCTTCATAATCAATACTGCCTAAAGTTCAGATCTAATGATTGCAATCACTTGGGAATCTCCAACATACATGGAGGTGATCAAAACTGCAGTGCTCAGAGAAGATAACATGTGGGATGGGGGTGTCTGGTCCCCCTTGCATTTCCAGCATTTGTGTGAGGTATAAATGTAACCTGCCTCAATTTACCTCTGTTTTGGGTCAGTGTTTTAGCACTAGGTCTGCCAAGCAACTTTTTTTCTCTTTAATTCTGTCTACAGTCTCAGCTCTAGTTAAGTGTATCTTTGTCTGAGGAAAATAATCTACTTTCTGATAATTTTTTTCCATGCTCTATAGTTTGGGATCATCTCTGTTTCATCAATATTCAATTGGATTTTTTTATCCAGTTCATTATCAAAGATATAAAATTGTATCAGTCAATGTGACAGGAAACATTGCTGTATCTATTCCTTCCACTTAGAGTCTATACACTTGGTTTCCTTTTTAATTAAATATTTTCAGTGTTTTTCTGCATGTTAGCACGTTCTTCAGGTATTGCCTTGCCAGATTCCTTACTTTAAAATTCCAGGATTATAACCAGCTAGTAAATTTTAGTCAAATTAAAAGCATCTTTCTCCTTTCCCATCTCTTCTCTTTGCTCCATCAAGCAATTTTTTCCTCATTTGTATTTTTTGCAAAATAAAGCAGTTTGGGTTGTTGCCATAGTTGCTTTGAACTTTCATTTCTCAGGCCTGAGCATTGCAAACAGTTCTAGAAATGCCTCCTGCTACTGATTTATTTTTATGAAAATGTTAAGCCTGTGCCAAACATGAGAGGGACCTTAACTGGAGCACAGGTTCAGAGGTGTTAGAGGCAGAAGTATCCATGGAAACAAAGCTCTCTGCAGATGTGCAGACATCCTTCAGCCCTCCCAGGCAGAGGTGGGATGTGCCACTGGCTGACCTGTCTGTGACAGCTCTCACCTAAACAGTTCAGCTGAGCCCTGTTTAATGTCAGCTCTGAGCCAACCATTGGCACGTCCCACAGCTTCCCTGCACAGGACCAATTCTGTAGTGATGAAATAATGGATCCAGCACCTGCTACTGTCTTTGTAGAGAAAAGAGTAACCTTTTCCTGAAGGCTTTATCCTCTCATCTGGCATCATAAGCTATTCCCTCCCATTCTGCTCTTTTTTTAAAGCAGCTGTGTTCAATCCTTTCCTTAACTTTCATCATTTCCACCCTTCTTGAGTCTGAGCTAATCCAAGCAAGGCCTGCAGCCAAACCCAGCTTGCCTGGGTCAACCAAGCAGTTCCAGTTAGGAATGTCATAGCTGGGATTAGGTGGACAAAAACATGAGAAGGAAGCAGTGCTGAGATGCTCAGCACACATCTCATAAACCAGCCCTCAAGTAATTCTCCCTGAATTCCTAAAAGAGATCTCTAAAAGATGATGATTTTTTATTTCTCTAAAATGAATCTAACCTTGAGCTCAGGTAAAGGGTGGTCAAATGGGTAAATTTGGCAAAGGGAGATGGGAACTGACAGCAAAATTGCTGGCCTGGTGTGTCCCCCCTCTTCATCCCATTCTCTGGTTCATTCCTCTGTTTTTGTAGCCAAAATAGCTGACTATTAATTCAGTAAATTCTTGTTTTAATAAACATTAACTAGGCAATATGTAACTATAGATACAGGAGCAGAAAATAATAGCTGCTACATTAAAGAGTCTCAGTGTAAATAATGAATCTTAAAGCTGCAGTGACTTTTTTATAAAGATGTCCAATATCTAAAGGCTTCTCAGCTGACTCATGGGGGGTTTTCCCAATTCCCATGGTGTTTGCATCCCTCTGTAGTTCAGTTTTGGGCACAAGTGCTGTGATGTGTATTTGTTACACAGGACTTGGCATGAGCTGCATGAGGGACTCCCCAGAGGAGTCCCTGTGGCTGCTTTGGCACCTCCTCTGTGGTGTGAAGGTTGAGTCCCAGGAGCCACCTCAGACTCTGTTCCTTTCCATCCGTGCAGTCTTCCAAAATATGACAAGAGGCTCCTGCTAGTTGCAGTTGTTGTGTAAATGGGACAGTGAAAATAAATGGGATTTGTCTGACAAATCCCATTCAGCAGGTCAGAAAAAGCTTTTTAACTTTGTTCTTTCTGTTTAACTTACTGGTTTGATAATGGGGGAAATAAGTTCTTCAGAGAGGCATCCTGTGTTGTATCTTAATCCGTGGCACTTGGATCACATGCTCTGAAATAACTACAAAGAAATTAAGCTTCATTTATTGTTTGCTGAGTGTCATATTGCAGAAAGAGATCAAAAAAAAGTAAAAAACCTGAGCAAGCAGGGGCTCCTGCACCTCCCTAAGCACTTAGCAGGGCAAAGGAGTGGGGTTCTCTCTGGACATGAGCCCATGGGGTGAGTGTGATCCATGGATTTACCTCAGAGCAATGGGTTGGCATTGGCAAAACCAGTGCATCAGGGAGGGAGCAGTGATGGCAGAGCATTTCAAAGGCCTGATAAGTGTCATGAATAATTAGATGCCTCCCTCAAGGACTGGCTTAGGCAGCTATAGAAATTGTTCCTGGATAATTCCCAGTCCTGCTAGTTGTATTGGTTTTCCCATAATCTGGTGGGATTGTAAACCATTTACATTGTAAAGGACTGAGAAGTGTGGTCTCTGGAGTCAGGATAATTATTAGTAATTATTGTGGTAATTAATAATGGCAATTATATGACCAATGGGTCTCATCCTTTCAATTAGCTGGCATGAGATGAGGCTCTTTCAGCAGAAAAGAAGGAAGAAAAAGTAGTCTTTGGTTTCCTGTGCTCCTAGCCAGCCCTAGAGCAGATAGGGAATTACAGCAGAAATTTGTTACTGGGTTTGTGGCTGCTCTCTTATTTTTCCAGTATCATTTGTATAATCTGTTGACATCATCAGCTGATGGAGCTGTGTCTGACCTGCCTCTTGCTTGAAGTTTGCTGCTGCATCAGCAGCCAGAGGAAAGCCTTGTGTGCCCAAAAGCTGCACGTGCTGCTCTAACAGGGCATTGTCCTGTGCCTGCAAGCCTGTCCATAACAGGGGGAAATTGGTTAAGGGAGTTGTTCATGGGGAAAATCCACTCTGCTGCTTTGGAAAGCAAGCCATAAGATACATTAATTCCCCAAGCTCCACCTGAGGCCCAAGCAAAGGACAGGCAAATCAGATATCAGGCACTTGGACCTGGCAGGGCAGTGCCTGAAATGACCTGGGAATGGTATTTTATGGAAACTAACACTCAAAACCCTTAAAGGGCTGCCAGCTAGAGGATGTTGAAGGAAGGAACCACTAAGGTGGGCACATCTTCCCAAATCAGCCACGGCTTCAAAAGCACATCTACTCCCTCAGACAATTCAAACCCCATTCATTCACTCACTGATCTCAGCCCCTTGCTTTTCTGCTCTCCTGCCAAGAGCGAGCCTGTTCTCATGGATCCATGGGAGCTGTGGTGGCCCCTGTGCAGAATGGATTTTTGGGAGAGCTGTTGTGTGTGGCAGGTAGGAGGATGCTGACTTGGGAATCATTTATCAGAGCACTAATCAACCATGCAGTAGTTTCCTACTGCAAGCTCAGCCTCTGTCATCCTGAAATATTGAAACCAGGGAGATCTAAATGCTCTGCAAATATAGGCCCAGTCATGGGGAAAAATGAGAAGTGCCAGCCCCTGATGAATGACATTGAAGGCATTGTGACAGTGTGGAGCTGAGTGAGTGTCTGGTGCTCTGCCCTGGATTGGTTTCAGTTGTGCTTCCTGGGAGCTGTGGGCAATCTGCACTTGCTGATGCGAGCTGCAGGGACTTGGATGAGCACATTCCATTCCCTGCTGCTGCCATCAGCATCCCAATTTTAGAAGCAGTTAATGGGAGGAGTCTGTTTGGTGGGTTGTTTTTCCTTGTTTTTTCCTTTTATTTTCCCTTTTTTCTGCCTATCCAGCCCCCTCAGGAGACCGTTCCACAATCTGATTGCTGTAGTGGTGGTGAGGAACATTCACTCCTGGGAAGTTCTGTAGCTCTCACACTTCAGCTTATGGAGCTGCTTTCCCTCCTTGGGCCTTCCCTCAGTCACAATAGGCAGTTCCATTCATTTTTACTTTGGCTAATCAAGCCAAGGTCTCTCAATTCCCAATTTCCTTCTGTTCCCCAATTACCCTGGTAGTTATTTTCAGACCTGTTTTACTTGCTGACTTTTTTACAGCTCTGGTAGCCTTTGCTCAGCATTTCAAATGAGGTCATTAGGCCTTTGTGCAGCAGTTTGAAAGCTCAAAATAGTTCTCATAGATTCAATTCTTCATTTTTGTCGTGGCAAGGCAGCTTAAAATCAGTGTCTGATCACCTTGGTGGTTGTTCAGTGAGTTTTCTATTCCACATGTTTACATCAGAAAGCTGCTACTGCCTTTGTACCTCGTGCTGCTGAATTTTACCCCATCCTGCTTTCCCTCATCATTCATAAACTTGGGTTTGCATGAAGAAAAGCAGCAGCAGACAAATATTGGTAATAAAAGCATGTTGAGAGCTGCTCAGAAAAGAGCACTCTTACATTAATTCAGGGCAACAAAAATAGAGGAAGCAGGTAAATCTGAGGATAGATGTTAATGTTTTATTTTGAAAACTGTTTTCTGTGATTATTTTTTGCTGATTTTCTACTCCGAAGTGGAAGAAAGCAGCGGAACAGGGGCAAAACCCCCAAGCTCCTGGACTATTTGAATCATGTATGAAAAATCACCTTTCAAAATTGATTTAGGAGTGATAAAATTATTTTAAAACCTTTGTGATAACCCTGGGTTTTGTAACTGCATTTAATCCAGTAATACTTTGAGATTAGTCTCACAGGCTTGGAGGCCTTTCATGTTTTGGCTTTGTCTTTGCTCCTTATCTTCCAGCTTTACCTGAGCTCCTCATGGAATCCCGTCTGTGGCAGAATTCATCCCAGAAAAACAGCCTGTAGATTAAAATCCAAAATTCCTCTTGTTCTATTGCAACTCAGACAAGGTCCCCAGAGTAAAATTCCCAAGTTCAGCTGCTGCTGAGAAGACATCAGACACTTTTACTGCAGAATATATTGGGAAAACTTCAAATTGTTGTGTTTAACAAAGCCCTTTTTTTATTTTTTCAGCAAATAACCTCCAAATTTGATTTCTTGTTAGAAAGATTTGGGAGTGAGGAAAGTTATGCACAGAAGAAACTTGTGATATTGCAACTACTTTAGCAAAATATAGAATATGATCTGTTTGCTGAGATTTTGATTCTTCCTGCACATTGGCCAAATAAAATTAGCATTGGAAGAGAGATTTCAGCAAAGAAAAGTGGGTGAATTTCATAGGAGGAGCTGAAATTTGCATTTGGCAGGTTACCCCACAGCTGAGGTTCTGATTTATCTGTAAATCAGCTTCAGGTAAAATTACAGCAAACCATATCCTCCTGTCCTGACTCCTGCACAGCTCAGATGTTGCAGGAGATAACTTCCAGTTTAATTTCCAGATGTCCTATGCAGCCAATGGAGTGCAAAAGTCTTGAGCAAAGTCCTCTTGGATTATCTGATTTAATAACAGAGGAGAAAATAAAATTTCCTCCTGGGTTCTGCACTGGTATAAACAGACATAACTTCTGACTTGTGGAGGCTGTTCTGAGTTGCTGAGACTGTGTGTCCAGTGCAGGGGTTTTGTGAAGTTTTCTGCCACAGAAAATGCAGGTTCTTTTAAATGGAAAGGGTGGCTCTATTTAAAGGGAAAAGGGACAAAGGCAAAGGGAAATGTGTCCATTATGCAGTATAGGGGGAGAAAAAAAACAACAACAAAATGGCAAAGCCTTTCTCTTCCAAAACTTCATCTATTCATATTAAAGGTCATTAACTTTATTTTGTATGAAAAAAAGCCAAACAAACTTGATGAAAAATATGAGCATTTAAAAATTCCCTTCAAGAAAGAAGGTCCTTGTGGATTCTGGCACTAGTGAGCTGGGTACAAATAACAAGTTTGAATCACAGAGCCCAGTCTAATTTAAGATCTGCCATTATCATCAGTGGTTATTAATTTTGGAGGATTTTAGAGCAGGTTCTCAATGAACGTGGAGTGTGCTAAATGCAAGGGGACTTTCTGGGTAAGAATTTCTTTCCCAGGATGGGCAAGTCCCCTCTGGATCCTTGAGCATTTATTAAGTCTTAAACAACAAATAGCAAAAATAGGAGCTAGATCCTCAACTGACATTGGAAAATAGTTATTTTTGAAATATATATATATTTTTTTAATTCACATTTTTTATGGGCAGAGATGTTACCTGACACGTGACAAGTCTGTTTTCAAGGGGTCTATGTAAAGCATTTGCCATAATGACAAATTAATATCTTTGTGCCAATGTTAAGACTTAATGCCTCATTCAGCTTCATTAATGCAGCCAATTTGTTGTGCATCCCACCTGCATCCTGCTCAAGCACATAAATGGCACCCTCGATATTCTGTAATGATTGCCCGTTCCCTGGCAAAGCAGGATGTGTGCCATTAACGTGAAGAAACAAATCCTTTCTAATGACTGTTTGTTTTTTTTTACCATATTCAAGATAGGGTCATTAATATGCAGCAGGGTATGGTCTAGATGACCAATTAGCTTCAAATAGATGTATTCTGGTAATTATTCCCCATACATCAGTGCAAATATTAGATTAAGTTTTAGGAGTGAATTTTATGGGTCTTTGAGTAATTTAAGATTAAATAAATTGACTGAACTTCACCTGAAATTCTTGTTAAATCTCCAGACCATTTTCAGTTCCTTCTGCCCAAACACAGAACTGCTCGAGTCAGCACAGCCTGAAATTCCCAAAGAGTCCCATTTGCCACTGACCTGGATACAAACCAGGAGCGATGCTCAGACACTCCTGGGCCTCTCTGCATTCAGGAGGTTGGGTTTGCTTTGGATCATTTTCATGTTGCACACATGTCCAGCAAATACTCTGGAAATCAGTCAAGGCCATTGAGTTAATATCAGTTAAACAGCCTTTATATTAATAGTGAGTAATTGGCTGCATTGTAGCCACTAATTAAGTGTTTCAGCAGAGCTGCTGGTACCTGACACCCAGAGCTGCCTTGCTGACAGACCAAAATTCCATATGAGGCATTCTTGCATTTCCAGACGTCCCTCAGAACTTCTCATGGCCTTTTCCTCTCAAGATCCCCCTTGGCCCATGCAAACCAAGGAGTGGTGCTGTAAATTTCTGCTCATAGGTCAGCAGTTTGTAAATGAGAAGGTTGATGCATCTTAATGTAATAATAATAATCTGGATAGAAAATAAAAGTAAAAGCAGTTGTGGTTATTCCCAAAGCCTTTCACAATCCCCATCTACAGGGAATCAGCTCCATGGCTCAGGAAATCCATAACTGTTTTCCAACTGGTCAGATTAACACAAAGGAGGAAAGAATAGTTAATTAAATCCTTGCAGAAGGACCAAGTTCCATATTGACAACTGCAGGAGAGAGATCTAGAAACCCTGTTTAACAGTGCCTCTAGGTCCTGTGGTTCAGCCACATTTCCATTCCTAAGCAGCCCCTCTTTTGCTCTGTATTCACACAATTATTTCCATGGGTATTGACTTTGCATTTGTGGAGTTACAAGAAGAGTGGATGTTTCCCACCCACATTGCAGCCCTTCCATTAGGAACATGAGTTAATATTGCTAATATTATTACCATTAGTTGATAAGCACTGGTTGAGTCGAATTCAGATTTTCATAGCAACAAATCCAACTGTCCAAAGGTGCTTAATCTCAATTACATAAATTCATCTCTGCCACATGAAGTGCTCTTAGAGAGGTTCATACAAGCTGGTGCAATGAGCTTTTTTAATAGCACTATAATTGAGAACTCAACATGTTTCCAAGTGCTGTTTAACAATTAATTTGCCAAATATCAAATTTAATTTAACTATTTTCAGTCAAAATAGAGACACACATAGGAAATTTCAGGTGACTGGGTTTAACCCAATTGACATTGCATAGAGATGTCACAATAACTGGATGTCATAAAGGAGTTTGGTTGTAATTAGTTTGGCATTGAAGACCTGTCTGCTTAATTTCTGAAAAACAGCAGATTTACAGCCCTGGCAAAGGTCACTCAGTGTAGGAATAAGTCTGTGCCACACCAGACTTGGTACCAGCCTTTCAGAGCCTGAAAAATATCAGTGAGCAGTGTTCCTGTCAAACAGTTTTTCAGAAACTTAAACCTTTTTCATGTACAGTCTCTGGTCTCTCAAAAATACCACAGGCCAGGCTGGGTGCCAGCGTGTAACAAGCTGCTTTGTGAGGTACCAGCTCTCACCTTTATGTAGATTGGATGGGATTAAAAGCTGTGCTACAGGAACTCTTTGATCACAGAGGCAGCTGAAAATTGTACAGGCTGCCTCTCTGAGCTGCTGTATGCAGTTCATCCAAGTCTGGCATCCTGCTCTGTCTCTGGCACAGTTCTGCCGTTCCTGCCTGCATCCAGCATGCTGATCTGAAGCCCAAAATCCAAGTTCCACATAAGCCAGCCATTTGCCTGAAACCCTGACGATACTTGGGTATTTAAAAGTAGGTTTTTTTTCTGAGACATATCACACATATTAAAAAAGGGAAATTAAACAACTGCGGAGTGGATTTTTTTTTTCAAACTTTGCAAAGGTTTTTATTATACATGAGGATATGAGGGAAAGATCACTATAATGAATGTCATAAGCCTTTGATTTACCTGCTTGGTTTTAGTCTCTTACTATTGAATTACAGTAATAAAAGGCTGGTCAGGACAGCAAGCCGGAAATGAAGCAGCAACTGCTGATAAAAGAAGCTTTTAGGGAAATACATCAAGGGCCCTTCAGGAAACAGCAAGATGTTCTTGCTTCAGAACCGTTTGTGGGCCTGCTTCCTGTGGGCCTAACAGCCTTGGTTGAGTTTTGTTTCTTGCTTTATTCCCAAAGTTCTCCCAGGCTGGAGCTGGGGCTGCACTGTCCTGCCTGTGCTGAGCCAGCAGCTCATGGGTGAGTTTGACAGGGGAACACTGAGGGCTGATGTCATTCAGGCAAGCCCTTGCTGGGAATTTGTGGCCCTCATTTGTTTGCAGATGGGTTTAGATGATGGCAGGAACTGGTATTTTGCAAAGTGCTGTTTTATCACCTGAAGGAAATGTAACAAGCAAAGATGCAAAATGTAAATATTCCTGGAAGGGCTGGAGGTTCACTCTGCTGATGGCATGGGAATGAGTACGTGAAAATTAATTGCATGAGGAACCTACAGATTTGGCAGAGGAGTTGTGACAGTTGTTGATGTTTCATCTGCTTTCAGTTCATGCTGCTCTGAAGTGCAGCATGAATGGGCCCCTTTCAAAAATGTTGAATGTTAAGATCCTCAGTGGATGATTTTCAAGGGCTGCTCTATCACATCCCACCTTTCTCTGCAATGGTCTGGTTCAGGAACCTCATCGAGGCACAAAGATGGCAGCAGAATATGTGAAAGCAGGATCTGGGCCCTATTTTGGAAAAACAATGTCATGCTGCTTATTTGCAGTCAGCCCCAAAACCTGGTGCTTTGCATCTGGAAAGTGAACCACAGAGTACTTCAGAGGTTGTCCTTAGAGGCAAGGGACCGTTCTGCTCTTCGGGATGTACTTGTGGCAAAAATGTGATTTACCAGAGCAACAAAAACATCCAAGAGCCAGGTTAGGGCCCAGCAGCAAGGGGTGTGTCTGACAAGGCTGAATGCATGTGCCAGGGTTCTGTGTCCTGCAGTGACAGTCCTGACCCTGCAGCAGTTCCGAGTTCCCTCCCAGAGGGCAATCAGCTTTATCCTGGCACTGCTGAAGTAAATCTGAAGGAGAAAGGATGGCACACTGGAGTGTTTCTTTGCTCAGTAACAAGTGAGGGGAAATGGCAGTTGTTTATCAGCAGTTTGGAAGTCTGTGAGTCTGACACTTGATGGATGGCCTGAGAGCCCTGCCTGGGCTTCCCCTGCTCCTCAGAGAGGCTCTGACTTGGCTGTGGCATTTCCTTAAATCAGAGCAAACCCTGGGAATTACAGGCTGGGTGTTTGCATGCAAAGGAAATGCTCTAAAGCTGCTCAGAGGAGCTACAAAAGGGCAAGGGAGCATATTTCAAAGAGAATTGGAGCAGTAAAATTTGATTCACTTGGAACATCTGACTAGCAGATGGTAAGGAATAAACTGGAGGCTGTGAAAACCATGTGGGTGTGTCACGGGCACGAGTTACCAGCAGGTGAAGTGTGGGACTGGTGTAGCATAAACCACAATCCCATCTCTGGAGCAGTAGCAGCCGTGACACTTCCCCAGACGTGAGGGTGGCTCTGGTCTGTGCCAGCCTGTGGCCACAGGAGCCAGCAGAGCCTCAGCAGCTCCAGAAAGGCAGCTGCAGGAAATAATCTGGACTCTTTCAAGTGGTACTCCTGGTACATTCCTTTTGGGAGACAGGAAAATGGTCCAGAAGGTGCAGAGTCACACTGGCTGTCAGTCTGTCAGCCGGCCAGCAAGTTAGAATTGCACTGATGTGATCATCCCAGCAGCCTGCAGCACCCTTCTCCAGGGCAGAGCTGCCCTTTCCAAGAGGTCTGGAGAGGAGCACAGAGGGCCTTTGGGTTTTTAGATGGCAGGAGAACATGCTCCTTGTTTTCTTCAGTTCCACGTGGCTCAGTGGTTTGGTGTCTTGCTCAATAGCTCAGCTGGTCTGCTCTGACTTGACTCCTTGGATCTCTGACAGTTTGCTGGATTTAAATGGGAAGATTTCGTTGCTTTGATTCTTGGAGATATTCTACCTTTTGGACATAAAACAGCAGTAGTAGTGAAAACTTCCTGGCAAGTATATATATCTTTTAAAATTTTGTAAATGTGCTTTCCTTGTGTTCTCACCTCTTGTTTATCCCCAAGACAGTGGAACATGGGGAAACTTGTAATGGACCTCACAGGAATAAAAAAGGAGAATGACTGTAATGTTTAGTTTGTGAAAGAAGGCAGACATTAGCCTTGGGAGCTGTGCTTTTAATTACTAGTCACAAACTTTGCTTTCAAGACTGTATAGAATTGGAGGAAAACCACACATGGAGCTGTGCTTGCACAGAGAGGAGGTTGCATAACTGGGCTGAGATGGCAAAAAGCTGTTGGGATCAAACCTGTGCGTCTGTGGGGAATTGTAATTCCCAGTAAAATATGCAAAGGATACATCTATAACTGAGGGTTGTAGCGACAACTTGTGTAAATACCAGATCATTCCAGTTTTTAAAAGCCCTTGCAGAGCAAGGGATAGCCCTGTGGCAAATTCAGCATGGTCTTGGCAAGTGCAGTCCTGTGGTTTTTACACAATATTCAAAGCTTTCGTCTTCATCATCTTCAGCTCTTCACACCCTCCTGGAGAGACTGGCTGAGCACCCCCAGCCCCCACGTGTATTTGGCAGGCATTGGGGTGCAAGGAGGGGGTTAAAATCACTTCTGGGAGCATGTATGGGAGATTGCAGGGTATTTCTGGCTTTCCTCATAGTCAAAAACTTTTTAGACATAAAAACTTCTGGAAAAATAAATGTTCTATGTGCTGGTGTAAAGAATGTGTAAGGCAAGCTCTGAAAGGGAGGAGACAACTATAGTAATAGGGGAAAAAAGTAAGAGGGATTAAAGCCAATTCTAGGGAAAAAACATTACTCTTGTGCTTTAAAGAACACCTCTCAGAAGGTATATCCTTAGTTGCAGTGGTTTTCATGAGGCATAATCACATACTTGAAGCTTTCAGAGAGTTCATTCTTTGAAGTACTTTTCCATATCAGGGTTTTAAAAACACCCACAAAACCACTCACATTGTTGGATTACTTTTTCCCATCCAGCATTGCAGCATATTCCTGTCCCATCCATCCTCAGGCTTTTCACTTGTGTCTGTAATGTTTTGCAAGGATTTCACCAAAGTCAGTTAAATTAACCTGGATTTACCCTGAGAGTTTGCTGAGCAAGAGCTGCTACATCTCATTTTTAAGGGTCGTCTCTTTTTCAGGCACAGGCCCTGCCTATAAAGGGGTGGAGGTACTTTTTGGGAGGAGGATGTAGGACCAGGTGACTGCTGCTGTGTTTTCATCAGTGGATAGACTTTCCATCAGGGCAATCATCAGGGGGACACCCAAAGCAACTTTTCCTGAAAAGGGAGAGGTAAAGGTTGTTAGATGTGAGCCTCCAAATACAGATACAGGGTCTATAGTTAACCTAGAGGAGTTGAGAGTGTTTAGTACCACTGGGACAGGATGGAAGCCAAGTTCCCAGTTCAGGAAGGTGCAGGGTAACTGCAGAGGTGGTGGTAAGGAGTGCACATCTGACGTGGTGTAGGTGATACACAGGAGAGCTAAAAATACCTTATCCTCACCTATGTGGAACAGACATCTTGTTAATTATGCATCTTTTAAGCTTGGTTTGCAAATGGCTTAATAATCTATAATCATGATTTACTTAGAGACAAATTAGCATTTGACTTTGAATTTTGGATAAGTCACCTGCGTTTCTGGTGTGTTGGTATCATGGAGCTCATGCTTGGCACTTCATGCTTTTTAGGTCAACCATGTGAGCACTCTGGACAGATTTTTTTCTTCCTATTTTGTAAGATTTAACCTAAATCGTGGCATTAAGCAACATTATGTGAATCTGGTGATGCTATTTATTAAAAGTACACATGGCACATTTCTTTTTTCTTCCAATCCTGCCAGTCAGTTGTTGCTGAGTTTCTGGGTTTGTGTGTTATTTATCATGTAATACAATAATTTTTGCCAATAAACAAAAATCCCCACGTTGCCCAAGATGTGTTTGTGACACAAGGAACTGACCCCAGCACTTGGGTATGTGACAAACTGGGGTGTGTGGAAATCTAACACACTGAAATGTGAGCTGAGCTTTCCTTTTTTTCTTTCTTTTTTTTTTTTTAAGAAAAAAAAAAAATTGCTTTTGAAAAGTAGAAATAAATCTTAGCTGCCTGTTTCCACTGTGATCCACATTCATTTATTTCTCTGTTTGCTGTGGTTCTTATATCTATCAAAACTTTTGGTAACTAAGGAGTCTCAAAACACAAGGCCTGGCAGCCTGACTGCAGTGTCAGAGCACTCACAAGAGGGGAGCACAAAAAGGAGGTGAGAGCTGCACTGTGGCCATTTAATAATCAAAATCAACTAGCTGAGCAGGAAAAGCACATTCTGGGTATTTTTTCTGCTTTATTGTTTGCATGCTGCTGCTCCAGTTGCACAAGGCTCCCGGGAGTCTCTATAGTTTATAGTACATGACTCATTGGTCTTTTGACACTGAGCTGTTTGACACAGAAATTTTTATTTGTACTTCCATGGAGAAATGTATGTACAGATAAAGGTTACAGAGGGAGGTGAGTGGCTCTCAAATTGTGTTAACTTTAAAAAGTCTGTTCTGCTCTATAATGTTAAATAGGATGGCAGTGATGTCCCTTCCAGAAGGCTCAGTGCCTCTGTGTTTGTGTACATACAGCCAGAACAGGGCTAATGAAAATAGCTTTTATTGGCTATTTACTTCTCACATAATCAAAAACGGCAGTGGAACAACCCATATTTGAAAGTGCCTTATTCAGAGTGGCTGATTGTAAACCAGACCTGCTTCTCTTAAGCTTGGCTTAGCAAGCAGGTAGGAATATTAAGCAAGGGAACGTGGCCATACTGGAGTGTTCTTCCCTTTTCTTTTCCCTTTTCCAATCATTGTTGTGGTGCCAGTGATCTCAGGTCCTTTGGCCACTGCCTTTTAGGAGGGGTTTTGTGTCTATTTTTGGTCAGTCTCCAGCAACACTTAATGGGAAGTGCTGTAAATATATTTGCACATGAACACCCGTAGCTCGGCAGCAAACTCCCCCAGGCTTTACTTAAACATTTTGTAGGTTCAAAAATGGAAAGGCAGGAAAGAAAATGCTGAGGATAACAAGGAGATCTGTGCCAGGTAGGATCTCCTGGGAGCTGCTTTGAGGCAGCGAATGATTTTATCTCCCCGCTGCTCTCAGGAGCCACGAGCATTGCTGCTCTCATCCCATTAGAGAGAGGAGCACAAAGGAGCCAGAGCTGGGCTGTGTGAGGGTCAGACCATGGCCATTCCTTTCCTTTGAAGAAATTTATTCAACTGTGCATGATTAATTTTTTTTTCTTCCAGTGCATCACTTAGAGCCACTGAGAGCATTTTGCCCAGAAACGAAATAGCTACTTTTTTAGCTGCAAAAATCAGTGGGTATTTAAACTTCCTGGAGCCTCAGTAGCCCCAAAACAGTCCCGTTCTGTGAACCCTTTGCTCTGCCTCTTTCTAATGCCCTGCACTATATTCTTGTTGGAATTCTTATTCAGGGGTTTATCTCAAAGACATAGCAAGGAAGACTCTGCTATTCTATCCCTAGAAGAGCTTTCCTGACTAATGGCTAAAAGTTTCTCTAGTTATCTCCAGGTGTTTCAGAATTTTAAAATTGCTGTGAAAAAGCATAAATTGTTTGGGGCAAAGTTGGTTGAAATTCTGTCAAAATGAGATGATTTTAATGGGTGTGGAAGGAGGCTGCATACAGGAGTCAGTCATGCCAACTGACCTCAGATGATTTTAAACAGCCTTGTGATAACTTGAAGTGATAGCTTCTCAGTTTTGAGTGGTTGTTCTGTGTCTGAGGACAAAGATCTGTATTTTGAAGTTTAAAGCCCTCATTCTATACTGATGTGTCTTGATGGGGAGATGGGGTAGAGAAAAAGGGAGGAGGAGGTTACTGTTAGTCCCCACTCTGCTCTGGGTGCCGGGGTAAAGGTGTCGATAAGGCAGTCATGGTTTGGCACCTGTACCGGGATGGATATTCTGGGATTTCCTGATGTAGCTTTCAGGCTTCTATTCCAAGTCCTTGCATTTCATGCACCTCAGGTTTTGGTCAGGCAAATCTTCCTGAGAGGAGAATAAAAGGAGTTATAACCTACATGGGACCTTTCAGTTGATTAAAATTTTCATCCTCTGAGGAAAATTATTTTTAGAGGTTGGGAAAACAAGGTGGTAAAATGTGCCTAATTACAGTTGACTCCAGTGGACGAACTTCAGTTTTAGTCTGGAAAAGTTGAAAAGGAGGCCATGGTTATTTTAAAATTAATTATCACTCTTCTGAAGTTCTGCTGGGGAAAAAAAAAAGAGAAAAAAGAACAGCTAGGCAAAAACAGGCAGTAAAATGACTCACAGATGAGGCAGAACTACCATATGTCAGCTACACCTGAGAGCCAGTGGGGTGCTGCCTTTGTTTGTATCAGTGGGGTATTTTTACTGAGGTGTTCCAGGACACCTTGTGCTTCCCATGGCAAAACCCTGGCACTTGGTGGGTCTGTCACAGCAGGAACAGCACTGGGCTGCCTTTTTTGGTTTTTTATTTTACAGTTGGGTGCTGAGGCCTTCACAGCACTTAAAATTATAATGTAAATATTTGAATTTTTATTTTTCATAATTGATCACCTGGTTTTAACATCTGCTGAGTACAAGAGATGCATGTGGGAAGAAACACATGTATAGATGTCCTCAGCAGGGTTTTGGCTCCGCTCTCCTCAAATATTTCCTCCTGATGTGTTGGTGCTGAATTTGTGGGCACTTCCTCCCTGGTGGCATCGGTGCCGTGGCTGCCGAGGGCTTTGATGTGCTCCAAGTCATTTACACTGCCTAGAAAGCAGGGAACAAAGCTTGCTGAGATACCCCTGAGCAATTCTCTGTCCAGCAGGCACAGGGCAGGTGGGAATTTCCCTTGGGACATCCCTAGAAAAGGAAAACTTGCAGTCAGGCCTGGCACAGCCTGTTGTGGGACTGAGGGATGTGATGGCTGGAGGTGATGCTGCCCCTGACAGTGGCACCCCCAGCCAAGGACAAATCCCAGGAACCAGGAGGGACTGAAAGCTGATTGAAGTTTTTGCCTTGGAGAGGGGAAAAGAATTCTGCCTTTGCTCCCTAGGAATAGGGAAATGTGTCATTTTAAAGCTCTGGTTCTGGTCACTGTTTATCCACACCCTTCCAAGCATTACACAGGCTGTTAAAATGAGTGCAGCATCCAGGAGGGCTTTGTCCAAGAAGCTGTGTAGCAAAAAGGTACCAGAAAACGCTGCAGTGGAGCCTCAGGGCAGGAAAGCAGCTGCTCCAGTAGTGATGAGGATTCTCTTCTTTTGACTCCCTTATCTTCTGTGGCCTCACGGATGACAAACAGAGAAAGCAGCTGTCACCTCCTCCCTCGTGCAACTGGATGACTTGCAGGAGCAGCATCACCACCTCGGTGTTGCTGTGGAGCACTAATGAAATACTTGTTAGTGGGCTTGGCTATTTGTGGCCCTGATGGTGGAGCTGCAGTGGGGGTTTCCCATTGATCCATGTTACAGGAGGCTGCACCACAGACGAGGAGCTAAAATTGTATTTTATGGGCTGGATCAGCAAATCTTTTGAAGTTCATTGATTAAAGGTCAGCACAAAGTTATTTTTGGATGCCAGTTCCGACCTCTCCCTAACTTTGCAGTGTTTAGAGAAACCATAAAGTGTTCCCCAGCACTTGGGTTGGTACTGGAGGGCAGAGGAGGGTGGTGGCCAGGGAGGACACTGGTGAAGCACAGCTGTGACAAGCACCAGGCAGCTCCCTGTGGAGCCCAGATGGATGCAGCTCTGTGTTTCCTGCAGGAACAGGCTCCCAGTGGCTCGGGCAGGGAGCCACCTTGGGCAACAACCTTGTGATTCAATGAATGAGGGTCTGTTAGGCTTCCTGGACAGTGGGCTTGCTGTGGTAAAAGAGGAATTGCAGAGCTCTTGGAGGAAGACAGAATCCTTCTGAAATTGACAGGTGTAAGAGCTGCCAGAAAAGTTTTAGATGCATTGTACTAAATTCAGCAAAAGCTGAGAGTGAAGTTTCAAGGAATTATGGGAGAGAAAACATCTAAAATAAGTATCTGACAATGACTGCCTATGTGCTGGAGAGGTAGACAAGGAGAGGCACAAAAAAAGTGAGTGAAAACATTTTATGGAGACTGGAAATCCTTTGTGGTGTGAAGCTGCTCTCTTGTCCTCTTGCTTGAGGAGAGACTCAATATTTGTCTTCTGAGCCCAGCTGAGAGAGAATGTTCCATGTGACTTAGGAGATCAGCACAATTCATTCAATTCACCTAGAGAAAGAAAAATCACAAGACATCACCTGTGATTAAACCAATCTGGGGCCATTCTGTTCTGGCCTCAGACATTCCACAATCAGAAAAACAAGGGAGCATCTTCAGCTGGGTTCTTTGCTGTATAAGAAATGTGGGGGGATTTATTTTTCACCAATCAATTAATGTACTAAATGTACAACTAATGTATTTTCAATGTACTTAAACTACACAACTGAGAAAAAAATCAACAACAAAAAATACCTCAAACATGTCCCCCCACCAAAAAAAATACCCAAACAAGCCAAAAAATCAACCACACAAACAAAATCAACAAACAAACTAAAAAAACCCAACAAACAAAAAATCCAGAAGGAATGGTAAATGTTCTCTTATTGGTGTCCTTGGAGAACTGTCACCTCTAAATGTTACAGGGTGATGGTACAGACAGGTTTTTCTCATTAGCATCTCCTAAGAATGATTATTTGTCCTCAGTCATTGCTTGATGAGAGTCCCCTTCCCTCTTGGTCAGTCCAGGAGCACCATGCACAGCTCCCTGGGATCAATCCTGGAACTTGGATTGTATTAGTTTCAGGCTCATTATTTTCCACGTAGGGAAAAAGGTGGAGACATGTAATAAGGTCAGTGACCCTTGGAGGTAATTCAAGTTCTTCTCTCTGTAGTTAATGAGCAAAGTAGACAGGAACCTAAAGATGAAGGTGGTTATGCCAGTGCTGTCAAAAGCTGCATAAAAGTGACTGAAAGTCTAAGACTAAAAGAATGATTTTGTGTATAATTAACAGGAACTTCTCAACAATTGGCATTGATGTTCCCAGGAAGGTGATGTAGGTGTTTGGTTATTTGGCTTCAGTCAGACTTTAAGTGCTAAAAGCAGAATCGCAGCCAATGAAGCAGCACAATTTTGTCACTTATTCCTGCCTAACGAGCTTCCTTAGCATCTCTCAGGGAACTCATTCCCAGCCTTTGTGGAACATAGTACTTGTGATTAACGGGGATGAGAGAACTCACAACGTGAGGCTTTAGAGTTGGAAAGAAATGCAAAGCTTCCATCCCAAACTGCCGTTTGTACCCTGCTGAATGCAGTATCCCAAATCCTGAGAGCAGTTTTTCCCATTTTGTAGAACAAGTTGCTAACATCCAATCTTTACCTGCTGGAGAAGAATCCTGTCAGGCGTTTGCTGTGCTATCTTGGCACGCACTTTATATGTGGTGTCACTAATTTCTGTCTTGGGAGCTATGGAACTTGTTGGTGGCGGAGGTTATCCTAAGGATGCTTGTGTTCTACACCCGTCATCGTGGATTTGGGATACTCGGGGGTGTCTTTCCTGTGCCTGCTGGTTTTGTGGGATGCTTTCATTGCCGTGGATTGGCTGCTAAGCCTCTGTTTATTCAGCCCCTCTGCTATGTTTTAGCAGTTCTGCCACTGCCAAGCAGCCCAGAGAGACCGATTCCTGCGCCCAGCGATCCTGCACTGCCAGCGCCACTGACAAACCCCGGGAACAGGCAGGATGAGCCGCTGGAAGCGCTCCCTCCCCGGCCACTGAAGGGCTGCCTCCCAGAAGATGGAGCTGTTTCCCTGACACAGCTGATGGAGACCTTGTAAGTTCAGTATCACGTGCGATTGGGGGATTCTTACAGATGTCAGAGATTTCTTCTTCACAGCTGAGAGAAAGGAGAAAGAAATGAGCCTGCTGACCATAATTATTTTATTATAAAAGAAGGGTTTTGTTTTTTACCTCAGTAAATTGTACTTCTTAACAATAATAGTACATGAAAGTGAGTTCAGGTATTAGAATCCAGATGCCAACCGTTATTTATCCTTTGAAGGTACACATGATTCTTGGCAGATTTAGGTATATTAAGCATTGCAATTTTCTTGAGTTTATCACTTGATTAGAGAGGGAGTGATTTGTTTTATTGACAGCGGTCACTCCCTTTTTACTGGAAGGATATCTATTTATTTCCCTCTGCGATGGAGAGGGGTATTTATTTCTGGTGTGCTTTGGTTTCCACCTGTGAATGATATGGCTGGGGGGATTTTAAATTTCCACATTAAAAATCAGGTGAAAAAGTAATGAGCATAGAAGATTGAAAGCAAAAGATGGATGTTGATTCTTGCTCAAGGAAGGATGGTTTGTGGGAACCCACAGTCCTTGAGTTGGGACTGAGCAGCAGAGCCCTCCAGGGATCAGATGATGAAGGAAATTGTAAGTATGTGGAGATTTGAATACATTTATATGTGCTTGTGTGTGTTTAGTGTCTGATCTTCTTCCCTTAAAAGCAGCATTGATCCTCTCCCTCCTGCCCTTCCCTGCTCACCCCCAAATCTGGGATAAGGCTCTTGGTCTCTTTTAGGCCTGGACACACTGAGGAGTCCCTCTGGGAGCTGGACAAAACTGCTGCCAGTGACACCCAACAACTGTCAGTGTCTCAGCCTTGCTGTGGTGGCTGCTGGGAGCATTTCACTTTTCATTTTATTGCTGCAGATCAGATACTGGTTTTTACAGCTCGCATGTGTGCTATCTAAACTGCAAAAAAGATTAAGAAGGGAAGTTTTATAAGCACTGACGTGGTTGTCATGACTACCTAGGCCACTTTGCTGGTGCTATACAAGTCTTTCACTTTATCTGTCTAGCTTTTATACAAAAACACCCCACATTTATTTTTGCGTGAGAGTCTGGAGGAACAGGGCTCAAGAAACATCAGTAAGCATCAATATGTGTGTGGAGTGTGACATGCAGGTGAGGCTGAGACTCATCCCCCCAGTCAAATCACACGTCTGTGTTAAATTGAGTTAAATGCCTTGGACAGGGAGAGAGCCAGGTCCAAGGTATCTCTGCTTTTGTCTGAACTGACAGGCTTGGAGTGCTGGCAATCAGGGCTCCAAATGACCAGGCTGCTCTGGCTTACTGGGAGGTGGTGTCCTCCCTGAAGCTGTCAGCAGCAGAAAGTTTGAATTTATAGATAACATATTCTAAAAGAGCCTCCCCGTCTCTCTTTTGAAGTCTGTAAGCCTCTGCCACAGGCCTGTAAGGCTGGAACAGCTGGCATGTGTGAATGCTCTCTTGGAAAAGCACAGCTGAGCCTCCAAAGCCTTTTTTGGTGGTTTGGGGGCTTTCTTTTTCCCTTTTTCTGTGAAGTAAGGGTTTTCTCAGTGACAGAGTTGTGGATCATGTGCAAGGGAACAACCAGAAACAGGAGTAATCCGTGTGTAAATGTTAGCATTTTCCTGGTACTTTATTTCAGGCCAGCAATGGGTAATCACAAGGAGACCAAGGAAAAGCACTAAGTGTGTTTGGAAAAAGAAAAGATGTACCATGCTCTGGGCACAGGGTCTCCAAAACAACAAGGGGCAGTTTGAGATAAAGTTTTGTTGCCAGGAGACTGTAACCATGAAACAGAAATGCTGATTAGCTGAGATACTTGTGAGATGATGAAAAAAGACATCTCGGTGTCTGTGTTATATCAAAAGCATAAAACAACACACTTATCTTGGAAAAGCTAAATGCAACAATGCAGATCCTAACAGCAGTAAATCCAGCCCAAGTGGTCACAGGCTGATTTAAAGTTTAAGAACATAGCTGGAGTTGGTCATTAAATGCCCCAGGAGTTCAATTATTGGAGGAGGAGGAAGATGAAGAGGTGAAATGTATGCAGCTCTGTCATTCTTTGAGCACTGAATCAGCTCAAACCTGTTGGAGAATGGGGAGCTGAGGTGAGAGGAGTCTCTGTAAGCTGTGTGTGCACAGCTTTGTGCTTCCCCAGGAGCTTCTGAAGAGGATCATTACAGCATAAAAAGGCATTTTAAGTTCCAGGTGGGCATCAAAGAGAAAAGTTTAGGAAGAAATCTGAAAGAAATCAAATAAAAGGGAACAAGGATAGAATTTCAGAAGACACAGGTCTGAACATCGGGTTTCTCTAATGGGAAGAGAGTAACTTGCAAAAAAAGAAGCCCTCTGTTGAAAATCTCTTTTATGTTCCCCTGGAAAGGCAGTCGTGGTCAGAGGAAAAGAAAATTGTCCACCATGCTGGGGCAGGTTTGCATTCCTCTCTGTCATTTGGTTCCTGACAAAGCTGGCAAATACACGTGTGAGAGAAAACATCTACAAAATGCTCCTGGAGCTGGTGCGATAGGAAGGCAGTTTCAAACAAAACCATTTCAGTGTGTTCATTTGCTCTTTTTGTGTGGTGACAATCTGGAGTTGTGAAAGCGTTTGAACTCCTGAAGAAATTGTAGACTACTCAATCATGTTATTAGAATAAAATCAATGATTTATACTAAGAATTCCTAAAAATTGCAAAATGTAATTTAATTAGTTTGCCAGTAGGGAAATGGTGAAGAAATGAGTTGTGCTTGCTTAACTTAATTTTTGTTTCTTAGCACAAGGTTTGTAATTACTTTAAGTAAGCAAGTTATTTGTTTCTATTAGCAGTAATTGACGAGTAAATGTGATAGTGACATATTTTCTCCTGGAAAACTCAACTAGCAAGTCCCTGTAGTTAAGAGCTCTGACCGAAATTCCTGTGCCAGGTGGGTCTCCAGTGTGTCATCCCAGAGACTCAGCTATCCTTAGCATAATGCACCCCTTAGTACTTGGGAGCTGCAGGTCCCTGTTACTGCACAGTCCCTGCAGTAACCCTTCTCAAATCCCAGTGAGAGCAGGCAATACTAGCAAGGTAAGGAGGTTTTATTGCTGTTTCTCAGCTAATCTGTTTTATTGTGACTTAGGCCGCTCTGCCAGAAGCAGAAAACAGGCCTGGATCTCTGTTTTCTGCCTGTGGGATAGGTGGAATTGGGAGTGTGTTACTCCAAGGGCTTTCCTTCCAGGGCACTGCTGCTGGTTTGTTATTCCCATCATGGGGAGGTTGGATTCACAGTGTCCGTGAGCAGAGTTCTGCCAGTTCCCAGCTCCTGGGTCCCCGTGCAAACCTCTCCAGATGCTGTTCCCCAGTGCTTTGCAGTAATGGGTGTGATTAGCTGCTGCTGCTGCTGTATTGATTGATACCAGCTTAAAGACAACCTGTCAGGCTTGGCTTCCTTGAAAAATGTGTGGCAGAGGCTGGATACTTCCAGGAACTGTTTATCACTGGGTGTTTGCTCCTGTAAACAACTGCTGGTAGCTGCCTTCTGTAAATGCTAAATAAAACTGCCATTTCCCCTGCCTTGGGAAACCACAGCGTGTCCTCAGAACCCCACAGGAGTCACTGGGGTGGCTTTTAACAGCTCGTGGCAGGAAATCCATCCTGTGGCACAGTTAGTAGGGAATGCCCAATCCCCTGCAGCCCACAGATGGATCTGGAGCTCCTCAGTGCTGAAAGTGATCAAGCAATCTTAAAAACCCAGAGTTCGTAAAAATTAAGGGGTTTTTCATAGGCAGAGTGCATCTCAGAGAACGTGCCCTATGTAGCTCACCCCCAAGTAGCTCAGGAGTGAGAAATTACAGAAAAAAAAACAAAACCAGGCTGGAAAGACACACACCAGTCCTCAGGGAGTCATAGCTGCCTGTTTTCTCTCTTCTCAATTCCATTGTTTCCTGCCACAAGGAGATGTAGGAAAATAAACAGAATTATCACCCGGGAAAGGACAATGCCAATTGATGAGTGCATTGTGTGGCAGCAATCTCTTCATTGGCTGGGAGGTGACAAAAACCATTCCTAATGAGGGCTTTCATTGCTTGGAAGCTCAGGCATTGCTGATCAGCCCCTCGTGGATTAGGGATGTTCAGGAGCAGCCAACTATCTGCAACAATGGAGTACATTTTCTCAGGATAAAAAAGCAAGCTGAGGATTACAAGGACCCAACAGTCTTTATCTGTAGAAAATCCTTGTTTCAGGTTTCTTACCTCTTCTTAAAGGCTTGGAATAAATAACATTGATTTCCTTTAAAACTTAATGTGTTCACTGTTAAAGTATTCACACAGCTTAGAAAAGAGAAGGGATTATTTTGCTTTTAAACCTTCCTTCAATGTGAAAAGAGATCTGTTCTGCCAAATTTGTCTACAAATTATAAAATTTTAGACAGATATTATATATATATTTATATATGTTTATACTTATTTGAGCTGTTCTTTCTCACCTCCTAACTGGAGGTGAAAGCATACTTGGAAACTTCCCAGTTCCTATCTCTTTGTATCAGTGCAGAAAGGAAGATGCAGGGGAAGGCTTTTAAGCTGGGATCAGTGGAGTTGTTCCCTTGAGCTTTTTCCCGTCTCACCTGCCCTTTGAGCTCTTTCCTGGCAATACCTCTTGAGTCCAAAGGAAATACCTGAGTGAAGGTTCGTTGTGTACAGTCTCTGTTTTATTTTGTGGTTTCCCAGTGCTGTTCTCCCAACCAGTCCATAACATCTGGCTGCATTTATCCACTTGGCACAGAAACTCTCTTTTAAGTGCTTTGTTTCTGCAGAGTCATGGAAGATTTTCTCAGGAGCTGACCCAGAGCAAAACATACCCTGGGAGAGCAGAGCAGCCATGGATCACCTGCTGGGGCATAATTGATCCCAGTACCGGCTTTACTGGCAGGGGGAATCGAAGCCTCTCCCCCCGGGGCTTTGCCTGACTCGGAGCTGTCTCTCCATTAAGGCCTCACTGTCAGTGCTGCCCCCAGACTGGAACAGGATGCACTCAGTGGGGGAAACAACCAGCACTGGCAGGCATCATGAGCAGTATTTGTTCTGCAAGTGAGGAGCTGGGCTCTCAGGTGGAGATAATCAGGAGCCGTGTTAATACCTCGCTGCTCCAGGCATTGGGGTTTGCAAAAATTCCCTGTAGTTGGAACGCTGCTGCCACATCCAGAGTTCAGCTGTGGCGTGTAAGCTGCTTAAATATTAAATGGTTATTGATTTCTTATCCTGGGAAACTTGATTGTTTAAGCCAACTGAAAGCTCTGCAGGTCCTTTACGAAACTGGGAGTGATGGGTTTGAAGGGAGAGTGTGGTAGAACGGCTGAAGGGGATAATGGCCATTCCTGCAACCCGGGTGTTACTGAATGCCAGGCCCAATAGCCTGAAAATCCTGGATTCCTTTGGTCTCGTGTGGATTTGGGACCAGCACAGGGCTCACTGGCTGCAGCAGCAGTTTGCTGGTAGAGGATATTCTCACTAAAGGACTTTGCTCTACAGTTAAACTCAGGTGTGTTTTGGATGGATTTAGAAATAAGGGTGTTCTAACTCAAAGGCTGGGGCTGAGGGACGTTCCTTTCTCCTCTGGTTCAGGTTCTCTCTCAGTGGCCTATATCCACTACAAAGAGTTTCCAGGAAAGGTTATTCAGCATTAAGTTTTCAGCCCTTGGAGACCTCCAGGGAAGAAGCCAAGGAATTGAAGTGCATATTTTTGCAGAGTATTTTTCCATCCAGCCCTGGCCCTTTGATCTGAAACGTGTAACCTGTAACATGCCTATTCCATAGCAGCATATCCAAGAGCCCTCAGCTTAAGTTCCGGTGTTGAATAGAGAAGAGTCATTTTCAGAGGTGGATTGAAACATCTTCAGCGTTTTGAAGGATTCTGTTTTCAATGAAATGTGCTTCACTATCTGTTTCAGATTACAAAATCTGTGCTGCATACTTTTATTTTCTCACCTGACTTCAGCAGTGTCTGGGTTTGCTATTGCTCTCCAGGCTGTATTTTTCCTTTATTTTAAAATTGTCAGGCATTTAAAAATGAGCAAGCTCCTGATTAATAACTAATTGGCTTTAGCAAACAGCTCTTGCTGGGTGGTTACCTTGAGCCAATTCTTATTAGTATTCCAACACACGCAGGAAGTGTTCTCTCTCTTTGGAGGCTGATGTTACATCTCTTTAGCCACTTATAAAATAAAGCTAAGTGAATTAGTATTGATTCCCTTACTTGTAATAACAGGAATGCAACCTAATCGCCTCTCCAAATCACCCAGGCATTCCTAACAGAGGCTGGAATGAAAAAAATGTATGGAGAGGACAGGAATTTTGTGTTGCTGAGGACAACTTTCTGTGACAGGCACTTCCCCAGGCAGGGCTTGCTCCCCACCTGAGCAGTGAGAAACATTTTGAGTATTACAGGTGCTTGGTACAATAAGTTGTTTTTTCTTCCATGGTGTCTTAAATTATATTTGGGTTTTATATTGACAGCGAAGATTAATGAATATTTTACAGGCTTCACTCAGAAGTTCAATCCCCCAAAGCATTTCTCCTGTTTTGTTAAGCTCACACTCCCACTCTCTGTGAGAGTGTTTCTACTTTATTCATTTTTCTGAGCAGGTCAAGAAGTTTATTACTCTTATTAGAGGCTCTAAATGCAGGTAAAGTGGAAAGGAAGACATTTATGAAGTTAGTCAGATTTTCTGAGCAGCTTCGTCCTTTTCCTGTCTGAATAATTCTTCCCTTCCTTGGTCTTAAAGAGGACAAAGCTTCCTCTCTTCCCTCCCCTCTTCCTGCAAATCCTGGAACATCAGAGCAGAGCACTATGTTATGCTGGACAATTTACAGAAGTTCTGTGCATACTGAAAATCCTCTTGCAGAGCTCAAAATACCTGTGCTGCTGCCAGAAATGCTGCTGCTCTTCAAAAAATAAAATAATAAAAATTCTAAAAGAGACCATACCAGGATAGAATTTGTCATGAAGAAATGCTGAGCAGCTTTTGTGATCAACCTACTTTGTGCCCAGTGTTAGACTGGCTCCAGGAAGCTATTCCCAGATAATACTTCTCCTGGTAAAGGTCACACAAGTACCCCAGAAATGCCATGCACAGCTTTTGCAGGGCATTTAGGACCTAATCAAACCCTGCAAGGAAAGGAGCTACTTGAAAAGGAGATGAAATCAGGTTTTGAAATGTTCAGCCTAAACTACTGATGTTTGCACACAGCTGAGTTTGGAGAGAGGTTTGTTCTTCACTCAGCTTTTCCAAGTGCAGTTCTCCCACTCTTCATTGCCTCAGGTTTCCAAAACTGAAGGCGGAATTGCATCTTCAGTGAAGGTTCCATGGAATGTCACCTGCTGTTACATCCCAGTGCTCCAAGGCCGTGTCCCTCTGCCCTGTGCATGACACAAACTGGTCTTGGATGATCCAGAAAAGATCAAAAGGGACCCACCTGTTTCCAGTTTAGTGTCACTTCTAGATTATTAATTCTCTTCCAAAAACCTTTGATCAAATAATCCTTGTAGTGGCTTTTTGTGTGCTGTGGGTAGAGAAAGACATTGGAATCAAATGTGAAATAAACTTCCTTGGGGAGACCGTTCTCTTTGAGTGAGCAGTAACCAAGGTGTATTTCAGAGGACAGAAAAAGGGAAACCTCTATTCAGAATCCCCTTGCATCTCTTAAAATGTAACACTCAGTGCATTTATGCAAACATGAAAGTGATAATAATAAACTTCCCTGTTTCTCATGCCCTTTTCTACGTAATCAAACATCTGCTCCGTTTCCAGAGTGACACTCCCCACCTGCCACAGATGAGCCTGGAATGTTTGGTGCTTTTATTCCAGACAGCTTTCACAACACAAGACAGAACAAATCTATTCAATATTCTTTTCATTGCTGTTGGTTTTGTGATGCCAACAAACTCTGCAGCAATTTGCTATAAATGCAATGGTAGGGAAGGAATTTTCATTTAAAAAGTAGGCAGAAAATTGCAAACTAAAACCCAGTGATCAGGACTTTGCTGAGGTAGAAAATCTCTATCAGTTTAAGCAAGGTTGGAGTGTGCTGTCAGGGATGGGATTGAGACACCTTGACCTTTCTATGGAGGCTCCTTCTGGAGCTGGGGTGGTTCCTACTAGAATGTTCCTTTGTGTGAGCACCAAAGGGCTGCCTGGCAGCTGAATTCCCAAAGCCCTTCCTGGGTCCTGTTGTGCAGTGAGAGCGTGGCAAGCTGCCTGCAGGACCCAGCTTTCCCTTGGGAGCACTGTGGCTGTTTGAGAGGGAGGCATTCTCAGGGAGCTGAAGGTTTCATTTAACCATCTCTATTTGAGGCAGATACAGGAATTCTGCAGTCTCTCCCATCTGGAATTTCGCTGTTGCTAGTGGAATTGCCAGTGTTGGTGTGGATGTCACACATAAAGTAGTTCCACATTTCTGTTTCCTTCATTGTGATTGTGACCCAACAGGAGCTAGGTTGGGTCCTGAGGTATGGTAAAATGTGTTCTGCCGTGTGCAGGGGCTGTGGAGTCCTTTGGGCACTTTTATTGAGCACGAGTTACTGCTAGCTTGGCTCAGAGGTTAAAAAAAGAAAACTCAAGCTCTGAAAAGCCCTTTTCCAGCCATTTTTGACGTCATTTTTGTTCCATTCTCTTTCCTGTCACTCTGTTGTACAGACCTGTGTAATGCTTAGGATATACAAATTATTTTTAAAGTGTTTGTTTCTCAAGATGAAAAGTTACCTGTAATTCCTACCATTGCACGGCAATGATCACCGACAGGAGTCGTGGGATTCTTTAACCAGTGAGAATCAGGAGAGATTCCTGTTACAGCAGGAATTTATAAATATGAAAGTTGATTTCTTTATGATTTAAGGCTAGTTTGACAGGCTGTGGTCTGGTGATTCATGATTAGAAAATAAGAAATATCTTTCAGAAAACAGAAACCTTCAAGTTTTCCACCTATTTTTATCCTGAACATCATTCTTCCCTGAGAGCCTTTTTAGGGTTTGCAGACAGACAATCTACTTGCCTTTGTCCTATCTGGAAATAACTATTTTGAATCAGGAAAAGTATTTTCCTGCCCAATGTTTTTTCTCCATTTTCAAGATTTTTTTTTTTTCCATACAGAAGTAAAAAATGGTTCACTTCTGGATGTTGCCATCCACTAACACCTCCTTTAGGAAAGGCTTGGATTTGCTCATATCTAAAGTCACTGCAGGGTAGCATGGGAGATAATGGAAAATCAAGTGTCAGCTTTGCCTTTTTACAGTAAAAACATGATCAATATTCCAGGAGCACATTATTTTAGAGAAAGGTTTCCAGCTCCATAAAGCCAAGTTGTTTGACTGTGAGCAGAGAGTGACATTGCCCAGACTTGCCCTTTTTTGGCATTATTAATAAACCCCAGGGTTCCTCAGAAAGGACAGAATCACCTTCTGTCATTCCATTTCATGCACTTCCTCATACTTACATGTTTTAGAAGCTGGTCTCTCTGGGCTTAATTACTTTGGGGACACCTTGCATATTAAACTGAATAATTTTTAATATTAAAAACCTGCTTGAAACTCTTTGTGCAGCATGGAAAGCTTTCTACTCTCTTGTTTTGCTCCTTAATGGAGGATCAAACACTGTCTGTTTGCTTATTCCAGGAACAAATGCAAGCAATGGCACAAAAACATCCTGTGCATCATTTCAATTATTGGGGGGGAAAAATCACCCCTCTATTCTTGATTTTTTTACTAGATCCACTGACTCTGTAACTCACAGCAGGCAGCACTCTGGCTTGATGCTGTTTCTGGGCTGAGCCCTTCAGCTGGCAGGAATAGGTGTGGTTTTACTGTCCTCTGAATTTCCTCAGCTCTGAGTGGCTCCAGAAGTGCTGTTTGAAATACCAGAGTGCCCAAGCAATGGGAGAGCTTTGAACATATTTGCTCTTTAATGGGAAAAATCCCCTGAACTGCCAGCCCTGCTGAAGGCAGGAATCCATCCATCTCTTGCTTCCTCTGCTCACAGTCAGACATCAGGAGCATCCCTGCTCTCCCCAGAGCAGCTGCACTGGCCCTGCTCAGCCACAGCTTCCTTTTCTTTTAATTACAGAGAGGGAAATGTTAGCACAGCTCAGCTGCTTCGGAGCCATTGATCCAGATCAGTCACTGAGCACAGGGGGGAGAGGGAGGATTTTACACACTGCTAATAATAAGTACTGCCTTCTAAGGGAACTTTTCATGGAGTGATTTAGGTTGGAGCAGCCCTCCAAGACCATCCAGTCCAGCCACTCCCCCTGCACTGCCAAGGCCACCACTGTCCCCAGGTGCCACATCCACACAGCTTTTAAATGTTTCCAGGGATGGTGACTCCCCCACTGCCCGGAGCAGCCTGTTCAATGCTTGATGATATCCCAGTGCAGAAACTTTCCTTAATATCCAATTTAAACCTCCCCTGTGGGCTGAGCATTTGTAGCTGATGCCACAGGGTGCAAGAAGAGGCTTTCCCAGGAGTTTACTGCTAATTGTATCTGTAAAAGGCAGGAATGCTGGGCTAATTTCAAATGATGGATTATGTGTAAAATTAGCTTTCCTTCGGAAAAAATTCTCCTTTATGGTGAGTAATGAAAATAACACTTCTCTGGTCAAGCTGAATATATTAATGATTAATATAAAATTAAGATAAATCACTGGTGAGCAGTGCAGTAAATATGCACTGAAATCAGTCAAATTTATATCACCTCCTATTAATTACTGGGATTGTCTTCCACCAAAACAGGCTGTGTTTTGTTGTGTTCACTGCGTTCTCATCCTGAGCCACTTCCATGCTCACATCCCAACTCTCCGAGAGGGTTTTTATTCCCCTCAGTACCCACTCCCATCTTAGCAAATAGATCCTTGTGTACTGAATACCATTGTGCTCAGCCAAGGACCTGCGGTACTGGCAGTCACAGGGAGTTTGAGGGGATTTAAAGCTGATGGTGCTGTTGAGGAGCCTTCAATATTCTGCTCCAAAAACAAGCAGGTTCATTAGGGAGCCACTTAATTTATATTCCCAGCTTTGTTCATGTCCCATAGAACTGAGAAAGTGGGAGGTTCTGTGATCAGCCAATGTGCAGCCATCAGTGATGGGCGAGTTCTTTGTGTCTCTCACCACTTCTTTGTTTTTTTTATTTATTATTATTACTGTTATTACCCATTTGGTCTCTGTCGTGAATATCCTGATGGACTCGTCCTCTGGGCTCTGAGTTGCAGCTGGACAGCGGCACCGTCTGTCAGGGATCCCTGGGATCCCAGCTGGAGGCTGGAGCAGGGGGCTCATGGGACACCCGGTGTCTCCTGGCTTGCCTTCCCCAGCTCCGGCTCTGGGCAGAACTCCGGGGCTGCTCTGCCTCAGCAGGGGGAATCCTAAACCAGCAAAGCACCGGGGGGTGTTTCTCCTGATGTGATTCTTTGTGTGGAGAGAGGGAAAGGGAGAGGAAGAAAATGTACAGAATTTCCACAAGCTCTAGTTTTCCTTCCTTCGTTTACAGAGCTGGTGTGCACTGCCCAAGCCAGGAGCAGGTGTCCTTGTGCAGCGGGATTGGCACGGTCTGGGCTCTTCCTTTTGACAGTGCCAAGTGTGCCAGGCTGCTGCTGCTCGTGGTGTGTGAGTGACAGTGACCCGGAGACACGTCCCTGTCCGTGTCCGAGCTGCCGGCTCGGCTCACCCGCGTCCCGTGGGGGTGCTGGGGGCAGAGCCCTCCGAGCCTGGCTGAGGCTGGGCCAGGAGCCCTCGGGTCCGCACGGCCTCTTTCGTTACAGGCTGGTTTTGCTTTCATTGTGTTTGACATTTGGAAGGCTGAGCCTCATTCCAGGCGGGCAGTCGCCGGCACCAGGCTGGGAAGTGAGCTCTGTAAGATGGAGAACAGATGAAGAAGGGGAAAGAGTGACCACAAAAGTAAAATGAGATTTGAGGCAGATTTTTGTCTTATGTGATATCTGTTCAAACAAGAACCTAGAAACCAGAGACCTTAAAAATGAGAGCAAATGTGGTCTCTCTTTACCCTTTGGGAGACAGAGACATGCTTAGTTCATTTGGTGCATTTAATGCTCAGAACACAAATTCCCCTGCTGATGTTCCAGCAGTGCTGCTTGCAAGGTCAATGCTGCTTTTGTGAATTTTATTGTTTAAAATCCAGCTCTCCTTCTCTTTCATCATTCTAAATAAATGCTGTTTTCTGCCAATATCAATTGGCTACTGCAGCAACAAAGTCCTGTACCATGGGCCAAGGGAAGGCTAAAGGAAAACACAGCTCCTGAGCATCCTTCTGGAATGCTGGAGCAAGCAGGCAGATGGCACAATGTAAGTGTTTGTGTCTGTATCAGTGACAAACTAAATTTCACTTGCAAGCTCATTTTCTGCCTTTCTCAGCCTCTTAATGAGTCTGATGTACCTTCTGAGAATGTCAGAGTGGCTTCAAAATAGAATAAATTCTTAATAATGTAATCAGATAGTTAAACATAAGCACTTGCAAAAATTTGGCATTAAGTGTTCTCATTAAAGTCGGTTTCTTCCTTGTTTATGGCAAATAGGGCTAGGAATGCTGAGGCAGCAGGATCTGAGTCTCCTTCAAAACCACCCCAGAGCCATCCTGAAATGATGTGGCAGTGCTGAGAAAGCCAAGCCCATGTCCGGTGATGTTTAATTGAGCTGGAGCTGAAATAGTGCCCAGAGGGTCTGTGCAAGGTCAGGCTGGTTTGGCCTGGGAGCGAGCAGCCAGCTGGAATCCCAGGATCGCCTGAGCTGGATCTCCCCAGCAGGATTGCTGAGGCCAGCTCATGGCCCTGCACAGACACCCCAAGAACCACACCAAGGCCTGTGTCTGCAGAAACCTGCACCTCAAAAGGCCTGGGGAGGTGGAGGATTTTCCCTCTAGGCAAGGAAAGCTGAGGCACAGCAAGTGTTGCCTCTGCTAGTGGAGATACTGGGAAATCAGTCTTGATTTATGCAGTGGGGGAGGTTTTTGTGGGAGCTTTTTTGAAAATCATTTATCAGTAGGTTACTCTCACTGATCTCATTTACACAAGACTTTTTTTCTGTTTGTTTTTTTTTCATTAAATAGGATTATTTTTGAAAGGTTAAAATGCTAACAAAATTACAATATTTAAAGCATGTTATAAAAAACTAGGAATTTTTTTTAATGAGTCAAAAAGGATCTCCTAGTGTGAGGTCCACTCTAAGCTGCAAAATGTGGCTCACCAAAGCTGTGTTTAAGGGGTCTGAAAAATTAGGGTGAAGTGATTCTGCTGAACCCACCAACATGGGTTTAGTTGTTTTGTTTGGTTTTGTTTCTTGGACAGAAATATTTAGAGAAAATCAAAATGGGAAATTAACAGACCTGTAACTTCCCTTCCAAACATCTTGGTGGAAAACCCTCAAAGGAAGAATAGTACTTCTGTGGCTGTGAACATAACTGAGTCCTCCAATATACTGTGCTAATGGTTATTTCTGTAACAATGTATCCTGCAAGGAGGATGGGAAAAGAGTTTTAAGTGGAGAGTAGGTAATATTTTTCATTAATCAGGAGGATGATATTAAATGACTTGTAAAGCAGTTGGCCAGATGCAGTAAACAGAGGGTGGAAAAAAGGCAAAGGCATTCCCTTGGTTCCCCACCCCAGTGGTTTAAGGAATGGATTTCCAAAACATAACAGCCTTTAGAAATGTGATTGAAATAAAAAGATGCCGTGTCTTGAGGGGGAGTGTGCACACACAGGGATCCCAGCTCGGGGGCAGCAGCGAGGCAAGGAGGGAGCAGCACGAGACAGAGGAGGGAACCTTTCTGCTGCAGAAAAGCAGGGAGAGAAACTCCACTTGACCAGCTTGTACTGCAAAATGTACTTGGGACTCTGGTGGTGAAGAAAAGCCCGTTTTGGATTCTGGGAAAACCATTTTAGCCCCTTCAGGATGTTAAAAAAAGAGAAGAGCTGAGCTGGGGCGTTGGGTGCTGAGGCATCCCAGGTTCAGATTGCCTTCAGCGATCTGCTGAATTCAGGGGACTTTTTAATGAGCTCTGGCTCCAGAGAGAAAACTAGTCCAAGTGGTAATTAGGCATTTCATTTACTGAGATGACCAAAACAAAGGCTGCAAAGTCATTTTAAAACTGTTAGGCTGCCTTTTGGAATATTTTTCCTAGGTCAGTGCCGTGAGTTTCACTGCATTCCTCTCTCCTTTCAGCCAAATTGGGATTTAAGAGATTGCAGACAAACTATAAATGGAGAGATGTATGTACATGTGGTGGTTTCTCATACCTTTATTTATTATAAATACTAAGAATACCTGCAAAGCCCTGCAAGCATTTGCTTTGCTGCAGCTCTTTCCAAATGTTTTTTCCACTTCAGGTGTAGGAATGAGGGCAGGTCTGAAAACAGCACCACAAAAACATAAATGGTGGATGTGGTGGTTTTTAATTGCACATTTCTCCCTTGCAGAAGCTTAGCAGGTTCTCTGCAGTGCTGAATTCAGCCCCACTGCTCTGTCTAACCCTCAAGCTCACCAAATTCCTGCAGGGATGAAAACCAACTGCCTGTTAAATGGGGAGTTGCTCCAAGAATCCATCAAAATGCTGATACCCATTTTTAATTTATTAATTGAACCCTTCAAAGCATTGCTTTGGCAAACAGCTCTTTTTGTAACTCTGATAATTACTGAATAGGGATAATCCAGACTTCCTGCTCTTCCATGGTGTACTGGGAATATACACATTGAATCATCTGGTGCCCCAAGTTTGGCTCAGATGCCAGGATGAGTTAGTGCATAGTTAAATATCTGGCAGATTAATAAAAAGCATTCCCATCCTCTTTCCATGTGCAAGATACTTGCAGTGAAAATATATGTGAGGAAAATAAAGTATTGGAAAAATAAAGCCATCTGGTGTGAGAACAGCAAAGCTTGTTGAAAAAAATGGTGTCTGCTCTGAAATGGGCACAAAACAAACAAACAAACCCCCTCCCTGTGATTCTAATTTCTTCCAGTTGCCTTAGTTCAATAAATATATTCCATTCTTTTCCTCTCCTCCAATGCAATGTAGTTTCCAAGCTTTAGAAGGAAGAGCTGCTTTGAAATGAGTAATTGAACCATTCAGTTTTCATTCCTTAGGACAGAAACAGGATTTTTTTTTCCTAAACAAAACACTTGAGTGTAAGGTTTGACTCCTGCAGGAGTTCATCCAAAAATTGTGTAAATTTATAAACTGGGGAAAGTTTATATTTAAAGACAGGGGCATTTTTCAGTCAAAAATATTAACTTTGAAAACATTAAATCTGAAAGTTTCAGCCAGAAATAGTGAACAGGGTCCAAAGGCAACTTGATTCAACAAATCGCTGAAGAAAAGCCATAAATGGCATAACATAATCCTGAAGGAAGATGGAAATGACAGCCCTCTGGCATGAAAGAAAGTAATTACAAAATCAGCCTGTCAATATTTTGCTCCTCCATTGATACAAATTTACTGAAGAAAATTCCAGCTGCTCTCCAATTTTACCCAGCATTAGGAGCAGTAATGAGCACGTGGCAGGTAGGAACCACTGGAGGGACGGAAGTGGGAGCAGGAAGGGTCTCATTTCTCCCTGCCCACCACACTTAAGCAACACTTTAAAGAGTTTTCCATCATAGCTTACCTTAACAGAATGCCTACACAGAAGGAGAAAACTCAGTATCCTGCTAGTGTTTAGCTCAGGTCCCAGTTTCATGTGTTCAGTTTGACTTACAAAGTTGCTGAATTAAAGAGCACAACATTTCTAAAGTCAAACACTTGATATCCTTTCCCTTTCCAGCTACCACCATTGTTCTGTATACTCCAAATAGTTGTAATTAATTAGTGGCAACTCTGGGGGAAGGAAGAGCAGAGGTTCTACAAAAACTACAGTTTTAGAAATAACCATAGCTGAAATGCATCACTCTGCATATTTTTTTAGAAGTACATGTTGGCAATATAATCAAATATGCATCCTCCTCTAAAAAGCCATTAGTACAAATTCATTCTCACCTTCAGATGTTCAGTGCCAGAATTTCTGAAATTCACCTTGACAGAATTTCAGGTTTGTATGTGATGTAAGATTTGTTCTTTCTGTTCCTCAAGAGTCTTCCTTGACTGTCTTTACCAATTGAATTTCCATTCTTAGGAGAGGAATGTTTTCCCATCTTGCATTACTTGCACAGCTACAAGCTGGGTTGCCTGTGATCTCTCAGGCTCCCAAAGTTCACATTCTGAGTTTCACTCCCAAAGTTCACATTCAGTACCCAGTGCTAGCCTGTGCCAGACCCAGGGCTTTCAGCTGGAGTGAAGAAACTGAACAGGTGGGGACAGAAACTTCCTAAATTTACACTTCTTAATGACCTAAAAATGCTTATTCAGAGACTCATTAAAGCTGGTATTATCCCTGCCTCTATTCTGGAAAGCTGTTAACCAGTTTAGAAAGTGGCACATCCCTAAATGCTCTCCCAGGCCATAGAGATTAGGGACCATCACTCTGGATTAGGCAATGGATTACAACGTGGAGAAAAAGAGACTTGGCTGGTAGGGTTATGTCCAGAAAAGGAAATTATGCTTTTTGATTGATGCACCCAATTAAAACTGTCTGAAAGAGCTCAAAATTCAATCACAGGCACAGGGAAGTGCTCACAAATGCTCTGAAGAGCAATAACTGTTCATACAAATTATTTAGGAGAAAAATTGTAGAAGAAAATGCGCTGGAGAAAAATCTAAACTTTTTACAGTCAGTTCTGGAGTAGGAACTGCCAAAAGTCATTAAATTATTCACTAACCGTCATTTGTTCAGCTCAGTGTATCACAAAAGTTATTGATTAGGAAGTTTATAGGAGTTGGATGTATTTATAGAAATGTGTTTCTCTTCCTTCTTGTTACTTTGTAGCATGTTGGGATTTTCTTAAAAAATGCAGAGGAATTAAGTTGTGCATTATTTATGGCAAATGCTCCCTGCTCAGAATCTGAGCGAATGGGGATGGCACCATGAGAAGGTTTTAACTATTCAGTATTGCATTTCACTTTTCTAAATGAACAGCCTTTGCCTAAAAAATACATTGGAGCTAATGAGAGAAAAGCCAAGCAAAAATCATAGACATAATACTTATGAGAGAGCAAAAGCTTGCTGGTGGATGTTTATCAGAATCCTTGTTGTTTGAAAAGCAGAGGTCTTATTTCTTTTTCTTCACTTTATTTCAGCACAGCAGAACTTTCCCCAGGTGGGATTCAACAGCTTTTTACCTTAGAGCAGCACAAATTCTTGACTCTGAAACTGGGCGGTGTTGAGTATTGTTTATTATAAAGCCTTGGAAGTGGCTGGCACCTACAGAGGGATCCACCTGGCCATTAATGAATTAATTTCTATTGCAGGGGATCAGAAACTTTTCACTGTTCACTAACAGAGACAAAAATGCCTCATCTTGAGCCCTGAATTCCAAGTGTGTGGGAGGAGGTTTCCTCCCAAAGCCACAAAATGTAAATCCCTATTTCCAGCTGTGCAGAGGTGCAGGGTTCCTGCAGCACTCACTGAGATCAGGGAGGGACAGGAGGGTGGCCAAACATCTCATCTGAGTGGTGTGGGGTGGAAGTGCAGAGGAAAGTAGGACAAGGAATGCACACCCTCTGATTACTGGGATCTGGCATATGCTTTTAATCTCTTGGAAGGAGCAGGAGGGTTTAAGCCTAGAGAGGATTACTGTGGTAGTTTTCTGTTACTTGTGCTTTGTAAACAGAGGCTTAATGTTTTAAGTGCCTTACCCTGTCCCAAATCTCCCCAACTTCGGCATGCTGTTATTTCTGGATTTGGCCCTTGTGCAAAATCAAGGGTAGTAAAATTCCTTTGGAGTATGGATGAAAACCAGCCTGTGGGTGTGGATCTGTAACAAGCTGATCCTGACTGTGATTCTAAAACTCCTCCAGTGGAGTGCCTGTGCTGCGGATCTGGGAGCGGAGGTGTGGAGGGAGGTGCCAGACTGTTCCTGAGAATCCCTGACTGCCAGCTCAGCACGGCTATTGTTACACAAGAATATGCAAAATAATGCAAAGTAATTGGGGCTGATTTCAGTGTCACTTCTGGGAGTTTCTGTGCTGGCAGCCACAAATCCTGGATGCTGGATGCTAACATATGCCAGCATGGAAAAGGCCTGTTGCTTTCAGTGTAAATCATTCTACAGCCTGTATTTCCTGCAGGCTGACAGGATGCACTGTANNNGCACCAGGAGAATGCTGGGCACTGCTCAGTGAGGGGCTGGAGAACGTTGATGACTAAAAGTGACAAAATCATCTTCCTCTTTAGGGCTTTTCCCTTTTCCAGTTACTTAGAGAAGGTTCTTATGTTGCTAAGCCTTTTTTTTCACTGGTGGCCTGAAAGCAACAGATGTTTGAGTGTTGCAGGTTATTTAGACAATTTCTTCCTAGTTCATACCTGCTGAAGCATCAGCACAAGGAAAATGCAGAGTTGTGCTTACCAAGGCTTAGGGTTGAGGTCCATAACTGGAGTTGCAGGAATTAAGCAGAAGTGATTTTTAATGAGAAATTGCAATTGGTTCCTTGCTCCCTGGCAAACTGAAAAAGACACAAAATCAATCAAAACTCAGTGCAAATTATTCATCTGACTTGACTGAGTTTAGCACAAGCAACCCAACGTGGCAGCAATAAAAGGCCCTTTGCTCTGAGGGGCAGCAGAGCCCTGAACCCAAAGCACAGCTGAGTTAAAAAGCTCCAGTTTGGCTCTCAGGTCCTTTCCCATCCCAGCTAAACAGACACTTGTAATTTCTCAGACTCTGCAGGGAATACAGTGGGCATTTAATGCAGGGAAAAAGTGCAGGAACCACCAACATTTCACACCCAGTCTTAAGAAAGGTACCAAGCTGGATTAGGAGAAAAATGAATCTTTCAGATGAACAAATGTTCAAATCCTGGAGCAACGTGCTGGTGAGACAGAGGTTTAATGGACTCTTCAGAGGTGCTATAAATTGGCACAGCTTCAATGGAGCCCACAAAAAAAGCTGGCCCTGACTTTATACAAATATACAGTAATGATCTCCCTTTCTTCTGTTGGGAAGCTTTTATCCTCAAAAGCCACGTTCCATGTGAATTATCTTCATCATTTTTCCCCATTTTAAGCTACAGGCTCTGGCCTCTCTATTTAACTGTAGCACTTTCTATCAGAAGATCAGGCAGTGCTTTCTAAGGGTAGCTCATGCATTGAATTCAGCTGTCACAGCTACTTGTGCTGCCTTGGGTAATTGGTTCCTCACAAATCTTTATCTAAAATATAAAGGCAAATAACTATTAAAAACCTTAACCTAAATGGCAGCAGTAAATTAGCTCACAAATTTCTTCTACTGCTGCGTTTTGCTTGGGTTTACTCGGCCCATAAATCAGAGCTGGGCAGGAAGTTTGCAGGGTGATGGTCACAAGGGGCTGAGCCTGGAGCCATAAATGTTAAAGCTGAGGAGGCTGGGCCAGGAATGAGCCGAGCTCTCCTCCACACAGGGTCTGCTGGTTCTGCTGCTTCCTCAGGATCACAGGACTCTGTCTCACGTTTTAAACACCTGTGGGATTGTTTCAGGGATAATTTTTTAACTGTAGGATGGGAGGAGGTTGGTAGGGGCCCAGCTCTCTTTCTTCAGTGAGGAATGGTTAGAGCCACCACTGAGAGCACAGAATGGCAGGATTTGGCTTCCTCTTTAGTCCCTTTGGTTTGAACTCATGTGCACAGAAAAGTGCTGGGAAATGGGTGGGAAAGGGCTGGAAGAGCCAAGGAAATTATGGCTGAAAGAATTGTGGGGGAGTTTCAGGCAGGGCAAGGCAGAGGGCCTTGCTGGACTGAGCCTCCTATCTCCTAAAGAACATTTCCAGGTATTGTCCAACCCCCAGACTGTTAAGGCTTGGGAAAGCAAAGATTTGGGCTGCAAATACTTTGGTGAGGTCAGTTGGTGGCTCTGACTCTGAAGCTGCTCTTTGATTTGTCCTCTCAGTGCAGTGGGTCCTTGCCCCTGGAATCTGACTGAACTCCATGTCTGACGAACCAAGTCCTGGGATTGTCTTGTAAAGGTCACTCAAGCTCCTGGGTGCTCTTTCAACCTGCAAGGCTGAGGAGATCCATAAAATAAAGGTTTGCTCCTGGTCCTTAGTGCTGCTGGTTAAAAGCGATGGTGAATTCATGGAGCTGCACAAGGAATGTCCCAGGCTGTGGAATTTTTTCACCTCAGGGCCAGTTCTCAGAGTTGTTGGGGCGTTAAGATGTGAATTTGTATTTCAGTAGTGTTGCTTGAAGGTGAACTTCAGAAAACACATGATTTTCTGGACCTGGAGTGCCTTGTTCTTTACAGCAGCTGTTCTGTAAATGCTGAGGTTTTTAGTGATGTGTAATAGCACATTCTTAGACAAATTCACCCAGTTTAGCCATCAAATATTTTGTAATATAGAGAAGATGAAATAACTGGATTTTCCCTTTCTATGCTGGGGGTGGATTTTTGCCTCCCAGTATTCCAAATACGTTTTCCTCAGAGGGAGATGCTATTCTAGAGTTCAGTGAAATTATGACACCAAGACTTTAAAAGCTCCTTGCCACCAGTTTGCAGTAGGTTTTGTTGCTAATTCGGGATGGTCTCCATGGTTCCCCCAGTCTCTGAATTCCTCTGTGATGTCAGAGCATTTGTCTGTGTCTTTCCCATGCCATGTAAATTCTGTATCATGTATAGCATTAGACTGGTGTGAGGTGTGATTTATGTGATTGCTGGAGCTAAAGCATGAGAAGGAGCAGCCAGTATTTAACTTCCTCACATTCCTCTGTCCTAATGCAGAAAACCTTTTATACACAAATCTTTCGAGTACTTCTGGCTCAGGTTCTGCATTTTCCCTTTTGTTTGGGGTCTGAATCCCTGCACACCAGCCCTGGTCAGCCTGACCTCCTATTTCTGCCACCTGCGCTCCACAGTACAGATTGGCCAGAAACTCTTGAGCAGAACTCCTTCTCTATAAATCCCATGCCCATCAACACCTGAAATGTGGTGTTCTTCTTTCTGAGTTGTAAATACTTTTAAAAGCCATTTTGCCATTTATGTTCCCTGTGGGCTTGTTCCAGTGCAGGTCTGCTGTTTGTGTTTTCCAAGTCACTTCTTCTGCTCCTGCAGCTCAAATATCAGCAGATCAATTGGGTGCTGCATTCTCACTCTGTTACAAATTCCTCTACAAACTTGGCCAAATCCCTGGATTTTTCAGTGTTCTGTTTGTAAGCTGTGAAATGGCACCTGATTCTTCTCTCGTGGTGCTTTTTACCTTTTTAAAGCAGTGTGTATAACCTTTGCTGAATTATAAGTTAAAACTTATTAAGAACAGTAATCGTGGTCTGAAATTGCTTGTGACCTTTGCATTCAGTGAGGTGAGGCAGGGCAAAGCTGCTCATTGCTCTGCTACAATTTCCTGTAAATTTAAGCCTTACATTCATTTCTTTGGTTTGACTGACTTCTCTTTTCTTCTTCTTCAGGAATGCCAGACCTCGTGCAAATCACATTGGGGTGTTTTGGAGCAGGACTGCTGCCTCTGTCCCCGCACTGCAGCTGCAGTCGGGCTGTCCCTCACTGTCCCTCACTGTTCCTGCTCCATCCAGAGCATTCCCAGCTCTGCTGAACAGGACATGGTGCTCTCAGGGAGAGGTGAGTCCTGACCAGTTCCCTGTGCCATGGCTCCCTCCTGAAAGGTGAGCAGTTGTTCCTTCCCTCTATTCTTAGACAGCAGTAAAAATGTTTGAGGTTGGTTGGGGTTTTCCAGGTGGGTTTGTGAGAGTTTCCAAAGGAGGCTCATGCCCACACAGGGCTGTAGGAGGAGGAATCCCTCCCTCTGGCTTTGTGCAGTCCTTGCACAATGGGGTGCTGAAAATCCCCCAGTGCTTTATAGACTAACTAAAACTAATTATATTTATCTTTTAATTGAGCCCCTTTGGGGCAGCAGCTGGTGCAGTTTGTGGATATTCATTACTCTTTTAGTGCCCTCTCTCCTGGGTTTAGCTGGCTCCATTTTTTGGCACATGCATGCGGTTCAGCAAACCGTATTTCCCTGCCACTGCAGAGCAAGTTCTGGAATGGGCCAATTCCAGCTGCCTGCGTAGGGGAGCAGCCTTTGGCTGGGCATGGGAAGGGGCACATGGGCTTGAGAGCTCTTGAGGGGAAGCTTAAGCGTTTGCACCAAAGAGAGTCTATGGAACCTCAGCTCCCTCAAAAGGATTAATTTAATATTTATTGTGTAAGAGATGTTGAGCAACTTGGAAAGGCTGGTGAAGGTGAGGAGATGCAGTTATTTTGTTTCCATAGAGTATCTGGAATGTTGTTACATCCTTTTCCCTGAAAGCACACTCTGAGTGTTGGATGCTGATTTGGTCCCACAGCTCCTGAGAGACTGGCTCTTTCTGGGAATGTCCATGTTGACATGTCCAGTGTGGAGAAGAAAGCATAGTCTGGCTCCTCAGGTTGGGGGGGAGGCTGATTCACAAGTAGCTATGGCAACCAGGCTGTCACTGGAAGCATCAAGACATTTTCATACCAAAAATAAAAAAGCCCAAACACACAACAGACATTCTGACTCCAGCCTCCTTGGAGATCCTACCCTCAGTTTTGTTCCTCAGGGATGCTGGCAGCAGCGGCAGGTGAGGAGATTTTTCTCTCCTCCATCTCCTGCATCGGCAGCAAACGTTGTTTCTGGTGATAAACCTAATAATGGCTTCCAATTAAAAGGGGATATTTGAGTTTCGAGTTGAAGAAACGCTGAAGATGATTTTATGTTCACCTTAAAAAGTTTCCATCTGTCACACACTTTGCAAGCCAGTGTGCTCACATCAATATTTATATCACCCAGCCCAGTGTTTTTACAGAAAAGCCATTAATACAACATATCAGCCCCGGTGACAAGTTACATTTTATTGCTGTCAACAAACAAAGATGTTCTTTGTCTGCAAACTCCCCTTTTTTCCTTTTTTTAATCAATCATTAGGTTTGAGTTTTGAAGGAAATGTGTAGATGTGCTTCCCAGTGTTTTCTGGAGGGCTGCTGGAGACAAGACAGATGGAGCTTGTAGGAGTGCCTACTGGAAGGCACTGATTAATTTTCCTAGGAGATGAAATAACACTTTTGGTGTAGGTTCTTTGCTTGGGATAATGAAACTCGCCGAATTCCTAAGGAGAACCAGGGAACTTCAGGAGGTGAGTCTCCGAAATAAAGATGTAATTTTGAAAATGCCTCAGAGTATTGATGACAGCACCATTGTTCTGGTTTAATTCCATTTGTACTTTTTCCCACTGTAAAGGGGACAGGGGCCAGATCAAAGCCATAATACTTGGGAGTCTCGTGTCACTGCATTGTGGAGGCACTTCACACTTCAGGTGTCCCCATCCTGCTCAGAGGGGTATCCCTAGGGCTCTGCCACAGCTCCTCACACCCCTCTCCACCATTCACCCCTGCAACTTGACCTGAGACCTTACAGGAGCCCTCTGAACACCAGTGTTTGGATGCACTCTATCAACCATGTCACTGTTTCTTTTTCTTCCCATGCCAGTGACTCTGTTAAGAGGGTTATCAGCATGTATGGAAGTAAGACATTTGATGTAAGTGGATTTTATTTAAAAAAAAAAAAAAAGCAGTTTAAAAAGCTGCTCGTGCCAGTGGCACTAGTCAACTCCAGTGGTTTTAGTTGGATTTAGCAGCAGTAGAATAAAAATGGCATATCTGAACCAAACATGTCAGCTCTGCAGCTGGTTAATGGAACTGATAACTGTGTAACGATCCCCTGCTAATACCCAGTTTTTAAGCCACTTCAAATCAGATAAAATAGTTCCATTCCACAAAACTATCCATTGGGTCAACTGTGCCTTATTGTTCAGAATTCCCTTCTTCAGTCCTTGTGGAGCTGTCCAGCTGCCAGAACTGTTACAGCAGCCAAATGACCCACACACACCTGCCATTATTCCTTACCATGGGCTCCGAGGGAAAGGTGGGAGCACCTGGGAATAGTCCTGAGCTTCCATTGAATTTTGGAGCTGATTACAGAGACTCCCATTTCTCTGAAGGAAGAGTGTGTCATCCTTGGTGTTCTGCCAGGTTCTGTTTAATTGCTCTTTATTAAGAGCAGCCCCAGGCACAAGATGATCTGTGCAGAGACCATGATCCATCCTGACCAAGCTGCATCCCACGGCTGGGGAGGAACCTGCTGCAAGGCTCAGCCAGGTAAGACTCTCAAAGGTGCAGAAAACCCAAATGCCAGGTGGTCTCCTCATGAGGGTAAAGGAGCTCATGTTTTCAATTTTCTGTTCATCAGTTTCCTCTCTTATTCTGCCATGTGGTTCATCTCTCATCTCATTTGGAAAAGCAAGTGAGAGGTGGAAACACACCCAGAGATAAGAACACTGCTCTGACAGTGCCCGTGATGGGATAATGATCACCCTCAGCTGTGCTCACTCATTTGGCTCTCAGTTGAAGGTCATGGCTTTGAGTATCTCTGTGAACAATGCACAGAGCTATGACCAAATTAGGGGGAAAAATTCTAGACTAGGGTCAAAATGTGGAACTCTTAAAAATCCTCTGCAAGCCCTAAGAGTCTGTAGCTGTCCATATACAAACTGTAGTGGTAATTTGTGTAGCCTGAAGGTCTGGCCAGTCCATGAGCTGCCATTCCAGCTCGTGTAGACTGCAGGCATCTCAGTGGTTCATCCAGCTCCAGCTGACTTTAAACTGGGAGCTGGTGACCTCCCGGAAATGCACTGAGGATTCCAGCTTTCCTGAGCTCAATATTAACTCCCACTGGCTCTGAAGGCATTGGGATTGTGTGGCCAGTGCCCAATATGGTGACACTCAGAAATAAAAAAAAAGAAAACAACAAAGGGAAATCCTTTTTTTTTTTTTTGCCATGTCTACTTTCAGGTTTACAGCAGCAGCACAGTGAGGGAATGTTGCATTTGTGCTCTTCAGCTGGATGTGCCATTGGATATTTTGGTTATCAGTGTGGAAAGGCAATTTGAAGTAATCTACTGGAAAAATAATTTTGAAGGTGTTTTTAATGTCTTGCTTTAAGAAAGAGAGTGGCTGAAGCTTGGATTCTGGTAGCAAATGCAATTTCCTGTCCTGAATGGCAATGCCAGTGTGGTAATTAGACCATGAAGGACAATACTAATTTTAAGGTGTATGTGGGTGGAGTAAAAAAGATTGAAATAATCAACCTGTGAAATCATAAGTGAATCCAGTTTCCTTGGCAACTTCTACTGTGCAGCCTGAGTATCCCTGAGAATTTCACTTGGAGGCAATGGGCAGCAGGTACTTACTGGAGGTGGGAATGCGTTTGAGGGAGAGCAGTGGGAAACTCTGGTTCAAACCTGTTTTATGTCTGGTTTTGTTCTTCCTGTCGAGCTCTGTGCCATTGTTTTCATTTCTCATTGAACTGTTGGTGGTTCTTTTCCCTGACAGAGGTGGATATGGCGCTGGGAAGAGCAGTGGATAAGTTTGTGGAAATCTCTTTTTTTTCCCTTGGGAGACTGAATGGTCATTAAATTGTATTACATAAATAGTTACAGCAGAAGAGACTTTGGTTAGAGATAGACCAAAAGCAGTTGAAAAAGCAGTAGGAAAACATTTTGCTTTGGTGTTTCAGATACAGCAGTCCCTACAACCATGCTCTGGGCTGATGTCTTCATCAGTCCCTCTGCTTCCAAGCACTGTCATCACAACTGAAGCATCAAAGAGATCACAAGCCTTGAAAAAAAGAGAAGTGTTGGATTGTTTAGTTTTTCCCATCCATCATTTCAATCTTTGCATGATATCTTCAAAGATTTTCTTTTTAATAAAAATGGAATTGTTCTGAAATCCCATGAGAGGTCCTTTCAGAGAGACAGTAAAATTGCAAGACCCTAAAAATCACATGGAATGACAATGAAATTGGGTTACAAATTTAATTTGCTTTAGTTGGAAAACCAGCTACTGGAAAAAACCCTCAAATGTAGCTAAACAATGCTGCAGGTAAAAGGGAGTTCCTGAGGAGGGAGGTAATTGTTATAGGGGATCAGGAAAGGAACAAGGGATGTTTAAGCCAAAAGAGGAAAAATGGAATAATTCGCTTTATGCATCTCCACATAAACACAATTTTATATATATATATTTAAAGGTGTAGATAAATATATAAATACTATATCCGCTGTAAATCTTTTTAGGTTTCTTGTACAAAATATCATTACTGAGGTAAAAAGTTTAAAGATACTCTTTGATACTCTCTCTTCCCTTGCTTTTCCTATCTGTGGTACTTGCAACAAAAGTGGAGCTAATTCTGTTTCATGTTTGGCCACACATTTTGATTTTTGACCACAGGAAACTGCCACAGCTCTCTTGCTGGAGGGGTTTTTTGGATGAGTGTCCCAGTGTACTTGCCAGGGGCAAAATGCCCTCTGGAGCCCAATGCCAGCTCTGGCCAGAAGGGCAGACTTGGCACGTGGGCTCAAAATCACTTTTCTTTGCTGGTTTTGTTGACAGCAGCAAAGTCTCTATAGGAGCTGGGTGTGCTGAAAAGGACAATTTATTGTTATTCTAGAAAACTGTGATCAGGATTTACAACTCTGGTACATCCTTGATATAAACAACACCAGGTGGTAAACGAAGGAGTTTGTGAGGTATTTCTTTAGTTTCTCCAAGGTGCTAGTACCAGATCTAATGCCAGCTGCTCATCTTAATATGAATGCTTCCTGGTGTGTTAACTCAGCCTAATGCCCTAAAATAGCCACTTTTTTACTGTAATTTATATGTGACCTTTGTGAGCCGAGTGTCTGAGAACACAGGGAGGTTAATGAATTCTGTCTTTTCTCACCAGTGTGAGGCACTGAAGTAATAATCTCTCGTTAGAGAAGGGAAAAGAGGGCACACGTCATGTCCAATATGTTACCCTGTGGCAGAGCTGTGAACTAAACCCAGCTCTCCAGAGCCAGGCTCAGAGCTGAAGCAAATTGGCCACATTGCTCTCACCACACCATCCATGGGATGAATTGCAGTGCACATTCAGAAAGCGCTGCAAGGTTTTGAATCCAGGATACAAATTTTCCTCTGCAGATTTTGCCTTCATTGCTCTTCCCCCAGCTCCCAGGGTGGTGGTTTCCTGCTGTAAGAAGCGCCAGGGCTCTGGGATTGCTGGGGGAAAGCAGTGCTTGGGGCAAAGACAGCAGAGGCTTTTCCTGAAACCATTCTGTGTGGCTCTGGGCCAGAGAAAACGCCTCTCTCATGACAGAGGCAGTGCTGAAACACTTTGCACAGCCTTCCCATTACCTCTGGGGCTTTGTTAACTTGTGAGAACATTTGCAAAGCAAGTCAAATGATTTTATGCTGCCTCCTGTAGCACAACCCCCTCCCAGGTCATTGCAGAGCAGCACATCAGGCACAAACCTCACCCCTGCTGGCATCACAGCAGAGTGGGGCAGGACCTACAAGGCACAGGGGTGATGCTCTTCTCTTCTTTCAGTTTGCTGTTTCCAGTGTTCCATATTTCTGCTTCTGCCCTTCCATCCTGCTTTCTGTTCTTCTCCCATCTTTCTGATGTCTTCACACCAGTTTTTGTCCTTCCTTCCCTTCCATCTCTCTGTCCTTCCTTCTGCCACTGCATTTGTCCTTCCTCCTTCTGTTCTTCCATCTGTCTTTCCATCTATTTTGCCTTCTCTCTTTGTCTATACGTGTTCTTCCTTCTACCCTTCCATCCTCTTTTCCATCCTTTTGTTCTTCATTCTGCACTCCACTCCTTCCTTCCTCCTTTTGCCCATGCTTCTATCCCTCTGTTCCACCAGTCTTATTTTCATCCATCTCTCCTTCCCTCTCTTTGCCCTTTAGTGTCCCTTTCTGTCCCTCTTTCCACTCATTCTTTCTTCCTTCTGTTCATTCTTCTGTTTGTCCTTCCTTCCAGCTGACTCTGCTGCTTTTTTTCCTTTTGTCCATCCATTCCTAAGTCTGTCTTCCCTTCCGTCCATTCTCACCTTTCAATCCCCATTATATATCAAATCCACATATTTATAGTGGATAAAACTGACCCTTTCCTGGCCAGCAGCAGCAGATCCCCATTCATGCTCCATTTGGGGGCTTCTGTGTGTCCAGCTGTACTTCCATCCTTCTGTCCCTTGTCCATGTGCGGCCATCCTGATGGTGGCGCCTGGGGTCAGCTAAAGGGCCTTTTCCCACTGCTGCAGGGTGAGCTCTGTCACCACCGTGCAGAGCTCACGTCGAGGAAGAAGGATGTGATTGCCATGCAGAGACACAAGTTCTGTGCTACAATGCACGGCCTTTGATCAGTTCCCAATTAATACAATTAATATCCTGTGTGACTCCCTACCACATTCCTCTCTAATGCAGCTCAGGTGAGGAGAAAGCAGCATCAATAGTGTGGATTCAGGCAATGTGTGCTTTTGGCAAGAGCCCCAGCAAGTATTGCTCCCATCCATCTCCCATTACTGTGCTGACACCTTCAAATGGCAGCAGCCTTTACAAGCTGTGTTGGGAATTATCCTGCACCTGCTTGCTAGAATCACTGTTCATGTGTTTATCCTTTCCTGCTCCCATCTTTGTACCACACTGATTTGCCAACAAGGGGAAAAAAAAGTCATTTATCAGCACACCACCATTTTGTGCAGCACTCCAGCAATTCTGAATGGATTCTGATGGGATCAGGTGCCCAATATTGTTCATCCAAGAAAAACAACAGAGAAGAGCCCAGGGGTGATAATCCACAATAGTTTACTGCACACACACACAAACACCCCCCTCCTGCTTTTTCCCAGCCATAAATTGTAAATGGTACTGGTGGGAGGAAAAGGTTTTTCCTCTCTCTGAAACAATTCTCAATACCTGTTCTGACTTACAGGACCTACATTGATCTGCCTGTCATCCTGCTGCATTTGGAATGATAGAGCTGCAGAAAAAAAGCTTTTGTTTAATTGGGATAATATTGTATTGTTCCTTTAGGAGAGAACTGAGGTATGAGAGATGTTCTTCCTGCAATAAAACGACTCTGGCGGGTGAAGTCCTGACAACAGAGCCCCAATTCAGCACTTGCTTAATTCTGCTGACTAAACAAGGCCCTGTGCTGAGCTGTGAGCACAGCTGCTGTCCCACGGTGAGACCCAGCACACTGGGAGCAGTTTTTGTGCCCAGACAGATCCCTGGCATTGAGCTGGGCACTGGCTCAGAGGGGATGTGGAACTTCCCCCACAGCTACCCTGGTTCTGGACTGCTCTCAAAAAGGGGTTTTCCCCTTCTTCTGGCCCTGAGTGAGTACTTGAAGCACTGATGGCCATTCCTGCCCTCATCTCAGGCTACAGCTGTGCAGTGCCCCATCCCAGTGTTTGCCCCCTGGCCAGGAGCAGCCAGCTGGGAGGGACCAGATGCTGAGGACACTTGGGACACAGGGCCAGGCCCAGGGTGACTGTGCCAGATGGTGCCTGAGCTCCCCAGGGCCCCAGGCACTGTTTGGGGTGACAGTGTCCTCAGGAGTTCTGCTGTTCTCCTTGCTCTGCCAGCAGCTGAATCCAGCCCTTCAAGGGAGTAACAGGAAACCAACCTGTACCCTCAAAATGGGGGAGCTCCCATGTGTGACCCAGGGACTGCATACTAGAAAAGACCATTTAATTATTAATTTGTGGGATGTCTGTGCTTAGCTGCCAGTCCCAGTGCCTCTGGTAAGAGCTTTGGGAAATGTTTGTTGCTGACCTGGACTGTGTTCCCTGCTTGGAATTGCTGTAGGTCTTGTGCTGAACGTGCCACTGGTGTCACTCTCCAGTTCCTCACCTGCCTCTGCAGACAGAACGGGCTGGTGCTCTAAAATTAAAAAAAAAAAAATTAAAAAAAGGCAGCAAAATCTGCTTAATTTGGAACTGTAGCCCATTTCTTTGGGAAATACTGTGCCTCAATCTGCACAAACTCATTGCTTAGATTCCACAGGATTTCTTCAGGGAGGGAGGGAGGGAGGGATTGATTTTTGGAGAAGGAGCTTTAAGCTCCAGAAATATTTTATGTAAAGCTCTTTTTCACAGTCTACTTTTGTTTTAAACTAAAATTTTCTAGCTTTATTTGTTCTTTGTCTCCTAAAGAGATGAGGAAACAATAAATATCACTTCTTTTCATGGACTGTCACCTCAGCACATAACCAGTGTGGTTATAGCTGTAGTGGTCAGCTCCACACACATGGAATGAGATCCACACCATCAGCCACCACAGAACTGGGGAGACACTGTGACTTAAAGACATCAGCTGGGCTGGAGGGGAAGAGTCACTAAGAGGTACAGTTTTATAGAAGGGAAACATATCTGGAATGTTTGGGTTGATCACTTGTTTGTAAAATAAATAATGTTTAAAAATGGTATCCAAAATTAGAGTGGGAATCTGTCTAGGGAGCAGGTGCTCACATTCTATCCCTTGCACCCCCTACACATGCCCAGCTATTTCTGCCTCATAGTTCACTGATATTAAATTATGAGATGTCTCCTTTTATTTAATGGTGTATTATGCAATACACCATTAAATAAAATGAAATATTACAGCACTAGTTCCTCCATTAGTTTGTCATTTAGGTGATAATCCAGTTGTCTCAGTCAAAACCTGCCTGGCTTTCCCTACCTTCTTAGCAATTCAGACTGGACCGATTCCCTAGAGCTGCTCTTCAGAGCCAGGCCAGGATTTTTTCCCCAGGATGTTGCAGGAACAAATTTCTGTCATGTGCAAGTGGAGCATGATTGATAAATAGATAGATGAGATAGGAGATAAGAGATGTTAGACAGACAGGTGATAGACAGACAGACATAAAATAAACCTGTCTCTCATCTGTGCCAGCCCAGGCTGCTGTTGTTCCACTGGCAGCACTTCCAGGCCCTTGGCTGCACAGCCACCATCCAAGGCCATGGGCAGCACAGAGTGGAGTGTGTGGCACTGCACCCTCAGCCACCATGCCTTAGACAATGTGGCAACAGCCTCCAGCCCCTCCTGCTCTCCCCATCCCCATCAAAAAAGAAGCTAAAAAAAAGGAAGAAAAAGATTTTTGCATCCACAGCTTCCAGTTCTGTTAACAACCAGTACATTGCTTCTAGTGAGATAATGATTTCTTGATGGACTCCCATCAATGGCCTGTTTCCACATTATCTGAAATAATTGCTTCAGAGTGACCACAGAAGGAGCAGCAGGTAGGAAATGAGGCTGCACTTGCCAGAACATAATGGATCATTTAGTCCTTCTCGGAAGGCTTGAACACTTCTGTGCCTGATGGCACCGTCCTGATGATAAACCTGGCTGTGGGATCAGGTCCTACACATCAGCAGATCAGAATTCACATCTGCCACATCAGAATAAGGCCCTCAGAAAATAAACATCAAAAAGTAAAAGCATTCAAAGTGTACTCCTGGCTTGCAGGCACTACACCCTCTGATTGAGCTGATGAACATCTCAGTGAGGAAGGGGGTCTCTCCACCCTGTTTTTAGCAAGGGGGTGTTGGTTTTTTCCTATATTTTGCATCTTTTAATATTTCCTTTCCTTCTTTTATTTTTCCCTCAATTTAATTTCAAGCTCTTCTTTCCCCAGCTGCAATACAGACAACCCCAGCCATACAACCACTGACAATATGCCAAGGCCTTGAAGAATTTTCATTTTTTTAACCATTAAAACCCTTGTGTGAAGCACTGGCTCCATACATGTCCAGGGGACATAATAACCGTTTTTTGGGGGGTGGGACCTGCTTTATGAAAATGAACCAGTCAAGCCATTCAAATAAATGTATATTTTAAAGTATCCTATAATAAAAATTGTATTTGAATTCTATTTTTTAATCTAGCACTTTCCAAGTGGTATTGGGGTTATAAGCTTGAAAATAGTCTTTATTTTTTATAAGTGTTTTAGTGTACTTTTAGAGGAAGCTGTAAGTAAGACTGTGGTTTCCCCCATGGTTTCTCAGCAAGGAGATCTGCATCCATGGATGCCACTCAACATGGTTTTTGTTATGGTTCCATAATGAACCAGGTTAGGAGGACAAGGAACAGCTTTGTAGAGAGCATTTGGACTGATTTGTGTATAGCAGCTATTTCTGGGATTGCAGTCTGGGTAATCATGTCCCTAAATAGCCAAACTGTTTGTGTAGAGCACAAATGGGTTTGCACTTTGCAAACCCAGTTCAGCCTGCACTGAAACACTGTCAGATTTGGCTGCAAGCTCTGGCAGTGGAATGAAAATGGAGATCCATTGGAGAAACCAGAGCCACCCCTCCCAAAGCAGGCTCCAAGTGCAGCAGCCCTTAGTAAAATGCAATGAGGAGATGCTGGATGCTGCCCCAGAATGAGGGGCTGGAAAGAGGGAAGACTGCACTGACCTGGGGGTGACAACCAAATCCCATCACAGAGAGAGGGGAAATGTTACAGTCAAAGACCTTCAGCCCTTCAACAGGGGAGGAGGACACAGGAAAGGGAGTGGGAAACAGCCTCAGCTAAAATTTCCTTAGGGCTTTCTAAGGAAAAACCCACAGGAGTGTGTTGGATTGAGGTGGAGTTCACAATTTGCAATTTATGAAAATAAATAAATACAGACCAGTGAATTTCTGAAGTGCTGCAGAAACACCAGGCAGCTCATGCTCAGGATCAGCTGCATTTGCCTTCAGTCCCCTTGCATTTGCCTTTTTGTCACTCATCCCTGGTAAAGGCAATGAGAAGGGACACATTTGCCCTGCTCAAATTTGTATTTCAGAGATCAGGAAAAAGGAGTCTGTTCTCTGTCACAGTGTGCTAAACAAATGTGTTTTGATTATAAATATTCCCTGCACCAGAACCCAAAGCAGGACCCCCACAGCACATGAAAAATGAGGCCAAAACTCTCCTCCAGAGTTTCACCAACTCAAATAAGACTGAGATAATCCCAGATATTTTGGAAGCACAATGTTCTCATTTTCAAACTGAGAGAATCAGAAAATAACCAAAGTGCTGGGTGTTAGAACCCATTTTAAATATGATTGGCCTGAATGTTTTAATGATCTGTGCTTGGGAACTATGAATTCACCAGCACCACCAATGACAGGCTGTTTTATTTAAGAGGGAAAGCCCACTGGATTCATTCCCCTGATTTCTGTCACTCAGGCATGGTGTACCCAATTGTGCTGCAGCTTTTGCACTTTAGTGTTTCAAATAGATATTAAACCCTCCTCCCTTGGCTCTTCATTTCACCCACTCCAGATGAATCAATGTGTAATTATTGTTTGTCTGGGCTTACCTCATACCCTGTGATGTTGCTGTTCTGCAAAGCAAAGAGCCAATACCATGTTTTGAGTATCACCAACACTTTTCCAAAAACCACACAAACAGAAATGCTCAAAAAGGAGACGGGTTTGTAAATACCATAGGAAATTCCTTTGCCAGGAACCTCACGTGCTTTCAGTTCAGTCTTCCCAATCCTGAGAACACCAAAGAATGCAATCCTGCAAACTCCACCCCACAAACACTGTGGAGAGTTGTTTGGTAAAAATTAGGTTGGTGAAATCCAGCAATATATTTTTTTTAAATCTGAGATACTTTGATTACGAAGTGCTCTTAACAGCATTTTGTGCTTGGCTGCTTCCTACTCCTGGCTGAACTCCTTGGAAAATGAGAATGAAGTACTGATGTCTCCCTTTCTTTCCAACCTTTACCAAGATTTTAGGGGTTTTCCTATTTAGGAAAAACTTTTTGCTCCAGACATGCCCATGGTCCCTGGAGAGCATTGTTCAACCCAGGATTGGTACTGTGAAGCCTTCCCATGTGGGAGAGAGGGAATCATTCAACCAGTTCACTCCTTTTTAAAAGAATTTGTCAAACTCTTATCCCATAAAAATCAATTACTCTATCAAAGTGCACGTGTTCCAGGAAGGAGAGGCCAATATTTATGTTCTAGCTCCCAGCTTGCTGTTAAACCACAGCAGTAGCTGTAAAACTGAAGTTGAGCTGTAGAAAACACATTAAAGTCTCTGTAATTTGGGTTTGGATCTTGACTGGAAGCCCTCAACAGGGGGGGATTATCCTCCAGCCAGTGGCTCTCACTGAAGAGTCTCTGGGGGCTGATGCCAATTCCCGCCTCCCCAGCACAGACAAAACTCTGCTCCTTCACCAGGGCTCTGTGGGGTAACGGGAACTTCTGCAGCTGCTGCAAAATACACCAAACCATAAGGAAACCGGTGCCTGAATTCCAGCTTTACCATTTGCTATTAGCACTGATGGCCCTAAAGCTCTGTACCACGATCCACTTCAGTTGCTAAATTAGCTTTTTCAAGGGGAATTTCATCTGGGGAAAGCAAAACAAAACACCAGCTTAACAGAACTTGAGGGCTTAAATATTCTGATAATACAAAAATAAACCTGAGTTATCATCGCTTGATATGCACAGCTCACAAAGCTTCCAAAACAACTCCCAACAACTGGCAGCAGCTCTCAGATCAAAGCAGCACCTGGGCTGATGGGAAACTGCACAAGCCTTAAATAGTGAGATGATAAATAGAGTTTATCCTGCAGGAATGTGTGCACACCTGCACACAAACACACACCTATATCTGTACACGTGCACCACTCCAAAGTCTCTACAGCTCTATCTCTGTGGATCTGTGCATACACATAAACCTCTGTGTGTTTGTACACCTACAAACTTCAAAGTCCCTTCAATTTGGGATCAAATTCTACTCAACAACCAATTAGATTTTTTTTCCCCCCAGCAATCCTGTAAATATTCATGTGGTTTCTTTTCCCTTAAAGTTAAGACTGTCACCCACTTCTAGAACCTGCTAAATAATTCCAAGGAAACGAAACAGAGCTTTTGGGATGTCAGTTGTTCATTCCCAGGTTTGCCTGGGAAGCAGACAGGGAGTCACAGAAGCACAGAATATTCTGAGTTAGAAGGGACCCACAAGGACTGTAAACCACTCATTCCCAAATCCTGAGCCCTAATTTTGAGCACAGAGATGTTCATGTCGAGTCTGTGATTTCAGAGTATTGGCAGCACAAAGTGTGATCACAGACTGATCAAATTTCAGGCACCTTAGCACAGTGAAACATCCTCTATAAGTAATTGCCAATAGTCATGTAAATCAAACCAAAATGAGTCTTAAAGGAAGGGTCATGTGCAGCAGATATGAAAGAACTTCCTGATTATTCCAAATCCTCTTTTAATTGACACTTACTCCTAGTCTGCCTTTATTTTTCCTGCCTCTCATTTGACATCTCCTGCCTCTCATTTGACATCTCTACCATGATGAGAGTGATACTTACTATGAATGAAAAACACATGCCAAAAAAAACCCACAAAACCAACCCATTTCCACTACTCTCTCTGCTCAAAGAGATTCTGCTGATTGACATTGGCCCCTTTGTCCTTGTAACCCATTTCGTTTTCACTTCATTTCAGACCCATATCACGATTCTAGAAGAAACCCTATCTCAGAACAGAATTTCAGGAGAACAACTCAGCTTCTCCTCTCCCCAGCATATTTCCCTATCAAACACCAATCCTTGGCTGCCAAGTGCTTCCAAAATCAGCCTGATGCCGAGGCTTTTCAGTGATGATGAAACACAAAAGTAGGGCAGACAAGGAGAGGAAATTTTTCAAATGTATTCATGATTGCCCTGAATCCTGATCCGCTGCAGTCAGAATGAAAACGGGCATCGCTTCCAGTGGATGCAGTTTTGCATTTGTTTTCTTCATGATTTCCTCCCTTGCAGATTATTTCTTATTATGCAAAGCATCTTGTTAAATGCTGAATTACAGGTGAGACGACCTTCACTCTCTCAGTTTGCTCAGGGTCTACATTATAAGAGAGAGAGAATAAATTTGGCTCCAAGGCTTCTAGCTGGCCAAGTGTGCTCTGGGGAATGAAAAAAATCAACTTCTGCTGCAAAATGGGAGATTTAAATTTTGGTTGAAATACAGAAGCAGATTTACTCACATCTTTCTCTTTCCTTGAGCTTCATGTCAGTACACAATTACATTGTCAAATCTGTATGCAAATAGACACAAGGTACGCACACCCTGGACAACACAACAGCTGCTCCACATTTGCAGTCAAACTGTGCTGAAATTATATTGGCTGCCACAGCCAGCAGTATTTTTTCCAATAGAATTTCTGCCTTGTTTGATCACAAATAAGCACCTAAAGTGTACTTTCCAAGCTATGTCAAGGGGAAAGCTCTCTTTGCTCAATATTTTTTCTCTTGTCCTTACAACCACATTGACCCTGGAATTCAGAGCAGCCTGCAGCAAGGTGCCCCAGCTTGGCACAGTCAAAGCTGTCAATTTTCCAATCTAAAGGTGGGAAAAGCTTTTATCCACACAGCGTTATTGGGATGAAAGGGGAAACAGTGCTTTGAGCTTCCCCCTGGCGACCTCACACCCAGGGGGAGAGAGAGGAGCCCAGCCATCCAAGGGACAAACACTTCCCCCCCAGGCCTGAACTTTCCAAACCACTGCTGAGGAAGGGAAGACCTTGGAGGAGTTGCAAACGAGTCTAACAGTGGGGTAACAGGCCTGAGATATTTGCAGTTTTTATCCTTTTTTGAGACTAATCAGATTTTTTTCCTGGCACAGCACTATGAAAGTCACCCCAGGGAAGAGTTTGGACTGTTGGCTGATCAAGTTTTTAATATTAAATTATATTTTTGCCTTTGAAATGCCATTAGAGACCCCACAATAAAGGGTGAAGGCTAAGAATGTGTCAAGACAAATGTTTTGTTTCCCTACCCCAAATTCTGTTAAAGACAAAGCTATCGTGAGTAAAATTTGAAAATTTCTTCTCTATATGACTGTTGGGAGTTTTTTCCCAGTTTTACTGCAAAGTGTTGCCATTTTGTGGCCTGACAGATCTTCCCCTCACTGAAGCACTGCAGACCAGGATGAACCCCTGGCCTGGAGATCGAAACCCATTAACTTCCTACTCCATATTCACAGGGGGAGAAGCCTTCTGAGTGTTGGCCACATTCAGTAACTTCCCATGCCAAAGACACAGGACTCTGATACAGCTATCAAAGAATCTGTTCTTTCCTGATGGCTGCTTTGCGTGGCTCCTGGGATATCTGTACTTCTGTAATGATCAAAATAATTGTAAAAATAATCATTTGAGACAAGCAGCAGAAATATTGACAGCATGTGTGTGCGTTTGGGGATGTGTGTAGCAGGAGATCACCCTCTGGATCCAGCACTGGAGACTGTTTCTCATCCCACAATCCAAGATAATACACATTTCAGAGCCCCTGTTGTGAGCAAGTATTTAAAGACTAGCATTAAAGGAAAATAAACCTTTCCAATCAATTGTGAAAGTAAAACCATCAGTGAAACTGCTACAGAAATGGAAGCACAGCTAGAAGAAAATTAAAAACAGCAACCTCAGAATACCTGTCCTAATTAAATGTTAGCTGGGAATATGTGAATTAAAATAGGAATGACATTTGAATTAATAAAAGAGCAACAAAATGTTTCAGGAACTGTTTTTCCTTGACTGATGCTGTAATTTCCTGAGCTCCAAGGCATGTCTGACCAGCTTTACATGGACACTTTGTAGGCTCATGCAGCATTTTTGGGAACTGACTGACCTTGTCTATCCAGGGTGTCCAACCAAGCCACCTCTATGGCTTGGGTAGTCAAAAAATGATCCATGGAATTTTTTTTAGGCTGTAAGTAAATGTACAAAATGAATTGCAAGAAAGCCAAAAGGTGGTGAAAAGCCCACAGTGCTCAGGAGAGAAAGAGAACCTTGAAATGCATCCAGAACTTTCCTGTGCTGGGCCCATTTTCCAAGACTTCCCTTTGTTCCCAGCATAGATGCAAATTGAACACCACCAGAAAGCCCCACAATACAGCAAGATATGGTGAGATTAAATACAATGTACAAGCTATTTGAGATTCTTAAAAAAACTCAAATTAAAGATAAGGCTTTAAAATCACAGGACCAAGTTTACATCAACCATGTATTTCCAGATTTGTAAGGCTTTTTTTTTATGAGATTAACATTTGACTAGAGAAGGGTTGTAAATACTGAGCTGAATTGGTTTATACTGCCACAGCACCTGAGATTTTTGGCTGCAAGGTAAAAAACAGGTTTAATATTTTTTAAAAATACAGATTTATGACAAGGCCTGCTAAGGAGGCTCCAGCACACAGAAAGCTCCGTTTGGAGCCCCGAGTTTCCCTGTGCTGTATCCCTGTAAGCTCCTTTCTGAATACACAGCAGAGGCTCCACACACCAGTTTTTTCTTTCTTCCCTACTTTGCTCCATTCCCTGGTACCACAAACCCATTTTTCTAAATGGATGTCTTGGATCCTGAGTGCCCCCCTGGGCAAGCCCGTGTTTGAGCAGCCCTGCAAGAGGAGAAATGCAGCCTGATGCTCATTAAAAGTCTGTTGATGGGCTCAGCCTCTCCTGCTATTGAAGATTCATCAGTTTCTTTTTCCACAGGACTGTATTTGACTGCAGCATTTGGAAAGTAGAGCAATAGCACCAATTATACCCTAGCAAAGCGTGTGTGTGCATACACAATGTCTGTTGGGGAGGGCTGGCATTACCGTCCCTGGTGGATTGCCAGAGTTTGGAGGTGCCAGCGCTGGGTTCTGACACGGTGACAAAGCCGCGCTGCTGCGGGGAGGATGTCTGCACGCTCCTCACCAGGCACGGGACAGCACAGAGCTCAGGAACCCGCCCCACAACACCCAAACAAAACCCAGACTGTCCATGACAGCCACTCCTGCACCCCACACAGGTGGGAGTGCCTGTGCTCTGTCTGCTCAGGGCTGCAGCTTCTGGGCTGAAGATGTGGGACAGCCCCAAAGGTAAAGCCAGGGGCTGTGCTCAGCCCCCCCCAGATGGGGGTCATGACCCCCAGGCCTTGTCTCGTTTTTAGGAATAACCAACCAACAAAGCCATATAAATGATACAAAGAGCTGAAAGTCAGGGGACTGGCTTCCAAATGCTTTTGAACAGAGCTGGTTCTTAAGTCACATGGGCACTCTTTAAAAGTGTCTTGGTCATCTTGTTCTTGTACAAAGATGCCCTTGATATTCTGCTGCCTTAACATCAGCCACCAATATGCCATTGCCTGCCACTAGGACCAGCTGCCGCAGCACCTGCAGGTCAGGAGGAGGAGAGGAATGCTGTAAGACCCCAGGGAAACACCACTCGGAGTGATAAACTGGGAGCAGAAGATACCTGGGGTGGGTGTGCAGGGCATCAGAGCACATCTATCAGAACAGCAGCAGGACATGGGGCAGTAAGCAAGTGCTGATGTGCAGAGCAGCTCCCAGCTTCCACTTGGGGAAGTGTGAAATGAATTGCCTGGGGAGCAGGCCGCGGGGAGGGAATGGCAGCTCAAAGCATAGAGTGAGAGAGGACCTTCATTTATTCACTCTGCGGCCAGCAGGCCTGAAGTCAGAAAACAGCAACGTAATGGAGGTTGTTGGTGAAATAAAATTACTCTGTCAGAGAACAACCAAAGAAAAATTAATTTGGGATTAATATTAAATGAAAGCAAGAGAAGTTGGAAAAGGTAAATTCAGCCAAAAAGGTTTTGTAAGAAAGGGGCATTCTGTGGCCTGGTGGAAAACAAGGAAAGCAAGCCCATGCTATTTCTTTTTCTATGTTCCTCATACAAGAAAAAGAAATGGAAACAAGCCTGAAGGAGAATGTTCAGAAAACAAAAAACCCCTCTACATTTAGTTCATTTCAGCATCACATAGAACTTGCTCTAAAGAGCAACACTCCTGTGCCTGCTGAAGCTCCACCAGAGGTTACAGTAGGACACAAAGCCATCAGTGCCCTGGAGTGGCAGCAGTTCATCCTCAGCCAAAGGCCCTGTGCAGCCCATGGCTTCAGGGGATTATCTCCAGTTCAGGGCAGCACTGATGAGGGGCAGATTTGCAAGGAGCCAGGAGGACACCAGAGCAGACCAGGAGAGTCCCTGGCTTCCCCTGTGAGCCCCGTGGCCTTGGCTGCTCTGCCAGGCCCAGATCCTTCCCACGCTGAATACTGGGTGTACTGGACATGGTGTGTGAAGCCTGGGAATTGCTGTGAAAGGGATGCCCCTTTCAGTAACAGTAATAAAAACTTTTTCATAAACTGTCCCACCTGTTCTGACACCCACGAGTTGGAGATCTCTCCTAGGTTATTTTTCTAGGCAACTTTAGAGAGAAGGTCATGACTGGAGAGCCAGGTACATTGTCCAGAAAAAAAAAAAAAAAAAAAAAAAGAGGTGGTTCATTAAGGCATTTCAAAGAGAAATATTCAAAGCTCCTGCATATAAAAAATTAATTAGCTGACCAAACGTTTGAATGCTGAATAAATAACCCTTCCCTGGCAAAAATAAAGCTGAATGATCTGAAACAAAATAAGGGCATCCATCCAGCAAGGAGAAGGAAAAGATAAGCTGTTTTCCTCTCTCAACTTCCCCAGCTTTCATTAGAGGTCACACAGTTCAAAGAGGATCGAGTTCAAACAGGATTCCAGCGTTTGAGCCCAACCTTGATCCCAGTGCAGTGTTCCTGGGAAACACAAAGGAGGAAATGATCAGCCCTATCCCAAGATAAGGTGACGTGTTAAAAAGTACAGGCCTGTCCTGCGCCCTGGTGCAGGAGCTTTGAGTTCCCTCCCTGTGCAGGGAACTTGTCCTTCCCAGCCACCTCCATCATCTCCTGAATGGCCAGGAAAATACACAGAATTCCTGCCCAGCAATGGGAAATTTCATCCATTCCTTACAAAACTGGCGCTGCACCTCCCAGCAATTTGCCAGTTTCTTGCTCAATCTCGAGTAAGTCCCATGAATCTCCAAGGGAAGGAGCTTCCCCCTCCTTCCATAAGGTCCCACTGATGTCTGCTTGAAATAAAGCAAACCAATGTTCTCTCCCCCAGGGATGTTTGCTATCGAGTGGTTTTCCACACAGAGAGGAAACACAATGCCCGAAGGAGATGGGAAGGCACATCCCACACAGAGATTCAGGCAGCTGCAAGTCCTGCCTTAGTGCTTGATCAGGTTACAACTTTGGAGTTATTTATTCAAATTATTCTTTTAATTTGAATCACAATTGAATGCTTCAAGTAGCTCAGCCTGTGCTTTTAAGGCTTGAACATCCGCACTGAGTCAGGCCTGTCTATAAAAGCAGTGAATTGAATATTTTTATAGGTTCTTGCCATGCTTTTTTCTCCTGAGTTCAAACACTGGCAAGTTATTATGCAGCAGCTCTGTTCCCGAGCCGAGGGAAGAACCAGGCTTTTGTCAGTGCATGGAACCACCAGCACATTCATTTTCCCCACAAAACCCCCTCGTTTCAAAACACCAGCCTGACTCAGAACGGCAGGGTCAGGAACCAGCTCGTAGGGGAGGGTAATGAATATACAATGGTATGCACAGGAACAAACAGCCCCTGAGTCATCCCAAATCTGTCCTACATTAACTTCCCAGCCAGTCCCTGCTGGGGAACAGAGAGGTGCTGCTGTAAAAGAGCTGGAGAAATACTCAGGGGACATGCTGAACTCTCAGCTTGTTCACCAAAACGTGTAATTTGGCAATATCAATAAGGCTCACAAAACATCAGGGCAATATATTTACTTTCTGGAGGATTTCTCTGCTGCAGGCAGGAAATACACAGTTCAGCCCAGCCTTGCCAATCAAAGAGTAGCTCAGATACACTTACATAAATGCCTGCAAAATTACCACAAAAATAGAATAATCCTGCAGGAGATGCTTTCCCAGCCTTACTGCTATGTCTGACAGCAAGAGCACACCGTGTTTTCTTATCCTTTCCTTTAAAGGAAACTCTTCAGCATTTGTTTGGGGATGTTTGCAATTATTGCTGCTTTCCAAGAAAGTGATTTTTTAAGCAGGTAGCAGTATTTGGCCCATATTTCCAGAAAGAAAAGTCTTGCCTTGCCCCAAACTCAGAGAGTTGATAATTGCAGTTAGTGCAAAGCAGGGTTAATTTCTCATGGAAACTCACCCATTACTCCTGGGCCTGATGTTCACCTACAGGTGCACAGGCCACAAGGGTGTTCAAACCCACCAAGCCATCCCAGAGACACTCCTGGGCTGAGCTCTGCAGGCTCTCTCAGACAGGGCCTGGCAAAAACCCCACTCGTGCCTTCAACCATGGGGTTTCACCTTGTGAATTGTGTCACCAAATGTGATACAGACCCTTCTTCTGTGCCCTGTCCTCCACAGGCTTGGTTGAGAGCAGTGAAATCTGCTTTATATAGGCTCCTCTTCTGGAATAATTCAAATTAAGATCTCTGTTGGAGCATGCAATTATCCTACGTGTGTCTGAAATCAAGGAGAGCCAGTCAGAGGCGGATCTGTAACTGGGGATTATTTTCACAACATATAATTTTCAGATCACGCACATCACTGTTATAATTGGGCTGTGGGAGCAGAGGGTATCTTTATTTACACACAGTTCCTTTAACTCAGCAAAGTGCAGTAATTTCCCTTCTCCTTAGTAAATATTTTTCTCTCATCCTGCTTCACAGGGATGGCCCATGGCTGGGAAAGCCCTGCTTGCTCCAGAGGTCATTGCATTTGGTAAATTAATCCTAATTGCAGGCACAGTTCCTGTGAAGTTTGTTGAAGGCTTGCTAGACTGAAATGGCTTTGTGGTTTTAATCAGGAAACATTCCAAACCTAAACATTTGCAATTCTTCAAAATATAATGAGATCACCCACAAAAAAAAAAAATAAAAAAAAAAAGGAATAAACCATGACAATTGCAAAACACCAATAGACACCTTTTAGGACCAGGTTGTTTCACAACCCAGTAAAATCTTGTTCATACTGATTTGTATCTTTTGGTAGATTGGCAGACATCAGTGGAGTCTTTTCCCAGGTTACATTGATCAAATTTGCCAAAATAAATTTTTCATGTCTACTAAAAATCCTTACTGGAGTCTTGTATGTGGGTTGGACTTGGAGCAGGTTACTTACTTCCATCTGCTTCATTTCACAAAATTTTTAACAACCTAATCATTTGTGAGACTTCTGCTTTTCTTTCTTGCAAACTTTGGTTGGATTTTGGTTGGATTTGTGCAATGAGTTTAAAAATTTTAAACCCATGGAAGAGCGCAAGATGCAAAACAGTTTTGCTTAGGGAGCAGGGGAGTGAGATACACACACTGTGATTTCTTTGTCCTCCATTTCAGACCTTAGGAAGCACCCAGGTCATGTTATCCATTTATTTTCAGCAGGAAGTCTTGGTAATTTTTCCCCATGGAAAAAAAAAAAAAAAAAAAAACACCAAAAAAAAAACCAACAACATTTTAGAGTCAAGAGCTTTTAGAGCACATTTCAAGGAAGACACACAAAATGCTACAGACTGTTTGAGCTCATTATTAACTCCAAAATCAGCATCACAGTGTCAGCAGCTGTACACACCTGATGCAGGCCCACCCAGCTAAGAGGTAACTTTTGTTTCTGATTTGGTTCACTTCCTGTGGAGCCAGAGCCTGGCAGTGTCAGCTGAAATCATGTGCAGTTCTGGTGTCATGAACTGTCATTTATTGGGAACTGGTTTAAAGACAAAATCTGCTCAAGAAAGCAAAAGTAACACAAAAAAAAAAGGGCAAAAAGGGAAGATGAGCAGAATGTGGTTTATCTTTTTCTTGGCAAGCCAGCTATATTGAGATTTCTGTGTCATTAACTTTAAATATAGAGGGGTTTATAGGCTTGTCTTCATGTTTTCATTCCAGCACCTATGAAAACCACATGTGCAAAAGAAAATATAATAAACGTGAAGTTGAGGTTTCTTTCACTGAGTACCAGAATGATGCATTAGTCACAATTCCAGATGAATCCGTTATGGAAGATTTCATAACTATGTTTTTTTTGTTTTCAGCTGTTCTGCTGATATTTCATTGAAGTTTGCCCCTGACTTTTCTGCAATCTGTTCCTTGCCTACAGAGCTTTCATTTCACAGAGTTCTCTGGGCTGACCTTCCTGCTGTCCTTGCCACAACGTGACTCCCTCACAGGATCCCACTAAGCAGGGCTCTGGGCTCAGGAAATCTCTCTTGCACTGGGGAAACTCTGGAAACTTTGTTTAAGCAAAGCCCTCAAAATTCAACCTATGCAGAGCATCAATCCATTCAAAATGAAGCTCTTTCCTTTATAGAAATAATGATCATAATAATAAAGTGAACCAAACCAGCTTATTTTGGCAGGTTGTGAAGGATAAAGATACTTCAGATCGTGCCACAGGACTGTGCCTATAGTTCCAAGTCCTATGTTGAAAATAAGAGCAAAAATCTCTTTTGAGCAGCCTCAAAACCTCCACCAGTGTTCTTAAATAAAGGCTTTGATTTGTCTTTCAGTTACAAATATCACAGAACAGTTTGGGTGGGATGGACCTAAAAGCTCATTTCATTTCACCCCCTGCCATGGGCAGGGACACCTCACATTGTCCCAGGCTGCTCCAAGCCCTATCCAGCCTGGCCTTGGACACTTCCAGGGATGGCACAGCCGCAGCTCCTCTGGGCAACCTGTGCCAGGGCCTCTGCACCCTCACAAGAGACATTTTTTTCCTAATATTGAATCTAAACCCTAAATCTGTCAGTTTAAAGCCATTCCCCCTTGGCTCTTAGAGATTTTTCAGGATTTTCTGCTCAGAGTCTGTGATCATCAGAACGAAATGATCAATTGCTCTAATTTAGCTTTTAAATGGAACTGAACTAAGAGTCTCTCTGATGTCCCTGCTCAGGGTTCAAACCAGCCTCTCAGAAGAGAAGGGGAAAGGTAATAAGAGGTGCTGCAAGGAGCAGGCCAATTTCCTGCCATTTAACATCACAACGGTGGAGTTCCTGCTAATAACAAATCCCATTTGTAAATCCATTAAAACAACAAAACAGCCAGATTTTCTGAATAAAAAGTAATGGCTTTGTCCTAGAAGAAAAGAAGTTTGTTTCAACAAGACAGGAAAGAGAGTTGTTCTTGTGGTTGCTGTCCTTTTTGCCCCCTCTGATTATGCAACCCATAAGATCTGTAAATGTTCCTACTTCCAGCAGCTTCCCGGGGCCAGTCTCTCCCTTCAGCTGTTCTCATGAAAACCTGCTCAAAGCCAGAACTGACCCAACATCCAAATGAGGACAGAAGCTGACCCAGATGTGTTAAAGGAAAAAGACTCAGGGGCTCAGCAGGAATTCAAGCAAAAATGGGAATAAGGAGCAAAGGAAGGTTCCCACATTGCCTTGGGCTTCACTACCCAAATCTGGAGGAGTTTTGCCCTGGGTGAGCTGCCAATGCCACAGGCTTCATCCAGCTCCAGCAGGAAGCTCCTCTCTGGATGTTATTGATGGTGCCCACCACAGGACTCCCCCCAGGCAGGGCACAAAAATGACTCTGGAATGCTGGCAGTGCTCCAAGTGCTCAGTGTCCCTTACAGCCACAGCCATTGACTGCAGAGGTTCTGGACTCAGAACATCACCACAAACATTCTGAAGGCAAATATCAAAAGCCTGGATCATTTTACACGTCTTTCAGCAGAAACCTTTGAGCCCTGCAAACCCAGTTACAGGAATGAATGATGAGACATCTGATAGGATAATTATTCATAATTACATTTTGACAATCTTTGTGAGATGGGCATTTGAGTCACGGGGGGATATGTTCTCATCTCAAAATTCACCAAAATGGTAGGTTTTGTGTTGAAAGTCAAATACAGCAGTGTAGTGCTAAAAGAGAGGAATCCTCACAAGCAGGAAACAGAGCCCTGGAGCCACCTCAGCTGTTTCCAGGCCTAGGAAGCCTCCCCTGGCTCCAAGGGGTGTGTGCCCAGTGCAGCAGCAGTGCTGTCCTGCAGTCTCCTTCTCCCACCCCCTCTGCTAAGCACCCTGTGGACGTGTCAGGCTCCCATTCCCATTTTTCTCACATTCCCATTTCCTTCTATATGCCCCTTCTCACCGCAGCTTTTGTGGCAGTTTGTGAATTGCCCCACCTTAAACCCAGCACTTCCCAACACCTGCGATAAACCAACCCAAGCACTCAATAATAAGGAGAGAAAGAGGGAATGAACTCCCCAGTTATTCCAGATGGGTGCCTGTCCCATAGACTGTGAGATGCCTGCAGGGAGGGCCATCTCTGTCTTCTCATAAACAGTAGAGACAACAGCACTGGCACACCACAAAAATAGCAGCTAATTTTATCTTAGACTTGGACTGAACAAACAGAAATAGGAAAAAAAACCCCATTGGCAGATTTTAGTCAGAAAGGGAGAAGTAAGAGAGAAGGGTTCAAGTTTTCCTTCATCCTTGCGTGATGGCAAAGAGGAATTTACCTCATTTTCCTTCACTAAATAGAACCATAACTTTATGGAAACTAAAATTAGCAGTGACCTGGTGCTTGCTCTTTATGACTGCATTCTCATTTCCAGTTTCTTTCCTTTATTCCTTCGGCCCAACTAAATTGCACAGAGCTGTTGCTTGAATGTTTCCCCTTCTCCATGAGCATCTCTCCCAAGGGGGCACAGCCTCCTCATCTCTTGCTTTTTTGGCTTTGAATAGCTGAGAGCCACATTAGCCTCCCCTGCCTGGAGCAGGACCAGGGCCCTGCTCTGCCTTTCCTTCCTCAGCTTTCAGTAATCCTTCTATTTGAAACTTCCTTTTCAAGTGGCTGAATTTCCCTCTAGCCCATTTACCCTCCCTGAGGAATATTAGCACTAAGGAATCAGCCACATTCACTCTCTCTCTGGTCCTGTCTCCTCCCTCATTCCTGAGCCTTAAATACAGAACATTGGTCTTTACCTTCTGAGCATCCCAAAGGTGTCCATCGTCCCCCTTCCACTTCCTGCACTAAGGAGCTGACAGGGACACCATGAAAGAGGACCTGTGGTTTTTATTCCATTAAAAGCACCTTGAGCAGGCCAGAAGCATCACATTATAACCTGCACTGAGGGCAGCTCTAATTGAAAGGCTCCTGCATGTTGGAGAAGGCCAGCAGGCAAAGCTCACATCCAGAGCTGGGATTGCCCCAGATCCAAAAGGAATACAGGATGTACCTTTGGGAACCACTAAAGTCAATAATGTGCAGTTACTTAGTCCTTCTTCATGTAATGAGAATTTCTGTGTGTGTGTCTGTGTATTGGTTACCTAATAATTCTCCAGGGAGAGGAGAATTATTAGGTAACCAATAATACCAAAAACACAGAGAAATGGGGAAGAGAAAAGCAGGCCCCTTTGCTCTGGCACTTGGCATGTGACAGAGCAAGGAAAACAGAAATATTTGGAAATCTAGGCCTTCACCAAGGCAGCCCCCAAGGCCTCCTCTGGCTCCACACTGGACATGGCCCTTTTCCTGAACCATCCTCAGGCCTCTACCATGCAGCAGGTCCAAGCATTCTGCTTGCAGGAAGCATCTGGAAAATAAGATATGACCTATGCACATGCACTTAACCTGAACAAAAGGAGCCAGTCATTTTCCCATGTCCTGTAAAGAAATAGGACACATTTTATCTCCGTGATTAAATTAGTGCTTGGCTTGCAAGAAAGTTGTAGCATATGATTTCCCTGGAATATTCCTGTGACAAGCACTTTCCCCATTTTCTGATTCCTTGTTTGCAGCCAGACTCCCATTTTGGGAGAGGATCATTTACTCCAACACGTTTTTCTTTGCAGATTACACCACCTCCGAGAGTTTTTAATTTCTTGCAGCCCTCACCTGTACTTCTGCTTTCTAATGTATTCTGCTGCTGCTGTCCTAATATATGAGGAGCCAAATATCTAAGGCAAGAAGCAGAGGGGAGAGATTCAGGGATGTTCATTTACTCAGATTGCTTCATTTCACAGTAGGTCCAGGAGAAATGCACATACATTTTTCAAGAGATCAACCAATAATCCTATTTTGTTTGCCTGCATCCTCAGTGCAGCATTTCCTTCTTATTCCCACAGCATACAAAAGGCTCAATTCTTATTTACCTGCCACAGAGCAACAGGTGAATGTTTATGCACAGATGTCAAGGAGGTTTAAAATAAGACAAAACAAACCCTTCTCTGACAGCAAACATGGAAATAATAAATTGCCTTAAAACAGAACAGTGGTCATGCCCAGTGAAAAATAATGAGCACCCTGTCTGGTTTTCAGGGATTCCCTAGGGATGCTGTGAAACCAGCAAACATTTTCTTGACTAACCAAGAAATTTCAAAGTGCAGCCCTGTCAGCCTTTCTTGTAAAAGTCCATTCCCTGGATGGCTTTGGATGCACAAACTACCATAGCTGCTCCTGCATGGAGCACAAAGGATGATAATCTCAGTGGAGTGAGCCTAACCTGCACCTACACTGCAGCAAATGCAATTGTCCAGCCTAGGAGTTGGACCTCCATGATCCTTGTGGGTCCCTTCTGATTCTGTGTCCTCCACTCAAATGTGCAGCTGACAATCTGCCCTTGGCAAGAATGGAATTACACAGAAATCTCCCTGCTGTGCCCCAGAGTTAGCCAGGAAAAACAATGAGTTAAGTGGAGAACTAGAAAAATTAATGTCTTTATTGAGTATGGTCTTGGAAATACTGAAATTTTCCACCTTTGTCACCAAGAAAAAAGGGCATCTAATTCCAAGTTAATAAATTGGTAGAGGACTTCCAAAGGACATGGGATAAGTGGCTGCAACTCCTCATATCTGTGTCCCAAACTTAGTGCAATGTCTTCCTGACTGTGCTGGCACAGCCTGGCCTGGCACTCGATGCCAGTGGCTGCTTCTTGCTGCAGAATTGGCAGTTCAAAGCTATTTCTGCACTAACCTGATTTGGGGCTAGGATGGATTATGTAAGGCTTGCAGAGAGGTATTCATCAGCACAGGCTGACAACATTTCATCTTGCACAACTGCACAGCAGAAACTAATGAGACATTTAAGAAAGAAGATGAAAAGGAAGAAAAAGGGGAAGATAAAAGAAAGGCATTGTTTCTTTAAAAAAAAAATGAGCCCCAAAACAACAACAAATAATAAGCAGAACAACTAGAAAGGAAAGGAAAGAACATTTTTCTGAAACCTTTGTGGTTTTTGTTCCTGAGATGTGTTGGTGTTTGTCTCCCTTGAGTTTTCTTACCCTTCTCACTAACTGTGCATGATCAATTCCTGTAACTGCAAAGAGCAGAAACCCAAAGAACATTAAATGTGATTTCTCCTTTAGTCCATTTTCCCAGCATAACTTTGCAGGCTGTATTATTTACCATTAAATAATTTTACATTCAACACTTCAGGAGACAACATTTTCTTCAGCAGCAGTTCTGTTTGTCACTCTGAGATGAAGCTGCTGACTTTAGAGTGGGGAGGATGTTAACAGCAGCCAGCAGAAATGTCACTGGCTGTAAGTTACTCTTCCATAATAAATACAGAAAAGTCTCTTTAACTGGCACAGCTCTGGTAGAAGTGGAGAGGTGGCAGCTAAGGCCTGTCCTGCCCGTGTAGTGCGGGGACAGGGGGACACGTGGCTGTCTGTGGGAAGAGAAGAGAGGCTCTAAAGGAAATACTGAATTGTTAATCTGTTACCCCATTGCACCTGTGACAGAGATGGGGCATAAGGGGCTGAAGTTATTTTTCTTACATGTTCTTATGCCCTTTTTTCCCAGAGAAGAGGAGGATGCCATCAAGTTTCTCAGGTACATTTCTTATGATTAAAAGCACAAGTTAATGGTGTCAAGTAATACTTCAGCATCTTCTGCAAACTCATCTCCCATACTCCTGGATGAACTTGTTTTCCATTCAGTAACCTTCTCTCAGGCTGACTCTGAGATGCAAAATGCTGCACAGTTTTGGGTCCCAGAGGATTGAAACAGGAACAGAAACAGAAAAGAGAGTGGGAAATGATCCTCCCAGGTCAGTTACTCCTTTCTCTTCCTCAGGGCAGAATCAGCTCTGCTAAATCACTCCTGACTTTGTCTAAAGTGATCTGAAGAACCCAACAACAGCCCTTAAATGTGCAATGCCAAAGCCTGCTCTGCACTCCCCCTCCCAAGAGCTGTCCCACTCACCCTGTGCAGCTGAGCTGCACAGCAGGGAGCCCTCACAGCAGGAATTTTCAGGTGTTTGACTCTCCCAAGCAGGACAACTACAAGATTCCTCTAAATGCAGAAATGAGGCTGGACATTTAAGACTTCAAATTTTCATTGTGTAATTGTATTTCCATATAGTCAGAATGGTTTTGTCATTTCTCTGCTAAACAAGGAAATGTGTAATGCTCATGCTTACTCTTCTTTTGATATTCCAGGATTCTCATTTATTTGGGTCCCACAGAACTGTGAATGAAAGCCCCATGGAATAAACTTAATGAAAGGGTGATGAATTTAAAGCAGCCTCCATCCTCCAAACACAACATAAACCACAGGATTCATTGCCAACACCACCAGGCACATTCCTACAACAAATGTGCTTCTTGCAACACTTTCCTGTGACAGCACAAGGTGTTCAAAGAGCTGAAGGCAGGACTGACATGGGGCAGTTGGAGAGGGAGAAGAGCCCCATTCCCCTCTTTTTCGGTTTTCCTATCACAGCCACTAACTGGGAGTAGAGAGAACTGAAAAACTCATCTGTCCACCAGACCAGGGCCACCTGTGCTAGCACACACTGGCTCCTCCCAGGGACTGCACACAGGGAAGGCTTTCACAGATCCTTAAATCCCAAGACACACAGTGTCAGTAAAAACAAACAGAGAAGGGTTCAAGGAGAGTCATATTGCTCCATTGCTGTGTTACACCAGTAATAGCAGTATGTCTGCAAGGCTGCTCAAGTAGCAGCAGTGCTTTCTCTTGAAAAAGAGCAGTGTTGAAATTTCATCTAAAAGCACCCAAAACACACTCAGCTAGAGGTGATAAGAAGGTTAAAAAGTTAAAGCAGTAAGAAAAAAACCTGAGGAAAAATGGGAAAACCAGCTAGCTGTTGATAAAACAAATCAGTCATGGTATATCCGCAGACTGAAGGGAAATCTTGGGCACTTTTGAGAGAAATCAATGTTTGGACATTTGTGGACCATCCCAGTGCTTTCCATTGCCCCCTTTCAAAGTGACTTTGAAGTGGTGCCTGCCACAGGACAGGGTCAAACACATTCCTTGTCTCCACAGGCGGGAAGAGCAGCAGCAAACAGATTTGTTCTCCCAAATAGGCACTGAGCTCCTCAGTCACTTGGACATCCACAAATACGTTATCCTGCTCTGCTGCAACAAGATCTGCTCCATTATCCTGCCTGTCTCTGGACGGGGGAGAGCTTGGAGAGAGGCCAGCCACCAGCTGAGAGTTCTCCTTGCCAAGTCTGTCAACAAATTGATTTTCCTCCAAGACCTTTGGGCCCCTCTGAGCGAAAAGAAACCATATTTCATCTCCTTTCTGCTCAAAGGGCTCAGAGCAAAAATCCCCAGTCTGGACTAGAGGATGCCAAGTGCCACCCCGGTCACCTACAAAACTTTTGGATGTGGCCCAGGACAGCAATGCTGTACCAGTGGCAGCTGATGAAGGGTCAGCTGTGATGGGTCTCACCTCTCTGATAGACATGCATTGGTCTGTCTGTCTGTCTGCTTCTTCACTGGAGATATTGTGAAGGTTCTGTGCTTGGGGGGGGGGGGGGCAGGATTCTAATATCCCTTTCCATCACCCAGCTGTTTCTCAGTTCCTAAACAGTAACAGTTCTAGAAATCTGTGAAAGTTAGCAGGCTTATAAAAAAGTAAATAGAGGGTATTTGTTGCACCAGGGTAAGCTTTAACACATCACTCTGGTGCATCATTGCCTCAAGTGAAAATAACCAGGGAAGATTTATTGTGTACCCTCAACAGCAGTGGAGAAAATAAAATCTGAAGCCAAAGGGTTTTCCATTCAAATATCCCCATTTCTGCCTTTGTTTGGGCAGCTCCTATGATTTGTCCTGAGTTCTGAGGAAGGGAAGCATAACAAAAACAGCGCTTTTCCTAACACCAGAGATGGCACATTTCTGGTTTAGGGACATATTCCATACCAGCACTCCCATACAGGCTGTGGGGGCTAATTATGGCATTCCTTTCATGCAATGGCCACCAACTATTCCTTGCCCTGGCTAGGGAGCAGCTCCATTCCCAGCTCCAGCAAAATCCTCACTGCAGCACAACCCTTTGCTCAGCAGTACCAAATGGACAAAGGGTGATGAAGGAGCTTTGTAGCAATCCCCAGTTTTTCCCATTTCCGAAGGGGTTGTGTGCCTCGTGCTGACAGTGCTTAAACATGGAAATAGCCATTTTGGCCTGATATGTCACACACAGCTCTTCTTAGGGATTCACTGCTGTGACAAAACTCTTCCCACAGTCTTAGTGTGTTTTTAATGGACGTCAGTGCTAAACACATAATGGTTTAGCAGAAACACATCTGCAGTGTCAGAAAGGGAGAGAACCAACAATGCCAAGCTTTGGTCAAATCTAAATGATTCTGTTTCAGACCTAAACAGTTTTGGTTTCATTACAATTATTGCTGCCAATTTCATTAGGACAATCCCTGTCTTCCATCTAGATTTCCAGGACTTGAACAAATAAATGTACGTTCCAGTGAACAGCAGCATTTCCATGGAGCTTTCTTCACTGTAGACAGATGTCTGTCTGAGGATTGCACTCCACCTCTGCCAGAAAGGAGAATAAACTATGATATAATTTACTTTGAACACTGACAAGCTTTGGATCCAAGATTTTGGTTTAGTCTACACTAAGAAAACCAGCCGTGAAATCTGGGTTTGCATCTGGGCTTAAATGTAAATCACCTGCAGGGAGAAAGGAGGGGAAGGTCATTTTATCTCAGCATTTTATCGTTGATTTCCTACGCCCTCAGCCGGAGCAGCAATGTGCTGGGTGGGATCAAATCCTTGTTTGGAAGCACTCAGATAAGAACAACCCATCACTGTTTATGTTACAGGTTTAAAAAGTGATAAAGTGTATCATACCTCAACTCTACTGCTTACTGTAAGCTCAAATATTTCCCTTAGTGAGTGCAAATCCAATCCCTCAGATTTTACCTTGCCAGGGACAGTTCTGAGCACTCCAGGTGAAACACAGTAATCAACCTCAGTGATGTGGCTGCTCTGAACTCCAGCAGGTCCCTCAAAAGTGGCATTGGGCATGGCCAGGGAGGATTAGAGACCCTTGCACGAGTGCTGGCCATGACTTGTTCATGTGAAATTTAGTGCATCAGCTCCCCAGGACGCTCCCACTAAATCCAGTCTCGTACAGACACAAGATTTTCAGCTTTCTAGTTATGAGCCAAGATGATTCCCTCCCCCATCAAATTTACATGTTTGCCCATGGCAGGTACTGAGGAGAGGAGTAACAAGGAATAGTGAGGAATGAAGATCTTTCAACCTTAGAAGGGAAAGATTTTCTGTTCGGTTGTTAACAAGGTCGTTCCCAATGGTAACAGAGTTGGATACTCTCGATGCAGCACATTTCCAATATTTCTCTAAGGAAAAAGGTTTAAATAAAAGCAGCAGAGTGCCAGGGATTTACCTGTCAGAGCACAAGGCATGACAAATGTAGCACATTCAAGAGGGAAGAGGAGCTAAAAAAACAACTGCCACTTCCTCAAGCCCACCACACTGACTGGGATACAACCAGGTACAAAATGCACCTTTTCCTTTATTTTCCCTGTTATGTAGTGCTCCAAAGCAATGACCAGTTCAGATACTCTCCCAGACTGTGTGTGGAGGGAGTTGACTCTGCCCTCCCACAGACTAGAGAATTAACCCAAATCACCTCTAATCTTTTCTGTTATATTGGTTGCATTACCTGAGCATACACATTTTAAATGCAAAACTCATGGCACTCTTTGCTTTAAAATAGAAATGCTCTGTAACAAATCTTAAAAAAACCACCAACTGAACTGTAAGACAAAACTGGCAGAGATGTGGAAGGCTTGGCAGAGCCCATTTGCACTCCTCACAGCTGGAGACAGGAGTGCTGCTAACCCTGCTCCACTGGGACCGCAGGTCAGAGCTCTGCAGAGATTTCTTTGAGACATCCTCTTTTCATTTGCAAAGGGAGAACGTTTCTGCTGAGAACTAGGAGTGATACAATCCAGCAGGTCAGGGATAAGCAGCACCCCTCTCCCACTGCCCTTCACAGGCACAGATCCCAGCAGAGAGCTGGGTTTTATTTTCAAAGATCACTTCCTTGGCAAGAAATTGTGCAAGCAGATAACAGCCAGGTACAGAGACCCCCTTACACACACTGCCCTCGTACCTGCTGACTGTTCAACAGGGAATCCGTGTTTGAGTTGATGCAAGTTATGGGTCATTACTAAATATGAGCACAAATAAATGTTCTTTATTTTCTGCTGGATAATGGCCTCTCTCCAGATAATCTTCCAAGCTCAGGGTGCAGTTTACCACAGCTGACACCTCATTAGGGAATTCCATGGCTGTCCCAGCTGGCAGGAGCCAACCAAACCCAACCCATTCTCACCAGCATCCCGGAAAAAAGCTCATTATTCAAGATGTTATTCAAGGGACAACACAGAGAGGGGCTGTGCCAGAAAGGCAGGGGACAGGTACAGTACAGGCTGGGGGAAATCAAGGCAATTCCTGTGCCTCACAAGTCATGAAAAAAATTCATACTAAAATTCTCTTGCAAAAATAGCAGGGAAAGAAAATTGCTGACAGAAGTATGGAGCCCAGGCACTGCAGATTTGAGGTTTGTGGGGAAGAAAAAAAATCACTGTACTGTGTTTTCCCTTTTTGCCTCTCAAACGTCGTGACCTTTCTTTCCCCAAAGTATTCTCCAGGAGTTTTTTGTTTCCAAAAAAAGACAAAGATATTTCCGCAGACAATTCTGTAGGAAGCTCACCACTGTCTCACCAGCAGAACTGATTGCATATACAATTAGCAATTTTTCCTTTCTTTAGTGACTGCAAACTGACTTTCTCAAAAAGCTCTTGCCCTACTCATTTCTGTCCTGCAGGAAAGGCTTTGCCAAAGCCCAATCAATTGTGAGGTATAAATCCATGAGCAATCAGGCTCTGTTACTTCCCTGCTCAGGTCACTAAGCTGCCTTTGCAAAGCTGATCCCAGCATCAGGTAAGGGGAGAAATCCCTTTATGTGGTGGGGTGACCCTGGTTGGAGGCCATATCCCCACAGGCTGCTCCATCACTCCCCCCAGAAGGACAGTGTAGGGAGAAAATCAGATGGGAAAAGTCTCATGCAAAGGGAAAAAAAAAAAAAACTCTCTTCTTTCCATTAGCAGGCAATGTCCAGCCACTTCCCAGGCTGTAGGACTTCAGGATGCATAGGGATTGCTCCAGAAGAAAAACAGCATAATAATGAATGCCTCCCCTTCTCCTACTCTTTCCCAGCTTTTGCTGCTGATGTCATATGGGATGGGAGATCCCCCTTTGGTCAGCTTGAGTCTGTTGTCCTGGCTGTGTCCCATGCTCTCTCCCACCTCCAAGCACTGCTCAGAGCACTGGGTTCTGAGCAACACCTTTTAGCTACCAAGACAAAGCTCAGCACTGTAGGGAAAATTAACTCCATCTCAGGCAGACCCAAAACAGCCAGAAAATCAACAAGCTTCTAAGAGGTATACATTTGGCTCAAAATTATTGTTTTCATAAAGCATTTAATTTCACACATCTACATGTGTCTAGTGCATGCAACCTTTCACTTTGAGCAGTAAAAAAATAAAGTATAATATCCCCAGCTTTGTGAATGCACTTGAAAAAGCTGTCAAAACTCTGCTCTTAGAGAAAGGTTTATTTTCATAGTCTGTCACCATAATCAGATCAGTGTCTTCAGCTCACTGCACTACATTTCTCCCTGACAGCAGCAGCAGTTGCAACAGCAGCCAGCGGGAGACATCAGAGACAACTCTTGGTGCAGGACAGAGTCCATCCCCTGCACTGGGCTGTGCCAACTGCTCCAACTTCCAACAGACTTCCCCAGGAACTCTGCATGGAGGACAGAGAGGGCTACTGAGGCACTGACATGAGTTTTAGAAACCAGAGCTTTATCACAAAGTCCAAAATCCCTGGCTCTTGTGGGTTTAGATCACTGATGCCATCTTAAAGCACTTAATGGTCTGGAAACTTGAGGAAGCCTCCCCAGAGTGGTGCAATGGGCTGAATCTCCCTCAGGGATGTGCCTGGTCCTCCCCTCCCTTTGGAATCTCCTGGATTCCAATGTTGATGATGTGCCTGTTGCTGCCAGGCCTAAAGCACCACAATGCAAGGAAATCGGCGCAGACAAAGCCAACATTCTGCTCCGTGATGCCATCCATGGCACTTCAGTGAGGATTGCAGGGAAGGCAATGCCAGGCAAAGGGCACTGACACCCACTCAGGCATCAGTGTGTAGTGAAACAGGCCCCAAAGTGATGGCTGCAGGCACATTTCAGGGGGGTTCTATTACCTCAGAGCTCTCAGAGAGTGACAAAATCCAGACAAAGGTGAAAAAAAAAATTCTTGTCCTAAAATAGTTGAGTTCCAAGAAAGACATTAGAAATAAATACATCAGCATTACTCCCTTCAAAGTGGTGAGCTTCAGCTCCTCTTTCCTTCCAAAATCTTCATTAGGCAATTGGCTTCCTAGGAGCAACACAGAATCATTTTGCTGGAAAGAGCCACACCAAAACATTCTTTTAATCTCCTCAGATAAACTTTAAGAGACAGGCTCAAGACATGGGCAGAGACATGGCTCAAGTATGGCAGTCAAGACATGGGCAAAGCTGCACCAGGCTTTCTCTAGTGGCAGATCTGCCAGTAAAGCCTTTGGTCAAAGACTCGAGTGTCCATCAGCTACGGCAGTGCAAACACGCAAGATCAAGGTCAGATCCCATTTAATAAACAGCAAATATCCTTGGAAAGGGGGAAGAGAAGAGGCCACCTCCTTGTTCAATATTCAGTTTTACTTATGGGAATGCTACAGGGGGGGAGCAGGTTGGAAACAGAGACAACACATGCTCCAGATCTTCATGTGTGTTTTGTTATCCGGGCTCTCCTTAAACAGCAGGTTTTGAATGTCCCGGTCCAGACAGCTCTTTGGTGTGACTTTAACACCACCCAGCTCCCCAGCCAGTGAGATGTCTGCAACTTAGGGTGGAACATGATTGGGTGAAGTCCCTGTCTGTATTCAAATCCATCCTGTCCTCACTCAGCCAGGGACTTATTCATGGAACCCAGCTGGGTCTCTCATCTATAGCCAAATGAATTGTCCAGTACAAGCCAGCTTGTACTGTAACATGGGAATTCTTGTAAGAGCCATTTCAGTGCCCTTCCCTCATACATGGATTATCTGCTGCCTTCCAGGACAGCCAGGACATGTAGCATCAGCCAATACACCTGGGACAGCTGCAGCACGAGCCAAGAGCTGCCTGTACACTTACTTTCTTGTTCCTGTGAGGACTTTCCAAGAGGACAAAACCTCAACTATCCTCTTGGTTTTCTTATAAACCCTCCCACCACTGCAGTAGCCACTGGCATGCAGCCATGCCCACAGGATGCCTTCTGCAGGTGAAATCCCTATGGACAAGCCTGGAGCCAAGATGGAGCCCACCCCAAAGAAAGAGAATCCTCCTGTCCAGGGTTGCCGTTCCTGCCAACTGTAGGAGCATGTGTATTTCAGCAAGACCTGTCCTTATTTTTCAAAGTGCAGTAGAAGAACCAGGACTATTGCTCACACTTTACCACTTCTCTTTAGCTCTCTGGAAGAGGCTTTCTAGAGGAAGGAGTATCTTCTTTTAACAAAGGCAATTCTTTGACTGAACATTGCTCTGATTAATCGTTTTCATCCTTTGTGTGTTTACAAAACTCATGCCACCCTTCAAACAATCCTTTTGCCACCAGATCCTGAGAGTCTCGATCAATATTCCACTCAGCCCCTTACACAACTATTTTTATAAAATGTAAACCTCCAGAAGAGATTTTAGCTTAATGCCAGAGTGGCTTGAACTTTTCTTCAGCCTGAACCAGCTGATTTCCAGCGGCAGCTGGGGGAAGCTAAGGGTGAGATCAGCTATCCCTGCTCTGAAATGAAGCTCACAGAGGTGTAACTCTCACTTAATCCAGCCTCCTTTTCATCACAGGTATTAAGGATTCATCTTCAAGCACTTATGCTCTTCTGTTTAATCTTCCCTTATCTCCCGGGTGGCCATCGAGAAGCCTCTTGGAATTAAGAGGGCTCAGTGCTAATAAGCTCAGGAACATCTCTGGTTTGGAAATGCCATGGAAGACTCCTCAGCCTCTCCCAAAGCACCTCCTGGAATCGCTTCCCTTTGCAGTGCTGTATCCACAGATCCCCCGCTCCACACCCAGCTCATCAGATGAAGGCAGAGGACAAGGAAACTTCCAGAGGCTGCAAGTCAGGGCACGCTGGTCCCACGTTGGCTGCTGTCCTGGATGGCAGCCAGGGCCCACAGAGAGCAAAGGGGCTGAGTGCTCAGCCAAAAGCTGCTGCCTTCAGTGGAACAGGTATGGGAGACACTGACTGATGCTTTCACCCTGCTTGTGGTGGGGGAGCTGGGGTGGTTGGGGCTTGCTGGGCTGCAAAGTTCCTCTGCCCTCACATGGGCTCAGGAGGAGATTTCCTGCACATAAAACCTAGTCAAAGCAGGAAATCTCTGGTGCTGGTTTTGTGCCTCTGTTATTACTGCCTGTCTGACAGCTTGAGCAGGAGATCCTTTCAGTATTACTAAAGCAATAACGGGTTGGAAAGGAAAGATGAGAAAGGACAATGTGGATTTTTGCAAGGGGAGAGAGCAGGAAGGGCCAGGAGAGTGTCAGGAAAGCCAGAGAGGGACACTTTGGCTATACCCTCACTGTGCAGTTCTCCCAGGCTGTGAGCCAGGTTTTATCCCGTTCTTCACATCCATCTGAACACTCTTTTCTGTGGTTCTGGAAGAGTCAGGTCTGAAACTTTCCTTTTGCTCAGGGAGGGAGAACTTTTTGTAAATTAATGCAGCTGAATCTGGGAGGGCCACAGATCCTTCCCCAAGGAGCCAACATCCATCCCTCCATCGATGTAACTGACCACAAACAATTGCAGATCACAAACAAGCCCAGTATTTACCCAAAAACCCCTCAGACCCCAGAAAAAGTGAAGACATGTTAATTTAGGCAGGGTGTCAGTACATCTGCACTCTCACACAGGATGCCTTCAGCAGTTTGATCAGAGCACAACACACAAAATTGGAACAGAGCCCTACCCAAAGCAGTAAAATATATTTATTCTTGGCTCATGTTTCCGCAAACCCTAGCACAAGAGTTGGGTTTCGTGACAGCCATTCTGCACTTATTGCAAAAGAAACACCCCAAAATAGATTTAAAACTCTCTACCTACAAATCAGAGGTGTGCCAAATGTGTGAGAGCTGAGATTCCCAAGCAACACAGCCTCGTGCTCTTAGAACTGCCCTGTTACTCCCCTGGATATAAATGATAAAGACATCATATAACATGGAAAGGAATGAAAAAATCCCTTCACAACACACAAAAAACCCTTCTAGTGACTTACTGGCAGGCCCAGGAGATAAGAAACAGAAGATAAGTGAAGGCAAGCACCCCAAGAGCATTTCAAATACCAGTCCCAGTCTAGAAGAAGAAAATCTATTACTCTTCTCAGGAGAAGGAATCAGGCTCTCTATTGTCTGCAAGCATCGAAAAAAGAACAATATCTCAAGACAGGGTTTGTACTTCTTGGGAAACAGATGGGAAAGCTCTTTTGACATTTTTTTTGTTGAACTTTTCTCGGAAAAAAAAAAATCAGTATTTTGCCAATAAATCATATTTTTCATAGCATTTGTGCTCTGACCTGATACAGAAAAAGAATTTGTATAGTATTTTGCCAATAAATCATATTTTTCATAGCATTTGTGCTCTGACCTGATACAGAAAAAGAATTTGTATAGAAGATGTGAGAACAGAGTTTTTCAGAAGTGATCCCACATCATTTGGTTGGGTGTTATATCTCTACAAAGACTGCAACAATTACAAAAATGAAGACACCCAAGACTTTCTTCAGAGCCTTCCAAATGTGCTCCTATACTAATTCACACTACAAACATTCCCCATTTAAGACCAGGTGTTTCAGTTCAGTAGAGTTGGAGGTAGTTGAGAGGGTGTCTGAATCCACTGCTACCCTGAGCCACCCAGAGCAGTCTGACAGGGAAAGGACAGATGTACGCACCCAACTCCTGATCTCTAGACAAGAGCAATAAATAAATCTTGTGGCAGAAATCCACAGGCTAGGAGGGAGTAGCCTGTGAGCACACACAAAAAAAATACAGTTTAACCCTACTAAACCTCCAGAATCATGTTACACTCCATGTCAGGTTGATTTGCTTAAGCAGCAATGGCAATAAACAGTTTTCGTACAGCTTTAGTGAGGCTTTTCAGCCAAATTTCAGGGGCTCTGAATCAAATGCCAGAGAAAGCAATGGAAAAATTCCCAATGCATTGAAAGGTCTTTAGACATGGGCCATCTACCATAATGTCTTGGCAGAGCTGCTCCTATGTACACCAGTAAAAATACTGACAATTTGGGAAACCTCCTTTTTTAGCCTGTTAGTTACCTTATCCCAGATATGCTCTAGAAATACCCCATACTGATTAAAATGTCTGTACATTCAATCTGAAGTATGGAAGTAACCCACTATAAATCAGCCTCATGTCCAGTTAAGGCCATATATGCAGGATCAATTTATTTAGGAGCAATGTGGTTGTTCAATTTCTAACCCAACATCAGATTTTCCTAGAAGCTGTTGTCCTTAATGTTCACCACTAGAATGCATAAAACACCTTTCCCCCCCCCTTTTCTCTAAAGAGATTAAATGCATTTACTACTGGAACCTACTTCTCTACCAAACTCTTACAGGAGACAACATTTTTACTACGTTTAATTAAAACTCATGTTAATAAGATAAAGTGTAGTAAACTAAATATAGCTAATATTTTATTGTAAGAAAAAAATGCTAGATATTTATTATATTGGCTCTATGATGTGTTCACTGTATGTTTAAAGCATTTAACATAAACCAGAATGTCTGGTTAATAAACACAAATGTTAAATATACATGTAATATGGAGATGCTTAAATGTAAATTGAACATCAGGATTGTCTATAGTACACTGCTTTCCCTTGTGGAAGGTAAGAAATTACTGATTTACCACGTGTAAAAGCCCTGAGCTTGTAAAAGCTTTTTTCTGAGGTCTCTGTGCTATCACTATGTCCCAGTGCAGCCTGTGCTGAGCTGTGCCCAACCACTGACTTCCTTGCAGCACTTTGAGGGCAATTCAGTCAGATTTGATTCCCCTGAAATGTAAGGCCATAGATATACAGCCAAAGTACCAAAAGCACCGCAAGGTACCCCTGGTCTGACCAGGACATGCACAGAATCCCCTCCTTCTCGTCACTTTTTACCACGTGTACAACAAACACACTGGCAGCTGCCAAACCCTGCCTGGGCTGCAAGCATCCCAGCTCTGAAACCTGTACCTCCTGCAGAGCCCATCTGCTCTGCAGCACACAACAAACAGCCCTGGGGTACCCAGCCAAGTCCTCCCCAGTGCCCAGCAGCTGTGGCTTGAACTAATCCCAGGAGAAATATTGTCCCTGCCCTGAAACCCCACAGTCTGGAGTCAGGGGTGTCAAAGGAGCAGCCACTCCTCAGTCTGGTTTCTCAGCTCCCCCTCCTCTTCCCTCCCAGGCTGAGAACCACTCGTGGCTCTGTATTTGCATTTGTCCTCCTTGTGTTCATAAGGCTCAGTCTCTACAACATCAAGGTGCAGTTCCCCCACAGCAAAGGATAAAAAGTACAAGAACTGCATTTGCAGCACAGATCTGCTTTCCTGGTCAAGCACAGCCCACAGGAGGCCAAGCCTGCTCTAGAGCCCACTCCATGCAGGAGAACACGGATTACACCCCCTTTTTACCGTTTTACTGGTTTGCCATCACCACCCTTCAGGTTTTTAAACCTCACTCAACTTCTGCTCCTCACAGGGACCAGTAAAACAGGCTAAACAAGCACAGCCCTGTGGCTCCCTGGCTGGAGGGAATGAATACCTTTCAGGCATGTATCACATGCTATGACAGAGGTGTATGGTCAAGAACATCTACAGTGTTTTATAGGACATAAAGGAGAAAATGGGCTGTAATAAATTGTAAAAGTTATGCCTTTTAGCATCTGGATGGCCACTTTAGAAATTTAAGACCTCACCTTTAAAAAGTGAAACAACTGAGCTATAATTCATTTTTATTTCACTTCCCCATCAAAGATTTTCACTCCACATACACCACCTTTTTCTTTCCAAAAGCTGTCAAGAACATAAAAATTTTGCCTTGAAGAAAAACATATCTATTTCTTTCCATCTTACAACATTGTGTTTCAATCCAGACAGGGTTGCAGCAGTTCCATTTATGCAGATTACATTTCAGGAGAATCCATCAAAGCAGGGAATGATTGTTGTATGTGAGAAAGGCTAATGCTCCAGAAAGGATTCTGGAAGGTAAATATTCCAGGAAGGACTCAGAGAGCCATCCTACATCGTGGGCTCACCTCCTGCACGAGGCTGAAGCAGCTTCAGCACTGAGCTTATCTACTTCAGCCTTTCCGAAAGGTGATTTCATGGTCACAGAGTGTCTCATTCAACCCATTTCTGAGCACATGGCACTTTGGTTCAACGTTGGGGTTATTTTGCCACTTCTGCCCTTATATTTTCAGCTCTCCAGGCAGAGCAGCACCTGAACCATGGACACCTTGAAGAAGCAAAATGACATCTCTCCTGGACCAGCCCAGTGGTTGTTGCCATTTCTTCAAAAGCCCATTTTTACTGCTGCTTGGGCTAAAGATATTTGTGCAAAACTCTGAAGTGCCTCCATTTCTACACAGAGCTTATAAACAGACTTTTACTAATCCAAAGCAAAGGCACAGTACAGGTCCTTCACGCTTCCTTTTTTTGGAGAAGTGGAAAACCTTTGCAGGTCCTTCACCCCCAATGATGCAATGAAGGCTTCCCCTGCTTCACCCAGCAGTTTATTGTGGTATCACAGGTTCCTTCCTATGAGCCTGCAAACTCCCATGAAACACTGAGTGAGACCTATTTCTCCTGACTTTGGATTAATCCAAGGTCACACACACATCTTTATAAGGGAATTAATACTTTTTAGGATCCCAGCCCTTTGGGTCCCATTTTGCCTTGGGTAATGGAAGCTTCCCAAGAGAATATGGGTTTAAGCAGTATTTTATGCTTCCTTTCCCAATCAATACACTGTAAAACACACGCTGAGGTCCCTCTCGCAGCTCCAAGGAGCCTCCCAGCATCGCAGCAGAGCTGCCGGGAGTGCTTGATCTTCCTTCGTGCCTTTGCCTGCAGAGTGGCCTCCCGTGGCGCCCTCAGCTGGAGGACAAAGCTGCGTCATTGCAGAGGGTTGCAAACGAGCCGCTGATTACAGAGCACAATTAAGAGACACCGTGCCGGTCCCTGCAGGCTGGTGCATCACAACCTTCCACGCTCCAAAGGTCAGACGAAGTGAGCACAGTGGGAAGTTGAAACCCTGTCACTGGGAAGCTCATCGCAAGCAGGTTTTTGTCTTCTGGGAAAGGCACACAGAAACATTTCGATTTAATTGCAAGTGGCAAACCAGAATGCCAACGAGATGACAGCAAGCTGGTCCTCTGCAAGCATATGAGATTCAGTCACCAGCTCAAGCCAGGGGAATAAAAAATATCAACATTAAGAGCTTAGGAAGGTGATAAACTTCTGTTCAAGGATATAAGGACATTCCTTAGCTGCGAGTGTGGCTTGCATGTATTCATTGTCTGTGAGACACCTATCTCAAGCAGGCTTTACACCACAAGTGTGATGTGGCTTTCACTTACACCACATTTATAGCACTTTTCTGCAAAATTTGACAAGATTGGAGTTTGGAAAAGCAAAGCTCCACATGAGTTTTCAGATCTCTGCAATTTAGGCATGTCCTTCCATATTTTGGATTTCTATCTGAAACAGAGGCTTACAAGATTACAGCCCCCTGTGAGCAAACCCAAAAGGAATAACAGCAAACACTGTGTGAACACAGCTCTCCCTAACACCAGCCCAAGTCCTTTCCCGTCCTGCCTGCACATCCCTGCTCCGAGCTGTGACCGCAGGGATAAAAGAAGGCTGATGCTACAGACCTCATGGGCTAAGCTTTGTCTCTGTAAATAAAACCGGTGCTATTTTTTCTTTGAACAACCTTTAGCAGCTTGATCCTGCCTCTGGGAATGATATTTCCTTTACAGAAACACATTTGAAGGATAATTCACACAGCCCCACTAAGAGCTGAGGAAAACCTCCAGCGAGAGCAGACCCAGAAGGTGAGTGCCACTCACTTTGATCTGCAAACCCTCACATTTTTGCTCCATTTCTGCAAACTTCAAAAATCTGAATTTTTTGCAAACTTCTTATGCCAGGATGCAACCTTGCTAAATTTGTTGTATGTGGACTATTCAAGGAATAAACTTGTAAATAAGTTTGTCTTTTTCCCCTATGTCTTCAAGGGGTTTGATGGAGTGTCTGCTGATATTTGGGCCAACAGTTGCCAGAGGCTTACAACTGCAGAGTAACTCCCACACCAAACTAGAAGTGCTGGGTTTGCACAGTCTGATCAGAGAGAGAAAGACTGACACTCTTAAAAATATTTCTGCTCAGACTTTCCCTTCTGTCTCAGAGGAATAAAATGTTTTCCAATGAGGCTGAATTTCCCCTTTTGTGGTGCCTTCACATCATTCTCTCAGGCTCCAGAGACAAAAGATTAAAAAAAATTCTTTCATGTCTAATTTCAGTTTAACTTCTGTTATGACTCCCTGTCTCTGGCCTTGTACCAGGATTTCCTCTGCTTTCTGAAGCAAGAGTAAACTCAAGTATTAAACAAAACCTTCTATTTAAAAAGAAAACAATTGAACTTTTCATGTGTAAATCTACACTTTGGTTCTAGAAATTTAAAACTGATCTATCATCTCTAACACCTCTATCAAAAAATCCCATGCTGAATAAAACTGAGGGCTTTTCCCCTTTTGTTGACAATACAACAAATAAATTCAAAACAAGAGACAACTGTGCACAGACAATGTGAGAGTCAGAGCAGATGAAGAGTTAATATAGAAAGCTGATTTCCTGTCCATTTTCTGTGCCTGAGTTGTCCTCTCATGTTTCGATATGCATATTGTACTCTGATTTCACAGAGATCACAAAACCCTTGCAGACACTGGTCCCTGTGTCACAGGCAGGGGGGTCCTGTACAAGCAGGACCTGCTGAGACATCCCCTGCCCCCAGCAGCACAGAGAGAGTTACAAAGTCAGCCCTCACATCTAACAGGGAGAAGAGAGGACACAGAACAAAAAGGGAGACAATTCAGACAGAAAAGATAAGCTGAGGACACAGCACAGCCTTGATCTCTAGCTGATCTCCTGCCCTCAGCACTGCTGGAAACTCTGGCTGAAGCACGGCAGACTTACATAGACCAGTCCCCGTTTCATTTACTTGGAAATGAAAGGCGCTGCTGGCAGAGGCTTAACACACAGCCAAGAGCTCAGGAGCAAGTTGGAGCCAGCTGAGGTACCTCAGGTGGCAGACATGGCCCCTTACACACACTCAGATGTGGAGGCTGAGCTCCTTCCAGCCATGCTGAGAGCTCTCCATGCCTTGGCAGGGATTTGGGCACAAAAGCAGCGTATCAGGGAAGGACGGATGTGCTGGAGTGGCCAGTGAGATCTGCAGCCACAATCAGACACTGTAGCTGCAGTGCTGCCAAGTCTGTCTAAGGAGGTATGAAATCATACCCAGTTAGGTCACTCTGAAAGATGCAAATATCACTGTTTGTACAAGAATCATCACAATATAAATGTGATGCTATGTTTTTTTTTTTAATAATCTTTTATGTACCTAGGATCTGAAGTATGCAGAAAGAAGTTTAAAATGCTGGAGCAGAAGACAGGAGAAACTTGTCCTCTTTGTTCTTGCCAGAATGATGCTCCAAATTCCCCAGGAAGTACATTGCCCTATAAAGCACAAACACTATTTCCAAATGAGCTTAAAATCCCACCAGACACACATATGCTTCCAGACACAGAGCTCCAGAATACCAGGAGAAACTCCTCAAAGATTTCCAGCATCATTTTTCCTTACTGTGTTGTATGCAAAGCCCACAGCACCCCTCACTGTGTTGTATGCAAAGCCCACAGCACCCCTGCAGGTGTGGAGCCCCATTCTCACACCTCATCCACAGAGTGGCAATGCTGGCTTTAACAGGACGCTGAAAAGCCAGCAGAATCCACAGGACAACAGCCCAACATGTTCTCCTCCAGGGCATAAGTGTGGTACTGTTCCCTAAGTCCCTTTTTGGTTTAGGCAACAACAGTCCAGAGCCAAGGCCCCAGCACTGCACAGCCCCAGGAGCAAGGGCATTTCAGGTGCTGAATATGGGGATATGGCATTTAAAAAGGAGTAACTTCTGGCTGTATAATTACAAACTGCATCATTATGCATGTGCACGACCGAAGGAGAGGACAAACCGAGGTCACCCAGGAAACTTTGATGCTGGCATTTCTTCACCTCAGAGCGTCTGACTTTGCAGCTTTAATAATATTCTTGTCATGAAGGGGTTTTGTTTAATTTATATATAGATTATGGGTTGCTGTCCATTGGCAGACACCCACAGTATTGGCTGGATGCAGTTTAAACAGCAAACCTTCCCTCTGTTGGAAACACCTGTTTCAGCCAGAAGAGCATTTCACTGCAGGTGTTACACTCTGAATGAAATAGGAACCTGTTTTGATTCTGTGATCTGCCCAGGGATGACAACATCATTTAATGTACCCATCAAAAGTTACTAACTTGATCGTTATGGAATGGGGAATGGTGCATATGACCTTTGTTTTAAATTACCATGGCAGACTTTTAATAGGTTTCTCAAAAGTTATTGTTATTAACATGAATATTACAGGAATTAAATCAGCCCCTTACAGTCAGTTATCACAGTGCTTAAACAAAGCTGATATCTGCTGAGGTATCAAGAACTCTGTTGTTCCTAAAGGAAGACTTGGATGGAGACAAATCTATTGCCTGGTAGAGATAGTGGTAAAGATATCAACAGAGTTAATCAATTGTTTCAAGTGGGACAGAATTCTACAGTGTGTCCTGTGGTTAAACAGCACAAGCTGACCTTTGCATCTGCCACACCTGGTTGGTGTGTGCTGGATGTTGGCTGGGAGGTGCAGGGCACCGGGAGGCGCAGGGGGCACTGTCCTGTCCCACAGGCTGTGAACCTGCAGCCATCATCCTCTGAGCTCCTGCAGCCACCCAGCAGAGCTACTGTCACATTTACAGCAGAGGCTAGCGAGCAACACAAGGGAACAAATTCCTAAGGCGCAATGGACTGCATTATTTTTAAGACGCCCCATTTTAATTTCTAGATGAGGAGTGAATAAACTGTTTGACCATTCAGAAGGAAGGACAACAGCCCAGTCACATCCCACTCTGTTGGTTTACAATTCATCTTTCTTTGGTGCCCCCCTCCTACTAGGATCAGTGCTAATGGGTCTGACATTTGCTGTGCATATTTAATTTTTTAGTCACTGGAGGAAAAACTGCAGTAGTGGGTCTGGAAAAGGTCTGGTCTGGAAGAGCTGCAGTACACACAGCAGGGATCAGTGGTTCCCTAAGGATGTCCCCTTGCAGCATGTCCCAGTCCCTGGTCAAAGGACCAGCCTTAGGTTGCAGACAAGTGTTTGTGCTTTGGCCTTTTCTGGGAAGAAAGGGGTGAGTTTTGATGGTGGGCAGAATCTTTATAACAGCCTCCCACTCCTCACAGTCCCAGTGAAGAGTTGTCAGGGCCCTGAGTGCCCTCTGAGGGGCCACTCTCCTCTTTACTCCATTTAATGTGCTAAATGCCACCTCGTGAACTACAGTACGTTTTACAGAAATCAATGTAAAACTAAGTTACTAAGCATGTGAAATTGGCTACAAATAGAAAAGGCATTCTTGCAGGGAATAGTCACATTTTTTCTATCATGCCATAGTTTTCAGCTATTATTGTCATTTCTTAAGTATAATTATATATAGTTGGTGCTAAACTGAGTTGACAGCCTGTTGTAATTCCATGCTCTCATCTATTTTTCTCCCCCAGCAAGCCTAACTGCCAAAACCAGGAAAAATCCACCCCATTTACAAAGAGAAAATCATTAAGCCTGCTTCTACCTATATAGCAACTTAAATACCATAAATGTTAATACTGGGCATTGCAAAGGGCACTTGGATATGTACTATGCTGCCTCCACTGATTCAGGATATGCAATAACTGTTCAATACAAGTCACTAAAGACTCCAAAAGCTACTGGAAATGGAGCATGTCTGGACCTGTGGAGCACCATGCCAATACCGTGCTATCCAGCTTTTTACCTGGCAGCTGGCCAAACCCAATAAAACTAATTACCATGAGATGCTTTTTTACAAATGGAAAGCCTGCAGTTAGAGACAATCCAAGTGCTGACCCCTGCCAGTTGTTTTTTTTCTTGTGGAGAAAGCGGCAATTTGCTCCTCCTCACTCCAACAGAGAAAGTCACAGCTCTGTTCTCTGGATCTGCTGCTCCTGGGAGACAGCAGCAGAGAGGACCTGACTATCACTGCTATGCTAAAGACGATTCCCTTGGTGCACAGAAACACTTGCAGATCCCCTTTCATTCTATGCAATTTTTGGTTGCTTTTTGCAGATCATATTTTTTTTCACACATCCTTCAATCTGCCACTGCCATAAGGTTTCATCCAGTCAGGTCCAACATGAAGACACAATTTCCTGTTACAGAGACTCCCAGACTCCTTCAACCCAGCATGGATGTAGAAGCTTTCTAAAAATCCTCTACTCCCTGACAGAGCTTTCGGATTTCACACAGAAAAGATCACATGGCACGTGGCAGGGCTCACTAGTGTGACCCAGAGCTCCTGACAGGGGAGCAGAGACACAAACAAAGCTGCTAAAGCAGTTCTGGTGCCCCCAGCCACCACACCCAGAACTGGTTGCCACAGCACATCCCAGTCTCACACCCAGGATTCTGTTGGCATCAAAACCCACTGTTGATATTTACCCCGATCCTCTGAAAAAAGCTTTTCATTTGAAATGAAAAACCAACAGAGAACAAGTCTTTGCCCAGGATGGCAAAAGCAGGAAGATTATTTGATCGGGAGAGTAAATCTGTCTCCTCCACAAGCATTGATATTTGGGATGGCACTAAGCAGCCATTATCACAGTTCCAGAAATTCTCTTTCTGGTCCGTGACTACAGACAACACCATCACTGTTGGATACTCCCATCCCATCTCCCAGTTCACACCTAACTCACCTTTACACTACTGTACAGACAATAAAGTGGGTCCCTTGCCCTGTGCCTGAATCCAGCCATGTGTTCCAGAGCCCCCTGGCTTAGGGCTGGGGCTGCCCACTGCTCCCCACACATATCCATGGACTATGGCTCTAGGGGCAGAACACATCATTTGCTGCTGGAAAGGCAGCTGGAAAGTTTGGTGCACTGAGTCTATCAAGTTCTTTAAATTATTTGAGAATATTTACTGGCAGGTGCCAGCACAACACGCTTTTTCACTCCTTTTCCTTCATTGTTGCTCCCACCCTAATGGACCCGTCCCAGAGTCCTCCTGGGAATCCATCAGAGACCTGTCCTGTCCTGCCAAGACTAGGCCAGGAAACAGTGGCTGAAATAAGGCAAGAGACATCCCACCAAGAAAATGGCTCATTAATGACAATGTTCAGCACAAAACACACACCAAAGATCCCTCCTGAAAGAGGGGATCTGTGTCTGACAAAGTGTATCTGACTGCAGGGAGAACAAAAAATAGCACAGCATAAGGAAGGACACACAGCAAGGCTCCCAGGGGCACTTCTGCCCAAGCAGGAGTCTTTCCCTGGGAGTCTACAAAAGCCATTCTTTGTCTCACCTGCTGCCCCATTTACTGTGCTCTGTACAGGTCACAAGAAGGAAGCTCAGAATGTTCAGGTACAATGGAACACCACTCTCAACCCCCAGCCTCCAAAGCAAGGAAGGCTCCACACTGCCATGGACGCCTTCAGAGCAGGGGACTTGGAGCAGGCTCTGTCCCTTCTGTAAAGTTTCAAGGGCATTCCCTTCCTTCCAAAGAAGGCTGCCTGAGCAGATGACTGCACCACTTTGGAGCACCTTTCCCACTGCTGCGGGCACCTCTGCAGGCTGCGAGCCCTTAGTCCAGAGCTTCCACCAAAGTCATATGCATTTTGAAACACAGTGACTCTGCAGCCTTGGCCAAGGGTTCCAGCTGCATTCCCCAAGCATTATGCTCACTGTGCTAAAAAGCACCTGCAAAGCAGCTCTTTCTGGTATTTACTTTGTAAAATTAAAGTACAGGGAGGGGAAAAAAAAAAAAAAGAAATCAGTATCTTTCTGCTACCCCTTAGTTTGCATAAGCAGTCAATGGTAAATGTCAAATGGCAGCAGAGCATTAGAAAAGGATCACACTGAAAAATTCCGTCTTCAAGGCCAGATCTCAAACCCCTCACCAGCCCCAAAACTGCTCCAGTTTCACACACAACATCCTACATTAGGAGCATGTACACTAATGCCTAATTTAGCCATCACAACTCCAGGAGTGTGGGAGTCAGGGAGACTCCAACAGCACATATGCAGAGAGCTCTCTATGCTGAATTTTAGGAAGTGCTCTCCTGCTTCAGACAGCTCTGCCCAGGTTCAAAGGAAGGAACATGGAATATTGTGAGATCCGAGCTCATTAGAGGAGCAGGTGGGGATGTCTGCAGCTGAATAAGCAGGTTGCTTTGGGAATAACTTGAAACAGATGTCCTGTCTTAGTGCTCCCTGAACATTTGCTGCAAATAAATTGCAAGTTCAGGGTTTAAGGCTGAGCCTGTCATTTATCTCTTTAGCAACTCCTCTTCTGTTTTCTTCTGCCTCTTTTCTTTCAGAGCAGAAAATCTCTTCTGTAATAAGATGACTTCAGAACCTAGAGAGCAAAATCTGCTTTTTGATTGAGCAAGGGAAATGAAGGACACCCTGCTAGATGAGTTTACTGATATTTCAGGTAGAGAATACTGGGAGATGCCCTGCACATTGTCCAGGACAGACACACATTCAAGCAGCATCAAAGCTCACTGAAGAAAGCCATCAACTAGACTTTATTAAGCGAATTTCCCTTCAAGATATTTTCCCAAACACATTCATCGTTCAGGCTGGGGAGGAAGTTGAGGTTTTACATATGTTAGGTTTAGCCTGCAAACTGTTAATTCAGCACAGCAATGCATTCAATCATATCAAATGTCTGAAAGAGATGAGGGGCACTGGTTCTGACCCCATACCCAAGTGCTGGAAAACATTCACTCTGGACTAGAACCATATTTGCCAAGAGATTACTTAAAGTATGTGTTAAGGAGACTTGATTCCCCTTCATTCATGAACGTTTTGCTTTGAAAGACTGAAGCACACAGCATTTCAGAGAGGCAGTGTTCCAGAAGGCTCTGTTTGGAGACACCCCCAGCCTCTGCCAGAAAGTAGCTACTGATCATCACAAAGCCCCTTTCACTTCCCATCTAGAAGGTGCCATTGAGATCCATTCAGGTTTGGTGGGCAGCCCCATTGGGCAAGGCCCAGAACATTTTTAAAAAACATTACACAGATAATGTACAAGGGACTAAAACAGGCAACAGCTCCTAATTCTTACTAGCACAGAAAATGGGACTTACAAGTCTACTGCCTTAACCCACAGCGATCTGTCTCTTTTGCCTGTGCTGCTGGGATAACCTTTCCTGTGTGCAAGTCTCTTAGTAATGTGCCTAAGTCAAAACTGTGCAGAAGAAACTTCCAAAAATCTGCACTTGAGGCACAGATTGCCTCAAGAAAAAGAGGCAATAATTCACCCACTCCATCAGCACTACCAGAAGCTAACGTAAAATAAATTCCATGGGAGTTTCCAAAAAATGTCAGATGACAATAATACCTTAGTGAGGCAGAGCATATTTTATGCATCCTGTTCATTAGCTGAAAAGCCTGTCTGCATGACTGTTTTTTCTCATTTGAATTAATCACACTGTATATTAAGAAGAGACCCACTGAGCTCTTTAATGCATAAAGTATTCAAAAGATGTTATTAAAATGTTATTTTGGAAAATTGCAATTACACCTCTACGTGTACACTTGCATTTATTGCTTCTCTTCCTATCAGCCTGCATCAAACAGACACACATGAGTGTTCCCATAGTTGGAGGTTTGGAGCCATGCTAGGGATGTTTCCAGGGAAGTAACAGTGTTACAGTATTACCCTGGTGAAAGGCTACACATCTTCCAACATGTATTTCATACTGTGTGAAGACTATCTCAGCTTCGATCTACACCCCAGTTCTGAACTCAGGAACCCAGAAAATCCAAGCTCAGCCTGGTCCATTAAGTAGGGCCAACAACCTGCTGTGCATGAAAGCTCCTCAATGTGCAACATCTCAGTTAGTCTGGAGCTTTAAATATTTTAAAAAGCCCTTTGCAAGGCAACAAATCCATCGGTCCAGCAATGTACATCCCCTTATGTGAATTAACTGTCTTACCTAAAAGGAACTTCAGCTTTTTGCTTTGGCCTTTACAGGCAGACAATTTTTCTAGCTTGAAATTCTCTTCCAACTGATACAATAAATGCAGCCACTGCCAGTTTATCTCCACTTACTCCAGCATCAGGCAGCTCTTCTCCCTTCCTCATGTTCACCCCTAAACTATCTATAGACAACGGCCTGAAACATCCAGCCAGCCAGCCCTTAAAGTGACACTTGGGTACTGATTTCTGAGTACAGGACATGCATAATTTCTGCATAGGGCTATCACCCTGCTGCCATAATTAAAAGCAGGAGAATAGCAAAGTTTTAATTCCAGAGCCCTAAAAAGTCTCATGAAATTTTTGAATTACAGCAGCAAACAGGTCTCACTCAGACCCTCATGGACAGCATTGGTAAAGGCTGACACAAGGGCAGCAGCTCCAAGTGCTAAATGGCTAAAGTGGCATCCCCAGCAGAATTTTTCTTCATTCATTATCAATGCATTTTTAGAGTCACCACATAACCCTGCCCACCCTTCCCCACAGGGATATGGGTATCGAGTCATTTGTCAGCAGAATATTGTCACATTTTACAATATCACCCTTAAGTACACGAACTCTCAACAGGACAGTGCTGGAGGTTATTGATTCTGAACCACTGACACAGCAGACAGCATCCCCTCAGCAGGAGAGATGCCCAAGGTCAAATGCTTCTTAAAATACACATTTGGCTACAGGAGTTTCATTAAGTCCAATAAACCATCAGGAATTGACTGGTGGCGCTATTTATAAATAATCAGCCTGTGCAGTGCTGACCCCTTTTTTATTTAATGAAATTTGCTTCCTCTTGTCAGTGTCAGGTACTGTGAAACGGCAAAACGCTGTGACTTCTCCTACGCTAAAAATGAAAGTGTGTGTGAAGACCGTCATGAAAGCCCAACACCAGCTCCCGGAAATAGCACGTATCTATTTAGGCAATATAAACAAGATGTCAAGTCTTTAGGAGCGTGAGCTGTTGAAGCAAGCACCAAACCCTCCCTAGACATTTGCACACCACAGACAGGGAGCGAGGGAGCTCTTTCATTCAGCCTTCATTAAATAAATAATATATTATGCACAAGAAAAAATTGTGTTATTGCAGCAGTGACAACAACTCATTCTGAATTGAGACATCCAGGAATTAGAGCACTTGCTCTTTGTGCATTTCCTAAAGGGAAAAATCTCCTAAAGGCAGGATTTCTTGTAGAGGAGCTGTGATGTCCCACAGCACTGTGGGCCCAGCCAGGTCGGGGCAAGGCCCCAGCAAATCCTCCCTTCTCAGAGGTCCAGTGCAGGACCAGCATCCTGCTCTGCTCAAGGCCCCACACTCCCTTAGTTCAGCATTGCTTCCTCCTCCTTAGCCCAGACCTGGGAGGAGCTTTATCTACCTGCTTCTCAAAAAGGCTGACAAAATCTCATTTTGAGTTATTGGTCCTTTATTTCCCAATGGAATTTCCTTACTCCTATTCTTTATAACACAGAGACAGAAGCAGGGATCCCTTTTCTTCTTTCTAAGGTAGTTTGGTCGCGTGACCTTTAAATTCTCCTGCACCATCCATAAGGCAGGTAGGGGTGGGGAATCACACCAAAAAAACCCAGGAAACATAAGCTCATCCGTTCAGGCCATTCTATATTTACCAGTTCCCTGGTGTGCTATGTTTCTAATTGCTGTGGTCAGAATATATGCAGGAGAGGGAGCTGCTGTTTTACAGAAGAACAGCCCTTCCTATCCAGGTGTGAAGTGTGGGATATCAGCTTACCCGGAGCAGGAGTTGCCAGGGTCAAACACAGCACCCAGACTGTTCTCTCCCTAAGGCCCAGCCTTGCTGTACTCGCCCTGGAAGCTGCCTGGGTTTGTTTCCATGCACACCCCCCATTCTCACAGCAAGGGCTGCATTCCTGGTGGGTGGGTGTGTACACATTTATAGTCACTACATCGCATGGGGACATTCTGATTTGCAAGTGAGCAGCGTTCAGTGACACCACACTGTAATGAATATGGGGCACGGAGAGATAAGGAGTTATTACACGGCAGGATTAAAACTCTTCAGTTGAGCTGTATTGATTTTCTTTGTGCCGTACAGCCTGCCTGATCATACATCTTCCCATTCCCATCCCGCTGCTGGGCAGGAGGGGGCACGGCTCAGCCGAGCCCGCAGAGTCTGGCACATATCCATGGAGCAGAGGAAAAGCCGCTGGCATCCTTGAGTGGTTACAAATTACAGACCTCTCACCAGGGGACCGGGCTGGAGCCAGGATCCAGCTCTGAGCGTGCCAAAGCCAAGAACAGCTAAATTACACTCTCAGCGGCTCTGCCAAGCAGCCGCTGTGGCAGACACAGCTCCGTGCCCGGGGCCACCGTGTACATCCACCCACAGCACCCCAGGCACGGAGGGGCCAAACTGCTCCCTGGCTGTCACACTTGGCCCAGGTTTAGCCCTGCCCACGTGGAACAACCAAAATCCCCTCGGGGAAAGGCAGACGAGAGTTGCACAGTGGGAGTGCCGACAGAGAGCTCCCACACCTGCACGCCCAGCAGCCACAGGTGCTGCAGTGCTGCCCTTGCTGCTGCACCAGCACAGAGCTCCCTTTTCTTCCAGCCCAGTTTGACTCAGGAGCAACTCCTATGTGACCAAACAGTTCCCACTCCTCCCTGCTGACCGGGAAGCAGCAGATTATTGAAAAGCAGGAATTATTTTCAACCTTGTTAGCATTTGCCAAGCATCATTTCAACCCTAACATTATAGGTGTTTAACAGGGCCATACTGAAAGTCTTTGAACCTTGCAATCAATACAGCTGAGCTGCTGCACAAAATTTACAATTGATCTGTGTTTCACTTCATTAAATGTTAGTTTTACAAGCTTTGAAGATAGGCCTGCTTAAAATTGTTTAACAACCTGTGGCTGAACCATCAGCTCTAAATGGCCGTGCAGCACTGACTGAGGGCTAACCCCACTAGCCAGTGATCTCTTGCCCTACAACAGTACCAAACTCACTTTTAACAACCCTGTAACATGTTCAGCAACATCCCTTTGAGTCCAAAGCACACTGACACAAACCACTTAGAGCAACAGAGAGCACAGACAATAAAACTGAAACCCTGGGCCCATCTTCTTTGAACACCCATCTCAGATGTGGCTGAGCTGCCCACCCTACAAGCCCCAAGGAGGGACTCTTGAAAATTCTTCAAATACTAATTTTTTGAACATACCAGCTCCCCTGGAGCAAGCAGGCACATGTTGTTAGTCACTTGGAGACCACACAATTCTCAGCTGGACTAAGCCATACAGATTTGCAGCAATAATAACATGCACACCCAGTAAATTAATTATCAAATCTGCTTTCTGGCTTCTCTTCCTTGATTCACTGAGTTAAGAGTGAAACACAAAACCTTGATTCCTGCTACACCAGGATGGCTGAGAGGATCTATCAAGCCCTTACTCCACAGGCAATGCTCTGCATGGGATAAATTATGAGGTCTGATAGCAAACCATCACTCTGCTACCACCACTAACACACAGTGTTACTTATCTTCCAGACAAGTGTAATATTTTAGTGCAAATGGGTTTATGTACTAGTATTTCCTCATTTCTATGGCCTTGCCTTGCCAGCCTCTATATTTTCACCTCCACAGCCAACAGCTAGTAATGGAGAAAAATACTGTACATTCATTACAGATGAAAACAAAAAAAAAATTCCACATCTATTATTTCTTTATGCTCTGGTTAAAGGTTACGCTTTCCTCTCCATTCCTGTCTCCTTCAATTTACTAAGCCCTTTGCCAGGGTAATTCTTGGAGTAGGTAAAAATCTATTTACACAAACAATTGATATATCATACAAACCACCAGATAAGAATCAGCATTCCTGAAAATTAAAACATATATATAGCATACACACATATCAGTAGCTGAGGAACTTTGTCACCTACCATGTTCAGACAGACTGGGGCCTCCTTGCTTCTCCTGCCATCCGGAGCTGCTTCTGGAATCGCTGCTCTCCTTTGGAAATGGCTCCTCACGGCTGTGCCGAGGGCTGCTGTGACAGTCCTGCCCCACGCCTGCGTGCCCACTCCCCTCAGAGGGAGCGCTCCAGTTCGGCAATGGTGGCTCAGAGGATCAGGCCACATTCACAGCCCCAAAAATCAGCTCCCCCATTCACCAGGCAAGTAACAGGACATGGCAAAAGCACAGAAAACGCTTTTGTGTTGGTGCTACACATGACAGACCAAAATCTCCCAGATGCTGCTACTGAGGTGCTACACTTCAGCAATTACTCATTCCCCTGCCATCAAATGGGAAACCTCCTTTGGTTGCCCGGAGCCCTGTGGCCAGGAGGGAGACACACATACAAAGTGATCAAAACCGCCCCTGTAACACATCCCAGGGAGGTTCACAGCACCCACTGCAGCAAAGGAATTCAGATAATTCTCCTTGGCGCATTATTTCTCTCCCTCATCTGCCTCTTTGCTTTGGGCCATGCTGACAGCAGAGGCTGGGAAGTGGAATGCTGGACTTGGAGCTAAAGCATCACAAAATGCAATGTTTATTGTCACTGTGTGCAGGAGAAAAGCTGTTCCTCTGACATTCCTACAAAAAAACAACAAACACACTCTGATGGGATAAAAGGAGCGGGGAGCTGCTCCAGCCACAGCCCAGCATGAGTTCACAAGGCCCAGCAGCCTCTGCCAGCTTGCCTGGCACAGCCACTAAACCAACTCCAGACCCAAGGCAGGAAAGGAGAAGAACTGAAATCAGCTCTCAGCTGCTAAGTTTTATTCCTCTAAGCATTGACAAAACCCAGATGGTCTTTTCTCTGAGTGAAGACCATTTTGCACCTGGAAAGCTCCAGTTGGGAAGAGAAACCAGAAGGCATAGGGGAGAAATCTGCTCATGAAAGCACTTTGCTTTGCAAACAGAGCTGTACCCCTCTAATCAGCAGCAAATGTTCCTGTGCACAGCAGGAATATCTGCAAAGCAAACCTGTCTCTCAAAGAGATGAAGGCATTTCTTCACGTCAATAAATATTTCCCATTGATGCAAACAAAAAAACCCAAACAGACACCTGTTGGAAGGTTTAAAATTGAGGGAAAATATGTTAACAAAAATGGTGTTAATGAGGCTGTTTGGCATCTACCTTTCTTTTCTGAAATCGTTTGAAGGATTGAAAGGCTGAAGTCAGCAGCAGATTGGAGGGACCTTCCCTCAGGAGAAGAGTTCAAACAGGAGGATTTTTCTGAGCAATGTTCCCAAGCAAAGGCCACCAAGCATTCCCAGATGCCTTCCAGTAGTACCACAGCAAATAACACCACGTAGTAACATAAACACTAAGCTAAGACCAAATAAAATAACCCTGTTTTTCAGGCCCAGGCTCCACACACCCAGAGTAAACCCCATACAGAGTTACCCCTCTCTACCAACTTGCAAGGTGAAATTGATTTTTAATCTTTTTTAATCACTACCTGTGACAATTCCCATGTAATTTACCCACTCCTCAGGAAATCACAACAGACACACCAAGACAAGAATAGAAATTGCATCTTTTTGAGGTAATTTTCCAGTCATTTATACCCATGAAATCCCAGTTAACAGGACTGCCTGTGTAAAGCAGCAATAGAAATGTGAAGGAATTTGGGCCTTTTTTTTTAAGCGACTATCTGGTAAACCAGCATTAATTTTCTGGTGGGTTGGAATATTGCAAGGATCACTCAAGTAATTGAAAACAGAATAAAAACTTGGGTTTGTGTGCAGTTATAGTTCAGCACTGCAGCCATTTTTGCTGCCCTTTGGATATCTTCATGTATTTGAAAAGAATGAAAACTCTCAGGACACATCTGAGCAGAGAGTTACTTTGGTTACACAGCTCTCTTCTAATACTATCCCTTAATTGATATAATTTCAGCTCCTCTTGTCCAGGCCACTGGAATTAGGAACTAAAAATGTGGTTAAAAATAGGAACTAAAAATGTGGTTAATAGACAGCTTAGCCCAAAACCTTTTTGGGAGCCTATTTCTTCTCCTGGGGAAGAAAAAGAAAAAAGCCTGCCTAATATTTCCTCCCCAACCAAATGAATAGCATGAGGTAATTAGACTAAACATCTTTCCCTCTTGCAATCACTCTGATTTATGGACTGTCTACATACCTTCTAAAAAACAGCAAATATGACTTAGAACCCATTTTTTTATAACATGTATTCAGGAAGTTTTCCTCAGCCTGTGACATCAATAGCTCCTGAGTTACCCACAGGCATAGGTGGAGGCAAAATTTACCTATGTAGGTTCCAGCCCAGCCCAAGAAAAGTTCTCTTCCTCTATGACACAAAGAACTGGAAATCTCCAAATTCCACCTTTTTTTTTAAATTTTTCCCATCCAGACTATCCCAGATCAGTATTTTCTGTATTTATAGCAAGTACCTGTGCTGGGGGTGAAGGCCCGGTCCTGTGAGGGGAGAACGGAGACAAGATGGCGGAGACGGGGCTGTGAGGGGAGAGAGGGGAATTGTGAGGGGAGAACGGGGTCCTGAGGGGAGAGAATTGTGAGGGGAGATGGCAGAGATGGTGCTGTGAGGGGAGAATGGGGCCATGAGGGAAAAACTGAGCTATGAGGAGAGAGAGGAGTTCTGAGGGGAGAATGGGGCCGTGAGGGAAGGTGTGAGGGGAGATGGCGGAGACGGGGCTGTGAGGGGAGAACGGGGTCATGAGGGGAGAGAATTGTGAGGGGAGATGGTGCTGTGAGGGGAGAATGGGGCCATGAGGGAAAACCTGAGCTGTGAGGAGAGAGAGAGAGAGAGAGAGAGGAGTTACGAGGGGAGAATGGCACCATGAGGGGAGAGAGTCGTGAGGGGAGATTGGGGCTGTGAGGGGACAGAGGGGAGGTGTGAGGAGAAAGAGGGGAGCGGGAGGGGAGTTACGAGATAAATGAGGCTGTTGAGGGGGAAATGGGGCTGTGAGGAGAGAGGAGACGGGAGTAGTTATGAGGGAAGAATGGGGCTGTGAGGGGGGAAGAGAAGGGTTGTGAGGGAAGATGGGGCTGTGAGGAGGGAGAGAGGAGAGCCGCGGGTTAAGATGGGAGTTGTGAGGGGAGATGAGGCGGGAAGGGCTCTGAGGGGCTGCGTGAGGGAGGCGCTGCTCCCACCAGATCCCGCTGTCCCGGCTGCCTCATGGGAAAAAGGCCGCTGTAAACACCAGCTCCGGGGAGCTGAGGGGACAGAAACACCCCCTACAGCCCCTGCCCCGATCCCAGCAAGTGAATCCTGGGACACGGCAGGACCGAGCCCTCGGTATTTTCCTCAACCAGGCAAGCACATTTCCAACTGAGACCTCAGCATCAATTAATTAATCGAGATCCAAGATAAAACCTTATCAGCATCAGTCTGGGCACTGATCACTGGCTGCCTCTTCTCTCCATTGTTCCTTTTTCCTGCTAAGGCAGGGGAAAAGTCAAGCTGGCAGTCACATGGAACTATTCTCTGAGAAAAGAGAAGGCAGCTTCAAAAGTGCCGAGGGAAGCAGCTGGGAAAGCTTCAAGTTGTCTATTTGTCATTTATTTGCATTTTTTTAACCAACTGCTCATTTTTACACCTGAAAATGCCTCCGAAGTGCCCTTAGAGCAGCACATTCATTGCTCTCTGCTGGCACATACTTCCCTTCCCATCCAGCTCAGTTTTCCATCAGCACTCACAGAAACATTTTCCTGGACACAGTAAAGTTATTACTTAAGCACATATGGATTATGGATGCTCTGCATGGATATTACTGCACTTCCCATTCTGTCAGGGTACCAACACAACTTCTTCCCTGACTCTTTGGCTTTGTTTGTCCATGGCTGCAAATGCAGATAAGCTGCTCCAAGACAACCCACGTGTGCTGGAATGGCACAGGAGGAAACTGAAACTTCCAGTTCACGTTTAGCAGCATCAAGTAAGATTACCCAAGAAATACATCCAACCCCCAAAATGCTCAGTGCAAAACTCTGAAATCTCTAGTGAGAAGCCAAAGAGATGCTGAAAAAGGGCCACAACAGGCTTAAAAATAAAAACCAAAGGAAGTGTGAGAATCATGCCAGAAAGCAAGGAAAAAAAAACCAAACAGATCCAACAGAGTTTTAACATCAGAACATACAAGAATGCTTGTAAGGAAGGCTTTAAATTGAGTTTCATAATTTGTTGTGATTGAAGAAAAGGCCTTATTCATGACATCACTCATTTTGCACCTAATTGTATGCACATGTTGGGGCTCCAGCCTGATGCAATGGGTTAATTCTCCAATTATTTCACAGGATTAAAACTACTTTTTTTTCTTCCCCAGGAAATGTAGTGTGATTGTGAAGCCCATCAAGACATGCTATTTCATAATTAATTCTAAATAAAAAGTGAATTCTCTCCTTTGTCTAAATAGTTTGCTTTGGCTCAGCTAGGAGCAGCAATTAGCAGGACAGCCTCCCTGAATATTTTTGATCTGCTACAGGGTTTCCTGCTGTGGATCAGAGGAACAAACCTGATTTCACACAATCCATGGGGTTTATGTTGGCTGGATGTGCTGTAATTAAAATGATCTTTTTTTCCCCAAGGGCTTTGTTTATGTGCTTGTGCTTTCTCACAGAGAGGCATTCACGTAGCTAATTTAGCACTTTGTTGATTTACACTTCTGCTCTTTACCAGCTCCCTTTGTAGCATTCACTGTTTGTAGTTTGGTGCAGAAACTAGGACCTGTTGTCACTCGTGTTATAGGTCTGTTTTATTAGCAGGAGTAGAGGAACGGTTACCATGGAAACATTCCCATCTTTCATGGTATGCTTTTCCTGGGATTCTCAAGGTTGGGTAGGGTGGGCTCTGGGCCTTCCTAAATGGGAGCATGCAGCAGTGTGTGGAGACTTCCCCTTCAGCAGGGGGAGGAAAAAACTGTATTTTTAGACTGTGTATTTCCTCTCTTATGAAGCCTAATGCCTGTGAAAACAGAGCAGCCCTGCACCTCTGACTGATGTTCAGGTCGATCCCACCGCTCTGACAACAAACCGGATCCTATGTGGAAAGGCCACCTCCAAGCCCAAGAGAACATTTTCCTTTCACTCTGACCTTTACACTTAAGCTGTGAGTGAAGCTGTGGTTTAACAGGGCTCAGTGCACTGGCCTGAGCCAGGATGGCCCTGTGTCACAGCAGGCACTTCCCAAGCTCCTTGGAAAAGAACTCCAAACATGCCATCAAATCCCTCCTGCTCCACAGTGGAGGTGTTCAGGCCTGGGAACACCACTGCTCACAAGCCAACCCGAGCCCCTGGCACTGGCCAAGAGTGATGAGAAAAAATGAAGTCACCTGTGAAAGCATTAAACCACCTTCTCCCTCCCTCAGTGTTTGCCACGCACAGGTGAGCTCACTGCAAACTGATTGTCCCACCTAAACGCAGCACAGGATTCACCTGCAGCAGCCTGGATCCTGGCAGGGCAGGAACCCATCCCCATCCCCCTTCCCTTTGTACTCTTGCTTCCCAGAAGCTGGCAATGGGCTCCCAGTGTTATTTTTTCCTTGATTTTTTTTTTTCAGCCTCTCAAATAATTTTTTTTAATCTACTTCAACCTACACACAGTAGTGGGGGAAAAAGAATACGAAGAAACTTCAAATTTCAGGGCCACAGCCAGTGCTTTGAAGAGATCATTATAACTATTTTTTATTCAAGAGGAGAGTAATTATCATGTTCTAACAAACACATTAAATAATTCAGTATTATTATTTTGGCAGGTCTTTGTGAACCAGGTGTTTAGGAAGCAGCTTCAGACAGAAGCATGTGATGCAGTCTCTGGGGTGCTTCCCCACAAGCCAGTAGCACGAGGAGAGCCACTAAGGCTTGGACTAGGCTGGAGCACCCCAGAGCCTGACTCCAGCAAAGCCCTCATATCAGTACCACAGGACTCTGTGGTTTTACTTATTTCCATCCTCCCCATCAATATTTCTCCATTTTAGAATCACTTACACAGAACTGTCTGAGCTTTCATAGTTAAGAAAGATTCAAGTAAGGTTTCTGTCTCTGGTCTGTTATCTTAAGCTTTTAAAACAACCATATTTTTATTTATGTAAGAGTTTTATAAAGCTCATTTTCCTTCACATTACCATCACTGCGTCGCTTGACTCCTACCAATCCCACATAGTCTTGCTAAGCCTTCCCCTCCTCTGACCTTCCACACACTGAAAACCTCAACCACGCCATGCTATTTCTGGGATTGAAAAAACAAAACAAAACAGGAGGAGTCTGGAGCCACCAAGCAAGGAGGAGAAGGAGCTTTTTCTTTAAGAAAAGAGTGAGTCCAAGCAAGACAATTTGCTCATTCCTCCTTTGGCAGTTGCCCTTCCGCCTCACTCCCAGCATTGCACACATCAAACCCGAGTTGCCAGCTCTGGCAAACACCACCACCTCCCATCCTCTCCTGCACATGCTAGAAAGTCCCACAACCACAAATCAGCTCAGCAAACTACTTGATTAATTAATGCAGAGCTGCTATCAAGTCAGCTGTCCTTACCTTGGATGACCAGAGCTGCAGTTTGGTGCTGGTTTGAGGACATTCATGGCTGCTCCACCTGAGCCTGGAAAACACAAGTGTGGAGACAGACAGAGATTTTGGCATTCCATACCCAGCAGCTGCATTTGCTGGCCCCTTCTGCTCAAAATAAAAGACAGTCTCATCAAGGCTTTCTTTCCACTTAAAAGTGGGGAGAAAAAAAATGGCTGAGCCACTTTCTTCTGTATCAAAGTGGTGAGATCAATATAAAGAATTCACACCACCCTGGGACTTACTTCAAAAACATTTGGGGAATTAAACAAACCAGTGCCCTGGCATGGCTGGCATTTGTTGGGGAGGCAACACAGAGAGCCTGGGGGGCATTTGGTGTTTGAGAGGTTTGGGTAGCACAAAGGAGCACTGGGCCAGGCACTGTCCCCAGGCCACAGAGGCTGTTTGGGCTAGCTCTGCTCAAAACATTACAAAGGGCACTCTGGCTTCATTCCACATTCATAAACATGTCCATCAACTGCAGCCTTTGGGGAACAGGCTCTACTGAAAGCAGTCACTTGCTGAAAACAAAGTGCCATTCTTTACCTTCTAACCCTTCAGCAAAGCAGCTTTCCTGCAGTACAGAAGGTAAAATCCACTCCATACATCCACTACACAAGTGCTATTTAAAATTCACTTGCACAATGAATTTATAGTTCATTCAGGCTCAGCTCAGATCCTGGGAAAGGCCCCATAACAACATTTCCAACCAAAGCAGAGTTCTGCTAAAAACAACTGCACAAAGGGTCCATGAGGCTTGGCATAGTTGCATTTCACTGAAAAAGGCTCAACCACAAGGGCAGGGAGCAAGACAGAGGAGCTGAAGGTCCCCCAGTACTACAGCAATGTTTATTCATTAGCACAGAGGCGTTTCAGCAGGCTACAGCCTCTCCCAAGACCACTTACCCCCTTCTCCACACACTGCCCACTTGCTCCTCTTAGGAAGGAGCAGTTTAAGGAGTTCCCATGGGATTTATTAGCTCAAAGATATTGATTGTACTAAGTATCTCCTTTCTCCAGAAAATTTAGTGAAAGGTCTCTGCTCTGCACTAAGAGCCAGCCCTTTCCCCTGGCCCACACAAGCCCATCCTGGGCCAGTGGTGTGGTGACACACGAGGCCACCAACACACTACAGGACACTGCCAGCCCCACCAGCAACCCTTACCTGAACAAGAAGACTCCAGGAGCTCCACATTCCCCTGTCCACATCTCAAGACTGCTCTGTGAGGAGGGCAGGAAGAAAGAAGCAGCACAGCTGTCCTGGGGCTGCAAACACAGCACAGCTGAGGACTGAACAAGTTGCACCTGGTCACAACCCCCTGCACAATTACCCACAGCTATTCCTTGTTTAACAGAACACAGGGAAGCAACTTCACATTGCTGGGATTTTTTTAAAGACACCTGGCAAGAAAATGAAGAAAAATGCACAGTGTGCTGCTAATTTCTCAACCAGGCATTTTCAATGGCTCCTGCCTGTAAGCCCCAGCAGCTCAGAGCTTCAGTCAGTAAAGGAGAGCAAACAAAGGTGGGATTCTATAATTTATTACCATTGCTAAGATGAACACAATACTTGATACCCCATCGTATGCATAACTGTAAAAAAATAGTTTTAATACAGTATCAAAATTTACACAAGTGTAGTGTCAAAAGACCAGTGTCCCTCGCTTGGCCCCTGCACGTCCAGAGTGCAGGCACAAGTACAGGCGTTACAGCTGTTCATACATCCAGAGATAGGAATACAACAATTGAAATTGAACTCTGCAAACAGTATAGGGGAGAAAACAACCTGACAAGAGAACAGATAGCTGGCTGGGCTGGGGGTTATATCAGAAACCACGCAGGAGGGCAATGGCTCAAAACAGAAGGCTGGATTCTGCACTTCCAACTCAAGGAGAAGCAGTGGACGGGAGTTTTCCCAAGAAAGCAACGCTGGATCAGAGGCCTTACATTGAATGGTACCAAGTGAAAATAACAACAGAAACCAACAGAATTACTGCTGCAAATGAACACGCTTTTTCTGCAGACAGATAGCAGATTTACATCATACTCTTATATAACAAAAGATTGTACAGCAACAGAGCTACATTTCACTGCAAATAGCCCACGGATACAGTCCAAGCTCAGAAAAACAGAGGTTCTGACTTTGGCTCAAATCTTGTAACCAAGAACAAACCAGAAACCCAGGAATTGTTGCATTCCTATTTTTTTTTTAATTAATTTTTTATTAGTCTTTTTGATACTCAGCTATGGTAAAAAGTTAAGCAACAGCATTCAGTAACAAGCCTGTTGCACATTCATACATGAAACTATCATTGCTTTAAGATATACACAAAATATCTATGGTTGTAATTCAATACACACAACTAGGATCATACACAGAGATAAAAATAAACTAAGCACATCCAGGGCGCCGTCTGGTCAAATCTCAGGCAATCTGAACAAGAGCTTTTTGCCTCATAATAATGAAAGGCATGCTCTGAGGATAATAAAACCTTTTTCTTTGAAAGAACGCTACAATGGCAAGAAAAGCTTTTTTTTATAATGCAGAGCAATCTTTTAGATCCTTGTAGGCTCTTGCTAAACAAACCAGCATGTCTCTAAATTAAACAGTAGAAATTAGCATCCTGACAATTGGAATATAATTTCCAAAATAAATTCTAATGGAAATCCTGACTTGAGACCTGTAATAATGATGCCTAAGTATTCTGTTCATTAAAGGGCCATTCATTAAACACCTTACACCTCTTCAGAAGATGTGCATCAAAGTGAATCGAAAAGAAAGCTATCTTGACTTTCACTTAGAAAGAAATTGTGGATCACTACAAGTACTGTAGTTATGCTACACTACCGGCTGGTTAGGACTTTATGGTCTTTTAGCACCTCCAAAGGCAGGTATTCTACCAAAGCAAAAAAATCACCTGGAAATTGCCTAAGCACCATTAACGGATCCTTTACAGACTGAAGTGTGAGTTACTAAGAAGCGACTTCCTCAAACCTGCGGAGACCAAAGGCACAGTTTCTCAGTGTCTCTCCAGTCTGCTGAAAAACCTCTCTTAAATCCAGTGGAAAACTCGTTCAGACCTATCAGAGATTCACTGTAACTAACCAAAATAAAACTTATTTCGCGTAACGCCTGCAGAATCCCAAATATGTTTTGGTTAGGATGGCAATACCTCAGTGCTTCTAAGGGTGGAGTGTTGCAGTGAGGGCGCAGAGCTTCTTTAGCTGGGCTATTGGAACAGCAGGATTGGGGGACACTGCCACACAGCTCCCTGCCAGACCCCTGTGCAGAATGTCCCCCCTTTCCAGCAGTGTCTTGCAGTGCAGACCCCCATGGTCAGCTGGGAATTGCGGCGGACACAGGCGGTGCTTCCCCTCTCCCGGGCTGTTCAGGCCGTGCTCTTCAGAGAGAGGATGTGCTCAGGGCCTCTTACATGGGTCCTTTGTACTGATTTCCTGACAAGTGCTGTCTAATTCCAGGGCACGACCCTGCAGCATCTCCAAGTTTCCTCCACACAACCTAGAGGGAGGGATGGAAAGAGAGCTCGTTATTCCCAGCGAAGGAGCAGTGGTGTTCCTAGGGACATGCATCTGGAATGCCACAGCTTGGCACACACACCATGCAGCACAGCCGGGACACAGGGCAGGGACACACAGCAGGAGCAGAGACTGTCTCTCAAGGGACACAACATTGCTTCTGAACACAGAAAGCACATGCTGCCAGGTAAAAATGACTAAAAACAGGGACACATGAACTGGCACGTGCATCACTGGGACACTTTACACTCCACACACAAGACTCAGGGTGTTTGCGGACCAAGAGAAACTCTGTCCAACAATTTCCCCAACCACATCTCTTGCAGAATGCGACTCAGAAGCACAAAGATCCATCCAGAGGTGTCTAAACGTCTCCAGTTTAAAAACCACAGAGCAGTTCTCTACTTCCAAGGGTTTACTTGTTCTCTTAAAACAAGGCAAGGCATTAGAAGTGTTTACTCCACTAGCTGTTCCTTGAGGTCAGAGGAATTGTTCCTGCACTCACTGTGCTACACTTTGCTTAACACCCATGTTACAAGGCTGGAATTAAGAAAGCAGAGAAGTGATACCCCCAACAATCAGGGAAGTATTTTATAATGATTTGTAGAAAGGCTGATGGGATAGGAGCACAAGAACAGTAGCTTGTGTCATGTCCCCAGGCCTCTCAGGGACCACTAGAGACAAGAATGGTGATTCCTATCAATTGTATCACAATTTCAGATTATTTTTTTGTAACTGCTACTAAATCACCCACTAATCTCCAGGACAACAGCAATATGACTGTCAAGAAAGGTAAAAGCTGTTTTCCATTGTCATCATTCATTATTTGCATTTCACCAGTGCCTGAAGTCCAGCAGTGTACAGACTCTGCATTAGCTGGCACTGAATAAAAACAAAGGAGCTGGATCCTGGGAAGCTGACATCCTGAAAAGGTAGTTCCTGCAGCTGATGAGCAAAGGCAGAACAAACCCAAGGTCCTACTGTGATTCTGTGCTAGAGATGGGGAAATAACCCAGTTTCTCTGAGCCTTAGCTGAAGAAAACCCGAGTGTAAGCATGAAAACCAGAAATATTTCAGACTGGAAGCAACATGGCTACAGTGCTAAAGCACAGGGCCAAACAAAGTCAAGTCTTTAAAGGGAACTGTCTTTAATTCCAATGGTTGGGCATGACCCAAACCCTGCAAACTTGCCACATGACAAAATCTTGCAGCCAGAAATCTCCAGTCACCATCATAAAAAACGTGCGTGCTTTAGGCACGTTTGCCGTGCAGTGAAACACTGCAGTGGTGAGAGCATGAAAAATGGGGGTTCAGTGACACCTCCCAAACTGGGTGTGTGTGGCACAGCCAGGCTGGATCTGACTATTCTTTCCAACCTCTGGTTCCTGATTTTCCTAACTTAATACTAGCAAAGAGGAAGATCTCCTAGACAGCTTTTGTGAGAAGGCACATTGCACCTACCCACGACTTTCAACAATTTTTCTTCTCAATAAATATTAAGACAATATTTACCATGTAGCTAATGCTGATACAGTAATAACCCAGGGGGTGACTCTTCCCAAAGTCCCTTGTCCCAGTTGAATTAGTGACCCTTGATTGCTAGGAAGGGACAAACCCATACAAGAGAGCCCCTGTCCTCAGCCCAAGTGACAAATTTGGGTCAAAATGTCACTCAAAATAATTCCAAATTTCAGCAGAAACCTCAGCTAAAGGACAGCTGTGAGGTTCATGATGCAGCCATGGAGATTCCTTTCCAGCTTACTTCCAAACAGCAGAGTGCCAGGATGCAGGAATGCCCCTGGAAGCCAGGCAGGAACCTGCACCCAACTGCAGGTGAGAGCCATTACACCTGCAGCAGCATTCCAGCCCTGTGGGACTCCATGAGCAGCAGGAAACACTCCTGAAATTCTCAGCCCCCTGAGCCCTCCTGCCCAGGACACCCCTAATCCCAGCTGGTGTATCCCACCTTCCCTTGGCCTCCCTTCCCAAGTGAATTGCAAACAAAACTTCCCAGTAACCTGAGAAAAATCAGGAATAACACCCCTCCAGACATTCCTGTGCTTTGGAATTACCCCCACGCTCTCTAATACACCATGAAATACCTCCAAACCTGCTGCCACATGTGGCTACATTCTCAAAAGGCACTACAGGCTTATAAATGCAAAGCGAAACCATTCCCAAAAACATGGTTGATGAGGAGGCACCAATTCCATTTGCACATCCTGAGGAGAGAATTCCCACCTCTGTGATCTTAATAAAATAGCAGCACTATCATATACCACCACAAAATTCCTACAGCAGGAATTACACATCCGTATTTGCATCTTGCAATATTTTGGTACCAGATTGCATTTTGGTACCAGTCAACACCACGCTTCAAAATTCTGGAGCTCAAAGTGAAACTTGTCATCGTTCCACTGTTTTCACAGGCAAAATGATGCCATGGCAAATGTTTCCTGTGAAACACCCACAGTGCATCAGGCTGCAGCTAAACACTGAGTTACAGCCTGGCAGGAACTGCAAGGAGAATGCAAAAGAAAAGAAACATTATAATTAGTTCATCACAAATCCCCTGTGCTTTTAACGTGCACTGGGTGGGTGTAAGAGAAGACAAAACCAGAAAGGAAATAACCAACTATTTAAAAAGTATAATAATATATCAATAGTCAAATCAAGCACAGATTATAAGAGTCAAAGGGAGCATTTCAATGCCAGCAGCAGAGCTTTGAATGGCTGGGGAACAAAGGGACAAGGTGGGATACAAGTATATATTTGAGATTTACACAAAGGAAGTGATAATGTCAAATTGAGCATTTTGGAAGTGGCATTACTTCCATCACAAGAATTTTTATGGATTACTATTAAATACGTATAACTTACAAACTGGGGTTTTATCCATAAATTGTGAAGGAATACCACAGGCAGAAAAATACAAAAGGGCCATTGTTCAGGTGGGGAAACTGAGGCTGTCAGGCTTCATCACACTTGCCAAGTTTTATTCTTATGAAGGATAAATTCAGGTCAGCTGAGTCACAGAGCACTTTATCCCAGATATATTATACATATAGATTTTTCTGATCAATACTAACCCACATGTTAACACTACAGTGCTCCTAATGAAACAGTAATTGCATTACAGAAAGAGTAATTGACTTAATTTCCATATAAAATCTTCAAGGCCATACTGTCAGCGTTTAAACAAAGATTACTCTGCATCTTCAGGTGCTTCCAGGCTCAATGTGGAATATAAAATTAAACACCTTAAACTTACCCTGTACATTTTCCCAGCTGACTCAGTGCAAAGCAAGTCTGTGTGGAGCACCACAGGCAGTTTGGTCAGACACAAGTGGCCCAGGCATGGGGACACACACGAGGCAACTTCTTCCAGCAGGTCATGGAAGAGCCTTAGCCAACCAGCTGCATGCCAAAGCTCTGCTCCTGTTCCCCACTTTCTCCACGAGAAGGAGAGTCCAGGCAATTGCTTAAATATTTTTTCTTTTTTTTTCAAAGCCAGGAAGACAACAGCAGTATTTTAACCACTCTCTCCTCTGTTTTCTAATGGAAATGTCCCTTTAAAACACATTCCTGCTCCTTAGGTTTCTTGCTGTGCACAAGTGGTTGCACTAATGATGAGGTTTTATAACAGAGACTATTTCTTCGTTGCAGGAATTCCAGGTTGCCAAATTAGTACAGAAAAGCAGGTTCTTGGTGCTGGCTGGTTCTTCCTCCTGCACCTGATCCTGCAGAGTGTGCAGAAAGGAGGGACCAAAACCAGGTGTCCACCCTGGGAAACAGCAGGGTCTGCTCCCTGACTGGGAATGGGGAAGTCGGGCAGTCTGTGAGCTGATAGCTCACTCTCCATTTGAACACAACACTTCATTTATATCAATTGCTGCAGTACCTCCTAGTGAACTTAAAGCTCAGCTTTCACATCATATTGAACTGAACTCTGTGTATTTCTTATCCATCCATTTCAGCAAGCAAAGCATCAGCTGTTGTTCCAATATTTCACTTACACAGACCAGCTGTTATTACAGGTTGTCAAAAGCACCTTGTTAAATGCTCTCTTCAGGGAAGAGCCTTTGCCAAGGGGGATTTTAAGAGAACTACAAAAGGCTTTTTTTCCATAATGACACATGATCTCTCGACAAAATTACCCAGCATAGCTTTATTTTCTAGACAGCAGCAGGTGATATACATGGAAGATGCAGAGAGGAACTGGAGCACTCTGACCCAGGCACTCCACGGGAGCTGGGAACGTTTTACAAGGGTGAGAACGGTGCCCTCCTGGGCAGAGTGCTGCTGGCAGGGACGTGCCAGTGAGGGCACCAGCAGAGGGGCTGGGACACCCCCCGCTGCCTCTCCCCTCGGGATGCCAGCAAAACAGGCGAGGTGGCTGCAGGGGAGCGCTGCTGTGCCTGGGGCGGTGTTACAGGAAGGGACCTGAGTGCCGTCCTTTGTGCTCCGTTCACTTGCAGAAACCCATTTGCTCAGGCTCCACCAAGGTGAAGCCAGTGTCACCCGGCCCGAGGGGCACAATCACCCTGTGCTGGAACTCGGATGTCCAGGTAAGTCAACAACACTGCTGAGTTCAAAACCAGAGCAAATGTCTGCAGAAGTCCCTTCCAGAAAGAGGACAAACCTCCCCATCCAAGTATGTCCCTGCAATATCTGCATAGGTGGGGAATAACACCCAATTAACCTAAGGCAGGTTAGAAATGAGGGAAGCACAGGAGAGAAGAGGTGCCCAAAGCCCCAGACAACCATGACTGAGCCAGCACTGGGAGAGAGGATTACACAGTCCTCACTCTGCTCAGCTCTCCCTCAGTTTTATTCCCCTTCAGAGGAACACAGACACCACCGGTGCCTGTGCTGCAGTGGGACAGTAACCTCAGCCACTTGTCTCACGCCATCCCATAAACCTTGGACGTCTTTAACACTTCCTAAGTTTCTTTAATTGCAACAGTTTTACTGCTGAGAGAAGGGAGAACTTGAAACTTTACCCCTCTGATTAGTTGTGTCAACTGCTGTGTATCAATGCCACACAGGCCTTTGCAATCCAGCCCTGACTTCAGGGTAAAACACATCTGTTCCCAAGGGAGTTTCAACACTGACCTTGGGATCGTGGTCTTTGCTATTTTTAACACAAATATACTGTGTGCCTTGGCTTTATCTCTGCATTAAAGTCTTTCTCTCTGCACAGGTTACAGGAATCCCTCGTATTCCACTGGAGCACAAACATGAAGCAATGAAAGACTTCCTTATTCAGCAAAACACCACTTCCAGCCTCAAAGAAAAACTACAAATGTAACACAGAGAGCAGCTACAGCTGGAATCAACACGGCTGAGAGGGCTGGACCCTGCCCAGGAAACACACAGTCCACAGATGCGATGAGTGACAAACAAAAACAACCCCACTCATGACAGTAACATCCCGGTGGTGCCCACGGGGATGTTGCCAGGACAATACACACGTGTTGAGGGACAGACAGGACGTTTTGCATGGACTGTACCAGAGGAGCAGCGTTACCTTCAGAGCATTTACCACTGAGTCAGACTGCTGAGAGGCTGAGCCATGTCCAGTGACGTTGGCTGGCTCGTTTGCAGAGCAGTGACTCCCCTCCGCCCCTCCTGGCATCCTAATGGCATCCTTTGCAAAAAATTAAACACTCTTTAATACACAAAAGGCTTGGTCACTGATTAAAACAGATGTCAGTCATTTATTGCTCTTTTGCAAAAGGCTGAGAAGTGCTGAAGGTGTGTGTGACTCCAAAGCCCCCCTCTTTCTGTGCCACAGTAACCAAGGGCCATTGAGGCAGTGTGGATGGCACTGCTCAGTGTCACCCAAAAGCTGTGGCCCTCAAAGGCGTCTCCCTGGAAAATCAGGACATAGTAACAGAATTTCTTATGTGTGTACATCGCCTCACAGAAGCGCTACAAAGTTTAGAGAGAGAATTTCAACCTCAGTGTAAGGTTTTTAGAAGGTCTAATTTTATCTCTGTGATTCTGGAGGTTGTTCCTCCAACAGAACTCGTATTTTGGAACATTGCTGCGAGGTTTGCAACACAAGCTGACCAGGGAAGGAGTCAGGAGCTCCAGGCTGCCAGCTCCCTCCCTCCCTGCCTCCAGCTCCTCCAGGCAAGGCTCCCTTGGCCTGAGAGATGTCAACTTGTCCCCAGCAGTGACAACCTCAGAGGCTTTATCCTCCCAGTGGACACCTGGAAGGGCTCTTCAGGACACTGCTAAAAAAAAATGCAAGCTACCTAAGCTCTTCCAGCCCAGTCAGCTCCAACTTTGCAGGATGTAAAGCATCTCCTGGAGTGAGGTAACCTGAGCAAGCAGGCAGCTCTGGAGGAATGCTAAAAATACCCCTGCTGCATCCGCGGGCAGCAGTGGGAGCACTGCAGCCGCAGGGCCCGCCCCAGCCCCGCTCCCGAGCTGCTCCCAGCCCTCCTGCTCTTCCCTTTCATTCCTCACAGAGAACTTTGGGTTAAAAAAAAAAATAGAAATACAAAGAAGCAAAACGTTTCAAAGACCGAGGGATGGAAATTTCCTCCCTTACAGAGTAACAAACACCATAGGAAACATTAAGAAATAATGTAGCAGGAATTCCTGCTGGAATGTGTGGGAAATCAGTTTCTGAAAGAAAAATAATGACAGTGGAAAGAGGCTCTGGTGAGGATTGGTGCCCCCTGTGCAGTCATTTGCCCTGCTGAGCAAGCACACAGCACAGGGCAGAGCACAGGGGGGTCTGTCTCTAATCTAAACAATAGGAAAAGATGAAGGTGGGTGTGGGAGCAAAAGGGCACAGAGCAAAGACACAAGGCTGAACTTCACAGATCCAGTCTGCCTGAAAATTCACTGGAAAGTAACCAGTGTTACCAGTCCAAAGCAAGTTCCTAAAGCTCTTGGGATATGCTAAGGTCACTGTAAGCAATAGTGCAGGCTCAGAGCAGAACCAAGGGGCAGAGAGGACCCTCCCAGCCACCCAACACATCAACTCCACCCCCACAGTCATCTGGACTGGACCTCACTTTTTTTTTTTTAAAGCCCTAAAAAAATTGAATATCTCTTAAAACCACCAAACCCCAGCATGCTGCATATGCTAAAGCCCTAGAAAAGGTACATTAAGCCTGAATCTGAAACCTCTTTTCATAGACAAACTTGTCCTCCTGCCAAGCACAGGATCCATGTCATCCATTCGAGTGGGCACTAATGGAGCTCCTCAGCAGGCTGACAGCAGCAGCACACACTCAGGGCTGTGCAGGGCAGCATCCTGCAACCCTCCCCAGCAAGGACAGGAGCAGTTTGCTGTGAGGCATGGAGGGCTTTCAGGACTTACTTTGCTTTGGGAAGGATTTATAGA
>JAYDZK010000169.1:3866817-3934166 GCA_034509185.1 Euphonia xanthogaster
GGTGGGAAGCAATTTTATCATGTGCACCTTGTCTGTCTTGGATTTTATTCCTTCTCTTCCCCCCCCCTTATTACTATAACTGTTTTTTGTTATTTTTATTTTATTTTATTTATTTATTTTATTTAGTTTCTATTATTAAACTCTTCTTAGCTTAATCCATGAGGGTTTTTTGTCTTTCTCTGATTCCCCTCCCCCTCCCACAGTGGGGAGAAGGGAGTGAGTGAGCATCTGTGTGGTACTTAATTGCTGGATGGAGTTAAGTCATGACAGTAAGACAGAACTCATCAGCCTTCTCTGAAGGCTTGTTGGTATGGGAAAGATAAAATAATAATGTAATCAGGGAGCACTGATGTTCTTCCCTGAAGCATTTTCCTAGGATATCTTAGGATGATGTCTGTGGCACACTGACTCAATTCACGAAGACCTCCAGCCTCCCAAAGCAGTAAGAATTCATCAGTCAACAGACCTCCTCAGATTTTGCTCCTGTTGTAGATTGCTGGGAACAATAGGGCAATATATGGGGAAGAAGAACAGCAAAAGTTTGGTGTTCTAGTTATTTGGGGATGTCATATGGAGAGTGCATACCCACAAGGCTACGGTATAGGTGTTCTATATGTTGATCCCACTGAGCAAAATGACTGTGGTTGTGCAGAGATGTTTGTGTTAGCAAATTTGTCCCAAAGTTAACAAGGTAATTTACTCTGAACTCTTCAGGTACTTTGAACCTAGAGCTGAATTTTCTGTGCTTAGCAGGCTATTTTTTTCTCCTTATGCAGTTTAATTGGTTCAAGCAGTAGAAATGACCTTGTCAGAACAATTACTTTTTTTCAGATATCGTGAGAAGCACACAGAAGGTGCTGTTAACTGTTGCACTTTATTGGATAGTGCATGTGAATCCTGAAAACTCAGAACTCATTGACTGTGAATCACAGAGGATGGCTCTTCCTGTACTTTCTGCCTGTAGAATACCAGCATGCAAAAATTTTAATTATTATCAGAAAATTAACTTTCCTCCAGAAAGCTTTAAATGTTGCTTTGAGATGTATATCAAGAGAAACTGTAGGTCTGCTGTTACTGATGTCCCTTTACATTGAGTATTTCTGTTCCTCAGAGGGGTCACTGCCAAGTGTTCCTGTGCTGAATGAAGAGGACTCCAGGGCTGGCCAGAGATCCACTGACAGGGCACGAGGGATGACACAGGTAATGTGTATTAGATGAGCTGCTGCCAGGTTATGTGTCTGGCAAAACAGGAGATCTCCCAGGGCAACTTTTAATACTTTTGGGATTAAATCTGAGCTGATGCACTGATGGATGGGAATTGGGAGTGTGGTGACTGCTCTGAGTGACAAAAAGGAGGGAAGGACTCACACTCTGAAAACAAAATTCATCTATACAAAATCTGTGCTCTATCCCTTACTGCATATATCTGGAGGTGAAATCCATCCCTGTTAAGATGCTGGAGGTATGTTGTGGCTTGTGAGTCAGCACCTTTCAGGAGTTTTTGGTGGGAGCTGAAAACTTACTGAAGTGTGGTGTACAAGAAAACAGAAGAGCTCCTGACACGTGTCTGGTGTCTTTGTTCAGCCTGGTGAAAATTTATAGCAAACACCATGTCTCCTACCAGTGGGTTGTGACTCCCTCCAGGTGTGTTACAGGCTGTCTGTCTTCTGTACTGGGAAGTTCTTGGGATCTGTGATGGCCATAAAAATTAGCAGTGAGAACCCCTGAAAGGACAGTATCTGTCAAAACTCCGTCCTACAGAGAGTTGCACTGTCTACCTGCCCTCTGCCTTCTGCCCTTGATTCCTTCCTTGGGTCCCTGAGCCCGAATGCACTAACCCCCTCACAGATTTTTCTCCAATGATGCAGCTGAAAAACAGACTAGAGCAGGTGTTTGAAATCCAGATAACAGAAAGGCAGATTGTGCTGCGAGAAAGTCCAATACAATTTAAAGAAAGTCACACTGCTGTAAGGTTCCATCACTCAAAGTTACATGATATGAAAAAAAAGAAAGTACAGAGCACTTAGTTTTAATTTAGTAGAAGTAATTTTGATTTGAGCTAGGCTGTATGCTGTCTACTGAAAAAAAAATAATTTATAGACTTTAATTGTAAAAGTGTGAAGCCTTTTGCTTCAAAGAGCCCATCAGCATTCTGTCTTTCCTGTTTTATCAGTAAGCGAAGCTGAGAGCAAATAACAGATGGGTATGTCCCTTAGTGCCAGCAGTGAGTGTTCATGAAATATAGCACAATCTACTTCTGATGTGTTATGTGTTTTAACAGTAGTAGTAGGTGTGGGGCAAGATGAAAGGGATCAAAGATCCCTTTTTTCCTACTGAGAAGATGGCAGCGGCTGGCACGTGGGAAATGACCATATTATTTGGGTGTGATGATTGAAGCAGGGACAAACAGCTTCAGAAGACACATGGAACAAATTTTAGGGAGTGATAGGAGCATGAGAAAGATTTTTATGTCTGGATTCAAGTCTCCCAAAAGAAAAACACCCCAGTTAATTCATTGTCTCATCAGGAGGCAAATTAACCTTTTCTAGCTGAAGAAAAAACCAAGATTAGATTGTCCAGTGGACTTAGTACTGCAATGCAGGGAGATGATGCAGAGGGAGAGCCAGTTTGCATTGCTCAGATGGCTGGGTAGAGCACTGGGTGGAGCATGGCTATGCTGGATCAACAGCCTCCCTGGGCACACAGAGCCCAGCCTAGCTATCAGCGGACTCTGCTAACACAGCCAGAGCCCTTCTGATACCTGTGTTGTCTTGAATAGCACCACCTCGATTTGGAAATATCTCTTAAAATCCTAAGACAGGGGCTTATAAAAACCAGCATGTTGGGTAGGAAGCTGTTTAACCTGCCCAGCAGAAAGCAAGGGAAATGTTTATATGCCTTACTCAGAAATGAGAGGGAAAGGTCTCTGTGTGTTTCAAGATGCACAGCTGTGAAAGCTGGCCAACCCCTCCCTGCTCTGAAAAAGCAAACAAGCAGAAAAATCCTATGAATCAAAGCATCAGAGAATGGCAGGGATAGCTTTCAATAGACTGGATTGTTCAGAGCTCCGTCCAGCCTAGCCTTGAACACTTTTGGGGATGGGGCATCTACAACTTCTCTGGGCAACCTCTTCCAGTGCCTAATCATCCTCAGAGTAAAGAATTTCTTCCTAATATCTGATATAAACCCCCCCCTCTTTCAGTTTGAAGCCCTTCCACCCTTTCCTATCACTACCTGCCCTTGTAAAATATCCCTCTTTAGATCTTTTGTAGGTCAGTTTAGGTACTGGAAGGTAATTTAAGGTCCACCTGGTGTGCTTTTTTCTCTAGGGAGAACACCCCCAGCTCTCCCTGCCTCTCTTTACAAGAGAGATATTCCAGGTCTATGATCACAATCCTGGGCCTCCTCTGGACTCACTTGGAGAGGTTATCAGTGTCAGGCTAAGCTTTCTGAGGGCTTGAGGGATTTTGGTTTCTACCACTACTGAGAAAGAGAGAGAGAGATGTTATCTCCCTGAGCTGGGTTCCTCACTGATTTAACATTGAATCCCTTTTTGCAAGCAGAGCCACTTCAGCAGGAGAAATTCAGCATATCCCTGAGTGATGAGGGAAACATTTGCTGGTGAACAGTCCAGGGGGTTTGTTGTGGCTTAAGTGCTGGGGAGGTCTGTGTGTATCCAGCCTGAAGTAGTTCTGTGTATTAAGGCAAGTTATAGTCCAGTATTTTCAGCATCTAAATTTCAGATGATTGCACTTTTGTGCAAGATGAAGAACTAAGTCTTATCTGAAAAATCAATTTCTTACTTTCCTCATTACAAAATGGACAACTGTTTTACATATGCTCGCTATCTGTTAGTTTATGCTTAGCTACTCAGCTGTTACTCTAGCTCTATTTGAGAGAAAAATCCAGAGGGCCAGATTTTCAAACAGTGTAAATCAGCCAATTCCACTGACATCAGCTGATCTTCATAAGCAGGAATTGGGGGCCCTTAGAGTTAATGTGTCCATATTTCCACTCCTGGGTGGGTTTAACAGAAAAGCACTGGGATCTGTTTGCAAACAAATGGAAACACATAAATTGAAGTGGTGCTTCAGTTGTGGTGATTCAGACTTTTGGAATGTGAAATGTTCCAGGGCCATGGGACTTATTTTTGCATAGTATTCAAGTTACCTTAAAGCTCACACATATAAGTGCTTGTTCCACCATTCTAAGCTTCCAAATGTTTCAGGTGACTGCACTGATGGTAGGTTGAATGTGAGTTGAATTTCACTTGGTTTAAAATTCTGTATCTAGAAAAATAAAAAAAGCTTGGATAGAGGTGATGTGACTTCAGAATAAACTTAAGTTCAGATAGAGTTTTGCTAGGGTCAGACCATTTATGTGCTTGTGAACAATAAAATTCCAGGATATCACATTCAGATTAGACTTGGAGGAATATTTTGCACAATATTCTGAGAATGCAAACCAAAACTCCATGAAACCAAAAGTACAGGCTTTTTAATTCTCCTGGAATGGAAGGTGCAGAATATGGCATCATGCACCCATATAATTGCAAACAAGATGATCTATTTGTAAAAGTCTGATTCTGGCATGTTTTGAAGTATAATGCTATAAAGAAACCATTGAGCAAGTAAGAAAACAAAACCCCAAAACCAAAGGAAGAATCAGTATCAGAAGACCTAAATGTAAGTTGCATATGTTACTCCAGATTGAAAATATGTTATAGAAAACAAACAGGAGATGATTTAGTGGCAGTAGCCAAATACAGAAACAGCAAGAAAATAATAACAAGAAAAAGAAGACAACAGCATAAAAGAGGCAAAAATATTTAGAAGTCTGATAAGCAAATATATACAAAGTTTCTTTGGCCTTCATTTTCACAGTGGTTTTTATGCTTACATTGTTAAATGGCTGTAAAATTCCTGTACTTACATAGAACTGGGTTCTTTGGAATATTCATCATCATGTCGGGGGGAAATCCTTCAAGATTTATTTGAGTAGCTCTTTGGTTTACCTTAAATTTTCTTGTTTGTTGAAAGAAATATTAACTTCTCATTCACGTGTGGCAAAGAGTAACAAGGATTAAAAACCACCAGTTTCCCCGAAGAAGAAATAAAATCAGATTTTCTTGGTTACTGCTACTACATAGATGAATGTTACAGCCATAGCTATGAGAGTTTTTTTTATCCCTTACCAATAAAAGGCCAACTGAGAAAAAACTGATGGGAAACCACTACATAGGCATTATGGGGTTCTGGTAGTAAAAAGATAAAAACTTGAGTAGTTTATGATGCCTTCAGACTCCAAGGACACTTATGCACTTATATCATGTTTTTCTAGCTTCAACACTTTCATTATCCTATACCACCATGAGGAGCAACACCATTTTCCTACCTTTATGGCTTGTAGCAGCCACATATACACAGGCTTCTGAGGAAGAATGCCCCCACCAGTGTAGTGTTTTGTGTATTTTGTCTATAAAAATGTCTTCTCCTTGTGTGCTAAATCCTTGTACTGGGAGGGACCAGGAAGTCTGAAGATATTTCTTCTAGAACAGAAATCCTCCTGAAGTTTAATAGGACTTCAGGAAAAAGAAATGCTGCTTTTATTTATTTCTATAAAAAAAAACCCAATTAGAAAAAAATGCCCAAAATTCCACAACAAAAAACAAGCAAAAATTCCCCACAAAAAACCCAAATCCAGAAGAAAAAGGGAAAAAAATAGGGAAAAAAACCCATAATTAAAAATACCAATAACATGATTTTCTGCTGTTTTCATTTGCAATTGTAGTGATAGTATTTCAGTGGGAGACTCAATAATGAGAAAGACTGAGGTTTTTTTCCAGATATGGGGCTATTTCTCATAGTCCAAAACCAGTGCATGGATCATCCTTTGCTCCCTGTGCATGACAGACTCCTGATTGCTTTTAAACAGTCCGGACCTTTTTTTTTTTCCTCAAATAAAATATTTTCCAGCAAGTCTTCCTGCTTAGTTCGGGACCTCCCAGAAAAGCAGCAGACACTGTGAGACTGCTAATTTGTAACTTACTTTTTTTGTAAAAATCAAATCAAATAATACAACAGGCAACACTAGTAGTCGATATTTTATAAGCCAGTGTTTTTTCGATAGTGTGGTATTTTTTTGAGGAAAACACCTGCCTGTTTGCCACAGGAGAAGGGTTAATAGGGTTAAAGTCTACTTTTTAGCCTTTTCAGCGTGGTTCCAATCGAATTGCTGGCGCCTTACAGAGTTGGGAAGATGCTGGATTCGCCTCAACTGCTTTTTGCTGCCTCCCTGCTTTGGTTCTCCCAGCGATCCCCACTAGATGGTAGTGTCAGCCCAGCTCCGAATTCCAGCTCCGAATTCCGCTGCACTTGAAAAATATCGCTGCGATGGGGATTTGCCTTTTTTTTTCCCTTCTTTTTTTTTTTTTTTTTTTAATGGAAGGAATCTCTGTTCTTGCTGTTCTGAGGTGCTTCGTGCTGCTTCTGGGGTGAAGTCTCAGCACGAAAGGTGACACCAGTGTTTATTGCATGGGGTCAGGGCAACCCTCAGTATCAGTCCAGGCTGGGGGATGAACAGATTGACAGCAGCCCTGCCCAGAAGGACTTGGGGGGTGCTGGTGGAAGAGAGGCTGGACATGCCCCAGCCATGGGCATGCAGCCCAGAGAGCCAAACGTGTCCTGGGTTCTTGCAGAGCACCGTGGGCAGCAGGGGCGGGGGTGGATTTTGTCCCTCTGCTCTGCTCTGGTGAGAGCCCACCTGCAGTGCTGCATCCAGCTCTGGGCTCCCAGCCCAGGAAGGACTTACTTTGCTTTGGGAAGGATTTATAGATCTGTTAGTGACTGGCCAGACTTAATGCTGTACTTTGAGAAAGGAAAGGAAAGCTGAAGGAAAAGGGGTAATAAAGCAGATTGTAACAAGTCTGGGTTAGGATAAATTCAGTCTGTCAGCTTTGGGGCTTTTACCAGTAAAAGTATTCTGTTTCTTTACTAACTCCAGAGGCAGCAAAGATTTCGGTCAGTTTTGAATGAAAATAGAAATATTGCCATTAAAATGCAGAGAAAATGAGCACAGACTACACATGTAAAGCCTCCTGAACACAATAAAACCCAAAGCTCCTGCAAGTGGTGCTGCTCTCAGAGTTCAAGGCTTCCTCCAGGCAGCTGTGTTCCACAGCCTCTTCCCTGCCACATGTAGCACATTTTTGTCTCCTTTCATGAGAAAGAGAAACTTGTGAACACAATGCTTCAAGCAGCCAGCACATACTGGTAGGAGACTGAAAATTAGTATTTCCCCTGTGGACATCCTTCTCCTTCCTCCCTCTGCCCTTGATAAGAGACATAAGTTTTCTTTAAGAAAGAAGTAAGGCAGATTTTGCAGCCCTGAAGATCCTTCCCCAGCTCAGGGATTCCTCATGTCAGGTGAGGCCACTCCACTGAGGCAGTAAAGCTTCTGCCTCCCTTGGAGGAAGCTTTTTCCAGGGGTGATGGGGATGCCCAGCCTGAGCACGGCCCCTGTGAGCTGAAGCACCCCAGCACTGCTGTCAGGAGTTCCTGAGGCAGGGAAGCTAAGCAGGAGGAAAAGGCACTTGGCCAAAGCATGGGGCCTTGGGGGACAAGGAGCTGAGGTCTGCAGAGCCTCTGGCACAGCTGCTGCCTCCCAGGGGGAGCATGGACACGTTTCACCTTCCACCAAAACCTTCCCTTGGTGTGTCCTTGCACTGAGGCCCTGTCACTGCCCAGCCCTGAGTACAACTGGATCCTGAGCAGGACCTCGAGGATGGGAAGAGAAATCTGCTCCCTTCCTCCTCCTCCTCCTCCTCCCTAGCTGCACACAGCACCTGCACTGAGCCACTGGAAGCATAATCCCTGTGACAGATCTTTCCATTTCTTATCCAGTAACAAGCTGTGAAAGTGGATCCAAATCAGACAGGAGGGATGAAGTCATAGCTCTGTAGAGCTGAAAACTCTATAAACTTTAAAATCTGGAGAAATTGTGAACAAACAGTGCTGTACAACATCAGCATCTGAGAAATAATTTACTTTTTTGCTCATCCCAAACAACCAGCCTTCCCAACTGGTCCTGGCCAGCCCTTGTGCCCAAGCACAGCAGTGTGCAGGTGGCCTCTTCTGAGCCTACAGGGATTTGTGTGCAGGCCATCCCACTGCAGAGCACAGGTAAACCCCACACTACATCCTGTGTACAGCTTCCCACAAGGATCAGGATCCCCGAATGCACAGATCCATGTGCTGTTAGAAGTAAATCTACAAAATATCTAATGCCAAAACGTGACTCTAGTGAATTGAAAGAACAGGAAATCTGACTCAGCCCTGTAATATCACCTAACAAAAAGCCCAGATTAATGGAAATTTAGCATTTCACTCACACTAACTGCAAAATGTTACTAGTCAGCCCATTTTCCCACAAACCCTGCACTGTACCCTGGTCAGGGTCAGAATAAAGACCCCTGTGTAAAACAGGATATTTTGTGATGGCGAGAATTAACCATGAGCTTTTCTACTTAAGTCAGTAGAAAGCTTCATTTTTTTGATCTGTATTATTGGAAAGGACAGTCATGAATGAAAGCCACTGTAGTGCCCAGCCCAGTGTCCAGCTCAGTCCATGTGCCAGCCCCTCCCGAGGTGCCTGGCACGCAGGGAGAGACAGGAAGGGAAAAGGAGTCCATGGCTGCCCCAAGGACACTCACAGTCACCTCATCAAAGCTTCCAAGAGAGCAGGAGTTTCCTGCCTGCTGGGCACTGCTCTGTTCACTCACCATCCAAGCCCTACCTCATTGTGCAGCAGCCTCTTATCCCAGAGGCAAGTGGTTTACTGGGAACAGATCCTTCCTGCTGGGTAGCTGCCACACCAGTTCAATCACTACCTGATTTTCAAAGCTTTTTTCCTGATTTCCCCAGCCCTCAATTTCCCTGTACAGCTCAAAGCAAACACAGACTGTGTTTGTCAGCTTGTTTCAAACAGGCAGGAGAAAGGAAAACCAGAAAGCAATAACTGCAGCATGTTGCTCTGCTGGATTAATAACACACTAAAGAAAACAGTGACTTTTTTTAGGGAGCATTCCTGTCAATTAAAATACATAATCTTCAAACACTGCACTTTTTCACCTGTCCTCAAAGACCTCAGCAGGAACCTGCTGCCAAAATCCACACACTCTCACAGTGGGTTGGAGGCACACTCAGATTTTTGAGTGGCCAAAACCATTGCTGGCTTCACCCCCTCAGAAACAGCCATTTCCAGCAGGCCCTTCAGAAACCTGTTTTGATAATGAGCAGGCAAGAGAAAAACGTTCTGGGCTGTGGCAGTTCCAAATCTTGGAGGCCACACATGTCAAATCTAGAAGATTCTGTAGAGTCTACTAGAAAATCCTGAGGGCAAAGTAATTCCAGACTTTTTGAGTTATAACTGGAAAAAAGCACTACCTGTCCTCTGAGAGCTGCAACTCTCTGTACACCAAGTCCTTCTTGAATTTGTGTCTTGGCAGCTTGAAGCTTGTGAGCTCTTGCCTTCCAGCCCTCCCTTGTCAAGCACAATGGACACCCTGAGATAAAGGCTCTGCCCAGAACCTCAGCACTGGGAACTGGAGCCCTTTATGAATGGCCTGTTAATTTACACTGGGGATGGGGGCACATGAAGGAGCTGGGTGGGTGGATGCTCTCGATTCACTTTCTTTCAGCAAATATTTGATGACATGATTAGGAAACATCAGTTTGTTCAATGGCTTTTAATTACTTTTGGTTGAAGGATTCCCTATTCTACATGCTAAGGAAGGCAGGAGACAAACACTAGGGGACTGTGACTGACACAGATTTTAGGAAAAAACTACTAACCAAACAATTCCCATCTTCTAATTAGATTTATAATTAAAAAATATCATAAAAAGGGAAAATAAAAACCACAGACCTCAGTGAAAGGTTCTGGAAATATTTGTAAATGGGTTGAAATAAAATGTGATAATCTAAAGGAAGGGGGAAGAAAGAAGGAAATGGAAATATTGGAAGAGCTTAAAAATAAACTAATGTGTGCCTAAGAGTCACTTCTGCCATTTCCCAATTTAACAGACCAGGACCAGAATGGACTAACAAGGAGGCAAACCCCCCCAAAAAAGGGCCTGAAGCAACAGTGCAAGTGCAAGAAATACAGCAAAAAGAGATGGAAAAGGACCAGAAGCTTTGGAAAGGCAAGAATGAGGAAACAGAGGCAGCAGAGCCCAGGTGAGAGGGAGCAGAAGGGCTCCAGTTCAGCCCAGCACCAGAACTGCCTCCTGCTCCTGTGCTGTGGGAGCCAGGAGCTCACTCCCTGCATCCCAGCTCCAGCCCCACTGGCACTTTGTCTGCAGCATCCTGGCAATGCTTTCCTTCCCCTTCACTGAAAGGGAAAGCTGAATTACAAGGACAAAGAGCTGGAAGGGGAAAAGTCTCCTCCTCCCGTGAAACAAATAAGAAGTGAAGCAATTTAAATTGGGTGACTTGCCAAGTTTGTCTTTTGCAAATGCATTCACTGTCATTGTATGACAGATGTCCACATTCCCAGGGCATTTCAGCTGAGCTGATCAGCCCTGAAATACCATCCCTACAAAAACTCAGGGATATCTTCAGCTAATTGACGTGTGGATGCCAGATCCTGCTCTGGCTTCCCCCAGCATAAGGCTCAGGGAGCAGTCATGCACCACAGCAAGTCTGGGATGAACTCCTCTTCCCAGGCCTTTGAAGTTACTCACTGACATAGCAGGGCAGTCACAGCCCAGGGAGCTGCAGCTGGGATCCAAATCCAATCTTTGATCCCCAAATGTTTTATTAATTATCTCTGAGCATCTTCATTGCAGCAGCATAGGTGTTATGTCCTGGTGTAGTGGACTGGTGTGACAAGATTTGAGTGGCAGGGGAAGATTTAGGGTTTCAGTAATGGGGAGGCTTTAGGGATGGCTTCTTAGTTCCCAGCCCTGCAGCTCAGTGCACATGAGATCCATATTTAAGGAGGAAAAAATGCCCTGTCCACCCTGCACTGCTGATGGGGAGGAGATAGAGAAAATCAGGAGTAAAGCTGAGCCAGGGAAGAATGGAGGGGTGAGGGGAAGGTGTTTTAATATTTAGTGTCTATTTCTCATTATCCTGCTCTGATTAGAGTGGTAATGAATTAAACTAATTTCTCCAGGCCAAGCCTGTCTGCCCATGACAGTAACAGGGAGTGACCTATCCCTGTCCTTATCTCAACCCATGAGCCTCCTGCTGTGTTTTCTGCCCCTGACCAGCTGAGGAAGGGAGTGATGGAGCAGCTTTGCTGGGCACCTGGCCTCCAGCCAGGGTCAACACGCTGTAGGTGGTTAGAGCCCTGCTGATGCTGCATTTTCCCTTTGCAATGGCAGCTGCACAGCCTGATCCCAGTGGTGCTGAAGTTCCATGTGTGCTTTGAGTCAGCAGAAGGCACTGCCAGAGCCCATGTGCTGCTCCTGCCTCAGCCCCACGGGGAACTGCTCTGGCCTGAACTCCATCCAGCAAAGCAGAAACGTTCTTGCCCAAGCCCTGCAGCCCCCAGGCCCTGCTGGCACACAGCCTTGCCCACAGGAGTGTTTGAGGAGCACCAGTGCAAGCTGCTCACCCCTCGGCCTGGCCACAGCCAGCACAGTCTGGCATTCCCAACAGAAGACCCAGCTGTGTGCCATAAATCTTGGGAAGTATCTGCTTTCTTGCTCAAAAGTCCTGTTTGTGGCCAGAAACTGAACGGGTCTGGATCATATCTTGTTATTGGAGAGAAGGAAAACACAACAACAACAGCAAAAGAACAGCTCTCACCAAACCTGCAACTCCTTGTAACTCTGAAACCCCCTCCTATGCTCTGAGCCACCTTCTCAACAACTGTGCAGCACTGCAAGAGACATTAACAGGCTTAAGTGAATATTCCCATTTCTAGACCTTTCCTATTACCTGACCAAACTAAAATATTGACTCAGTGGTGGTACTGCAATCCTCCTGACAAAGCAGCCCTTTGGTACAGCAGAGTGAGCTGAAACTCAGGTTCCATTTAAACAGTGATGGCAGCACTTAAAACCATTCCCTTTGGAAATGCCCTTGCCACTAAATATTAATAAAACCTTTACATTAGAGGTCTGTGGGGTTTTGAAAAGAAAACTAATACATATGGAGGGAGACAAGCAAAGCAAAAGAAATTGGAAAAGAACCACATCTAAGTGACAGAGGAACAGAATGATTTGTCTGGAGAGGTGTCGACAAATGTGTCAGTGCATTTCCATGAGTGGCACATGAGCAGAAAAGGGGGAGAACAAAGGATATTGAGAGCAGAGAGGAAAAAGAAGAAAAGTGTGGCAGGAGGAGAGAATAAAGCCTGAGACAAGGCCAGGGCTCTTCAGCAGAGACAGCAGAGGTGTCACACTCACGACTGTGAGTTCTCACCTCTCTCCTAAGCGCAATCCTGTGATTCCCAAACCCTCCCAGTGCTCCAGCACCCCATCAGAGAGGGACTATCCAAAAAGCAATAGGCATCTCTCATGGAGGCAGTCCTGACATTTTGAGGCAGGACACTGTAACTGAGTTAGGGCTGTGCCAAAAACCTTCAGCAGTTGTGGAGCTTGTTGTAGATTTTCAGTTTATTTGTCAAAAGCACTTGGCTTGGCTTCATGCCCAACAAACTCCCATTCCTCCCATTAAGTGGAATCAAACCAGTGCCAGGAGTTCATGCATTTCCATCCTGCAGCCTTGTCTTTGTGACAGGGCCTGATCACACTGAGGTGAGCACGTTCTAGGTGGGACCCACAGGAATAACAAACCCTCAAAACAAACTCAGGCAAATGCAACACTGAGGTGATGAGAGCAAAGTTAGAATAAGCTCGGTGTCTACACTTCCTTCCTCTCCCCAAAGCCATGACTTCAACCAGGAGGAAGAGTAAAATATGCCAGGAAATGTGAACTCTTGCCACTCATTAAGTCTTACAACGAAGTACCCAGAGATACGAGGAGGTTTTTCAGAACTCTACCACAGATCCTTGTGCCAACAAAACCACACATGAGACAAACAGACCTGGCTGTTTGAAAACAAAAAGTAGTTTCCAGGCTTGCTTGCCTCACTCTTCTATTTTAAACCCCTACCCTCAGCACATTTTGTTTCAATGGTTTTTGCAACAGCTACAGGCTTAGGTGCCAGGCTGTTTTTACAGGGACAGGCTTTTCTGGTTTGGCACCCCAGCCAAGGTATTTTCACTGAACCCAGTGCACACAGGGTGGGTGTTCCAGGCTTTGGTCAGATTTTGGAATGCTTTTTGTGAGTTCTGCCTCAGCACCACAAACCCAGACAAATCAAACATTAAACACACAGACACTTTTAAAGATTTGGCCCATGAAGAATGTACTGCACAATTTATCTCCCAGTGTTGTTCCAGACCCAAGACAAACCACACAGTATTTTTGGGTGGGTTTGTTAACATTGCCATGAAAACCATTCTTGAAAATAAAATAATATTCATTATCACTGAGGATCAACCTTTGTCTTTCCTACTGAAAACTGTTTACATGTTAATGAGCAAACATTTCTTGCTGTCCTTCTTTTCCAGATCCAAAAATTAAGGTAGAGAGAAGCAACGTGCCCAAGGTCACCAAGCAAAGAGCTGCAGAGGCCCTTCCAGCTGTCACATGAAAGGTGAGGGGAAAATCCACCACACTTTGCCCAAAATCTGCCTTAGGAAAAGGGCAACAAATCTGAGCCAGTGGATTTTACTTCTTACTACATCACTGTTACCTTGGATTTTACAGTCAGACAACGGCACTAAGTCCAACAAAACGCACTTTTCTTCGTCAGACCAAAGACCAGTGTTCAATTTTAAAAAATCCAACTTTTCTTTTCCAGTGGGCAACTTCATTTGAAGACCTGATGGATTTTTCTAAGGATTATTTAATGAAATATAAGAGAAATACATTCTAGTAAGTATGTGCATATATGAAGATTACAAGTGTCTTTGATTCATTTTTACCAGACTTTCAAATTTTTCATTCTTAGAAACATGTTAGGAAAACCTTTAAGATCATATTTGCTTATTTATTCAATTGCATTTCAGCCTTGCATTAATGTAGCTGATATAGTCCTTCAAGTATTAAAATAATATAACCCAATTATTACTTATAATGTTTGTATTTCAGAGCAAAATATTTTGGTTAACTACAAAAAAACAGTTGATATTTTAACAAGAACCTCTTGGAATAAAATCAAAATGCAAAGAGTCAGTTCACTGTGATTCCCAACCCATTAATTAATTAATTAGAAGTAACGGTTTCCAGGAAATTTTTCTTAACAAAGTATCAAAGCCTGCAAAAGAAAAATAATTAATGAAAGCATTGTCAGAGCCTTAAATGAACCCCCTAGTGGAACACAGCAGGACGAGCAAACAGATGTGGGAGCCTCTGGGTATGTGAGTGTTGGAAGGCAGGAAGGGGCAGGGCTGCTGGTCCCTCTGCAGCCCGGCGCTCCCGCGGGGCTGGCACCCACCTGGGGCAGCATGCGGTTTTCCTCCTCCAGCTGTCTTACTCTGGCCTCCAGCTGCCTAACATAGGACAAGGTTGATTCTAAAAAATCAAACAGAAAAAAACTCGTATTATCCACAGAGATCTGCTCGTGTTCCCCAGCGCCAGAGCCTGCGCCACACTCTCACTTGTACTCACAGCAGACTGCCTCTCTCAAATATCCATGGAACATCCCACTCTGCTCCTCCCAGGGCAGAGCAAACACCACTGATCCTGGAACTGATCAATTCCTTGTTGCTTGTGATTCTGCACCTTAAGGTGGTCCCTTCTCAGACCCAAGGTGTAGCCGCATTTCTCTTCGCAGAGAAAATAAAGGCACAACTTCCCAAGGCTATTTCTAGGATTCACATTCTCTGAACCTCAGAGAAAGAAAAAACAATTCTTATCTCAGTTACTGTGCCTCTTGTTGTTCACAAGTGGAATGCACTGTGCAAGATTGTTTACCTGAAGGGAATTGGTATTGGATTCTGGTGTGAGTGTTTTGATTCACTGACCAATTGAATCCTGTGTGTGTGTTGGGACTGTCAGCTGACAGTCACGAGATCCTGGGCAGTTGAGTGCTTGGCAGATTCAGTGTAATTGGTGTAATATAATATAGAATAATAAAGTAATTAATTAGCCTTCTGATAAGATGGAGTCCTCCTCATCATTTTCTTGCCTTCATTGGGGCTGCTCTGCTTTTACTATACCAAGGAATCTCACAGAAAGACAACACAGGCTTGAGTTTTCCAACCCATCCCCACCTGGAAATGCTCCACATGGATAATGCATTATCCCACCAGGTCAGCACTGAGGAGCCCAGGGAGAGCAGATGGTGCTGTGCAGGCAGCCGGGTCAGAGGCTCCCCTCACACTGTCCCAGGGCTCTGGAGCACACACAGCCTCCCCGGGCAGCACAGCAGCTCCTGGGCTCAACCCCAGCTCCTGCCAGGCTCTGCTGCCACAGCTGGGGCTGGGCTGGAAGCAGCTGTGTGTCCCCAGGGCCTGGGATGTTCCCAGCTGGTTGACAGCAGGACCAGCCGGGGCACAGAGCAGCTCACAGCGTGTCCTCCTCTCCCCCACACACCAGGGACACGCTCCCACTGCCCTGCTCTGCCCTCAGGACTGCAGAGAGAGCAAACCCTGCTTGCTCTGCTCACCAGTCACTCACTGACCTCCCCAAGGGCAACCTTTGGTGCATTGTGAAGAACACAAGTCACTCCCAGCCCGCTCCCAAGAACTTGACATAAGAAGAGGAGGTCCCTGATCCAGCACTAAAAGCACCCACGAGCTTTACCATCAGAGATTTCTTGGGTCACTTAGAAGTGCTGCTCTCAAAGTCCTGGATAAGAGGGAGACATGTCTAGGAATGCAGCACTCAAGTGTAAGAAAAAAGGTGCAAGAAAACTGCTGTGACTCTTGCACCTCCTTGTATGTAGCTGGAATTCTGCATGTACTCATTCCTGACTCAGTGAGCCACTCAACTTCCTCTGAGATGTCAATTCCCATCACACATTTGTACTCACATGGCCATGTAATTAGCAAAATTGATGATTGATGGTATGAAATCCATGGGTATTGGGGCAGTGCTGATGGCTGATAGAGCCCTTCAGAGCTGCATTGACAGCACAGCTGTTCACTGGTTTAAATTGACAGAAGAATTTGGGCATGAATTTCCTCTGATAGCTCAACACTGCTGCAGCCTGCCCGTAAAAGAAGGGAAATAAGGTGTCACTTACTGCTCTTACAAGACTGCAATAGGCTAAAGTATGCATGGGAATTTACACAACATGAAGACAACAAACAGTAATTCGTCAAAGATGATTAATGCCCAGCCAGGCACTGGATTAAAAATAGCCTTGTGCAATAAAAGAGGAAGAGGTAATCTGAGGTTCTGCAGGCTCTGCTGCCTGAGGATTTTCATAGTTAGTGATGGGTGCATCTCTGGAGAGCCAGGAGCCCGGCTCAGATGAGCACTTAGGAGATGAACAGCTCATTCAATTAACTGCCAACGACATGGACCCTCCCACCAAATCAGCTCCTTCCCAGCACAGGCACTCCTGGGAAGAGCTGCAGGAGCTCCCTCATGTCACATTAGCACAGGCAACAGCCCCCAGCACATCCCAAGCCTTCCCTCTGCTGTCTTCTATGTGAGATGGCTCCTGAGCACTCATCACCTCAGAGGGGCTGGACAGGGAGCTCCCTCTGGCACTGGCCAGCCCTAAATTCCTTGGTTACAAGTTCACTGCTGTGCCAGTGTGGGTTTGGACTTCCAGCTCGAGTCCAACTTCCCAGCTGTGCCCACCAGTTCCTTCCATGTGAGCTCCCCTCTGGATTCTCGTCAGCTCCAGGCCTTCTGTGATTTCCTGGCTGAGCATTCCTTATCTCCTCAGATAACACACACCTCTTGGCAACATCTGCCTCTTACTAGTTTTATTCCTTCACTTGTCTGTTGGGAGTCCAGAGCAGAGATCCCTGCTGCTGCTAATCACAGAAATCTGCCTCAGTTCTCAACTTCCCAATGCCAGCTGAGGATTTGGTCTGGAATCTCTGTGCCTCTTAACCCTCCTAAAGTGTGAAACAATTACTTAAATCTCTTTTGTAATCTGATTAAAAGGGAAAATTAGGTCATCTACCAAAGGCTTGAGCAAGCAAATCCTAATGTATGTGAGTCTTCTTGACACACAGACTAGACACATATATATTTCAGGATCTGTTAATATATTTATGCTGGGATGTTATGAGCTTAGAGGAAAAATGAACAGAAAAGTCAGCCAAGGACATAGCAGACGAGAAACTGAAAACACATGAAGTGAAACACTGTCCACAAACTTTAAAAAAACCCAACCAAACAAAAGCTGCACTCCAAGTGTTTATGAGAAGACCCATATGATCCATCTCTTCTGCTCTGGAGCAACCTGTGCAAACAGGACCCTCACTGGCTCATGTCATTGCTGCCAGACTCGACCCCTGTGGGCCCCTTGGTTACAAGATTCCCACTCCTTCCCATCTCCCTTTGTGAGGCATTGCTAAGGGTGGAACAATTTGGAAAATTGTTATTCTCAGGAATGGGCTACCACCCCTCCTTGAGCTTCCTGTGCTCTTAACATCACTGACAACATGATCAAGGTGGTGCTTCATTCCAGGGCTGAAATAAAACTATTTTCTGAACTATCAGAGACACAGAAATATCTTGCTCTTAGGGAAATTCAGTGACAGTTCACCCTGTCTCCACATCTGTCACTCTAACACGTTCTAAGAGAACATCAATATTTACATAGCTGATCTCTTTTTCTTTTGACATCCACACTCTTGAAGCAAGGAGATATTTTGGGGTTATGTCAGACTTTATCAGACACTTACATTGCTGCCAAAGGCCTATTTGTGCATTGGATTTATCCATTTTTATATGACTGTGCCTGGTCTCAGTCTAGCAAGAAATTCATAATATTCTTTAAGCCAGATTATCCTCTGCTGTTTAAGAATGGGTGAGGATGTCATGTTAAATTCTGATCTTTTCCTTTTTCTTTCTGGGTTTGTTTTGGGTTTTTTTTTTTGTTTTGTTGGTTTTTTGGTTTTGTTTTTTTTTTTTTGTTGGTTTGGGGTTTTTTTGTTGTTTTTTTGGGGTTTTTTTGGAGGCTTACAACTCACAGGCAGCTATGGGACTGCACTGGAGAACATCTTAAAGTCTGAGATCCTCTACACACTTATTAGATCCCTGGAAAAGGGTTGAGAACCCCACAGAAGGCAAAAGCCCAGAGGTTCAACCAACATTTCTGCTTGCTCATAGGAGCTGGAGTAACAAGCTCAGTATGGCAGGTGGAAGGGATTTTATCCAACAGAGGAGTACTTGAGGGAAAGACAGAAAGGGAGACCCAAAAGCTGGACAGAAGGCTGCTCTGAGGCAGTCCTCACATCCTCATGGGCAGAAAATGGAAAATCATGATTTGGTGATAATGCAGAATTCACCTGGATTCTGTTACCAGCAGCACTTCCTGCTTTGGTACCCATGTTCCTAAGGGAGGTCTCCAGAATCCTTGGGAGCCACATCCCAGGGCACGTTTTTAAACACTGAGGGTATAAATGAGGGAAATTGCCAACAATTCACCAGGGCAAAGGATTCAGCACATTGAGTGTAGGGATACTTTCATGTGTGGCAACAAGAGTTTGGTTGAGGTACATCCAACTTCAACAAACTCCATTTGTTATGCTGCTCTTTCAGAACCACAGAATTAACTAGGTTGGAAAATACCTTTGAGATTCCTGCACTGTGCTGGCAGGAATTTAATAATTGCACATCAAATCAGATTTTGGTCATTCAAACCCACACCCAGCACACTGCAGTGACAACTAAATAATCTTTCAATAAATGGGGAATGAAAACCAAGGTTGTGCAAGGGGTACTCTAAACCCTCCTGTAACTGCCTGGCAGCTCCACACATTTAGGAACAGGTTTCTCTGCTAACTGGGGAGCAGATTCAATGACATGCAAACCATCTCCCTGTCCTAGAATTCCTAGTCATCTGATTTAATTGCCTCAGTATTAATATTCATGACTGAGACATGCCATCACTGCAATCCATCCCCTTTCAGCTACCTTGGTCATGTATAAAAAAATAAAATGGCACTGTTGGATTTACACTCTCAGCAATTTACACCTCTTGCACTCAGTGCTGGCTGTGTCCACCTCCCCAGGGCAGGAACAGAAGACATCCCAAGGTCATTTTTAGCCCTGTCTCCTATGATTTTCTACTAGGGCTGCACATCTTACATAACATCCCTCACTGAGGAAGAGCTGCAGAACTCCTTGTTAGAGTGCAGGCGAATTCCCCCGCAACACAGCAACGCTGGGATTAGTGCTACCATGTAGAAAGAAAGACAGACATCTGCCCAAGGCAGGATTTTATTAAGCTCACCAGAATGTTTAGGAGCTATTTATGACAAAGGCACATATTCTCAGGAAGTTTTGGGACAGTGAGCACCATGGCACTAAGACAGGGTTTGCATTTCTCAGTCTTGCTGTTGTCTGAAATTCTCTGGCCCCAAGCTCAGATTCCTCCTGTTTATGGATCCAGCAATTCTTGACTTCTCCCAGTAATTAAAAATATCATTAACTAAGCTGAGCTAGTTCACCAAGTGTGTCAAAACTGAATCCTAGCAAAGGGAAAAGCTGGCACATGCTGCTGGTTCAAATATCCAGGATGCAGTGGCAGCCCTGACACTTCTCAGGCACCATGGGCCGTGTTTCCCCTTTTCAGCACACATTACACACAGACAGGTGCTAATTACCTTATCTCTGTAATCAGAGAACTTTATTCACATTTCACACAAAAATAGTGTGTTTTCTCAGGTGCAGCAGCTTTTAATCACAGATTAACTGTTTATTAGCAAAAAGCATACTCTCCTTACCTTAAGGCAGCCCTTGCCATGCCTTTACCAATTCAATGATGGGGTCTGACTCAGGTTCCAAGGTGTTTGCATTTGCCTGGATTTAGGTGCCACTCTAGATCAGGCAGTTCAGTGGGCAGGTCTGGGCTGACTGTGCACACACACCTCTGTGGTGAAGCTCTCCCAAGGCTTTCCTTCTTCCCCAGGTCACCAAGGAATGCCTCAGGTCACCCAAACACTGCCTGTGACACAACTTACTAGAAATGTAATGCTGGCTCCCACTTAAGAACGTCACAGATTTAGGCTGGAGGTTTTGTTGCACATTTAGCTCTAGGTGCAACAAAATTTCCAGTTGAATTCACCTGGAAAAAAATAAGCTCAAAAAAAAGCTTGGAAAAAAAGGTTTAAAAACCTTGCATGGAGAATAAAGGATTCAACAATAGGAGCACCTAAAAATGATCCCAGATGTCAGCTGAGGCAACGCTCTTGCTAACAGTTGGATAACACTGTCACACTAATGGGCTGCTGAAACACTAACCTTGCTTTGTTTGGGGTTTTTTGGTGCTAGAGGTGACAACAGCAAGGCTTTCCTTGCTGGCCTGTTTGATACTCTGTTAGCTCCCCTTCAGCCTGTGCTAAATGCATTTGGCACAGTATTGATGGAAACAGAGAAAATCAAAGCCATTATGCTGTTGCTGAAGCCTTTCCCACTGGCTGTCAGCTTGTTTTGGTATTGACTGCTGCGGTTTATGATGGGTAAAATCTTTATTGGTTCCATTTACTCAAGCACTCGGGTTTGTCCCTGTGTCACCACACTCTCCTGGGCTCATCAGGAATGTCCCCAAGAGCAGGCACAGCCCCTGGCCTGGAAACACAGCAGAAGGAAAGGGGGGGTGGATGCTCAGCAGGCTCCTGCATGGAACCCAATGGAAGGCTGGAAAAGGCAGCAGCTGGGAGCAGCTTGGCTCAGGGAAGGAAGGGAGATGAAGCACTCATTCATCTCTCCAACCCAGTGCCCTCATCTCCTTCCTTCCCCAAGCCAGGCTCTTCTCAGGCTTGCCTTTTCCAGCTTTCCAGCTGATTGCACACAGGAATCTTGAGCTCACACAGGTGCCTCCTGGTCACGTGGAATTGCATCTTTTAAGTGTCCCTTGCTGAAAAGGTCCAGGGTCCCCTGCCAACCTGTGGCCCCTGAGAAACCACTGTATCCACAGAGCCACCTCCAGCTTTTCCCAGTTCTGCTGTGCCTCTGTAAAATGAACATGTACAGGACAAAATGAAAAAATACTGTAAATGAAAATACAAAGCTTCCCAGCAACACCAAAATTCATGGAAAAACCAGAGGGTCAAACTGACTGAGACACCAAATGCATGCACTAAAGGTCACTTACAATCCCCACAGCTCTCCCCAGATGCTCATAGCCACTTTTCTTAGCTCATAAAATTGTATTTCACAAGCTCCAATCATCAGATGTTGAAGAGACATAGTTTAGAAAAGCTAGTTTAGGTGAAAATTTCACTATTGGTACAGCAATCTCAATAGTACATTGGCTTCCACCTGGCAAACTGCAGCTTAGGCCACACCTGAAAACCACATCTCCAGGAATTGTGAATCAGACCAAACCTCTCAATCATTTTTATGCTCATCTAGTGCCTTGTTAGGAGGCAGTTATTCAACCTGTAAACTCCTCTTTTATGGGGAACTGTTTGTGTGACTCAATCCCAAATTCAAACAATGTTCCTGAGAGTACAGAAATAGAAGCTCTCTCATTACTGAAATCACTGAAGCATTGAACATTTTGTTGCTACAACTACAAAAGTGATGCCAAAACTCACAACAAAGATCAATAGCCACATGAATATGTGGGGGAACAGCCAGCCCACAACTCTACCTCCTCCCCAACAGTCCCTGTTCTGGGTGTATATGGGATAAATTTGAAGGAGAGGCAGGGGCTCCAAGAGATGTTTGGGCAGCAGGCAGTGCCAGGAAAGCAAGAGGGGCAGCAGGGGCACCCTCTCAAGTCTGTTTCCAGCTCTTTGCCTCACTTCTGAACCTGCTGATGCTTCATTCCCTGCAACAGGAGCATCCTGCATGAACTGTGGTGTGCACACAGCATCCAAAGCCTCCTGTAAACACAGCAGGAAAAACTACAAAACCAGTAAATATCCAACGGAAAAAGCAGCAAGATGTGCACAACTACCCAGCTCTGTGAGGAGCAGTGGGGAGCATTCTCATGAGCAGGCAAGTGCAGAAGCTGGGGAACTGCCAGAGGAAGACAGGCCAACCTGGGCAAACTCAGCGGAGATTTAAAATTATCAGGACAAAAGAAGGGTTTGGATTAATTTCTCCACACTGAGTGATTAAGATGTAGGACAGGCTATTAAATGCAGTAAAAGATGTTACAAGATTAAATATGTCCTGGGGACTGAAACCACCCTCTTGCTTCCAGAGCCCATTAAAGAGCCATGGTGCAGTAACACCTGCCTGTCCCTCCTGAGCTGGGCACATTTAAAGCAGGAAAGATGAGCATTTTGTAAAATTACTGCAGCAGCAATCTCAGCACAGAACCTAATTCCAAGGAAAAATTAGCTCTATCCATTTCAGCTGGCAGCTGCACAATAGCAGAGGGAAAGGCTGTTGGTGCAGCCTCCATCTCCTCTCTAAGACTCTTTTGGAATGATTGGGGAAGGGATAACAAAAAGAAATCATCAAGTGACAAGGTATTTAAAATCTATCAGTGCAAGCATGTTGCTCTCTAGGGACTCACATCTCCTGGGCTGCTCCCTCCACAGCTGGAGCATCCATGTCTCCAGACAAAATCCCTGGGAGAGGAAGCCCCAAGAGGGACCTCAGGGATCAGGAATCAGTCTAAGCATCCAGCTCTGGCTGGAATCAGCACTCAGCTACTTCAGCACTTGGGAAAACTCTGCAGATGTCTCCTGCATATTCCTGATAGCTCAAACATTCTGACCTTAGGGGCAAAAAGATTCCAGACCAGACCACATCACCCAACAGAGGTTACAGCTCATTATTTCCCTAATTTCTGAAGATCTGCATGTCTGATCAGTATCTCTGTGCTCCTGATATGATGCTGGGATTATGGGATTTTCCCAGAGAGACTCCCAGCAGCCAGGGCAGAGGGGACTCAGGTGCTGCAAGCCCAACCCTGCCACATTTAGGCTTCCAAGCTCTCCCAGGAATGGGGTTTAGGCACCATTTACATATTTCCCTATCCACATGGTGAGATTCTTTCTGTCCTAAACCCACATTTTTCCCTGCCTTGTTGCCTTTGCTGCCTTCCTGAGATTCCTGTGGCTGCATCCTACACCATTGCAGCCAGGCCTGGGAACTAACCAGACTGTGCTTTATTTGGTGAAAGTGCACAGATACAAACCCACACCATGGACTGATGCAGAACAACACTTGTGAGAGGGGACCACGTGTTTTGTCAGGGCTTCAGAGGAAGCCAAATGCTCCACATGAACAACTTCCTGGTTTCTCAGTGCCTTTTCAGTATTATTTCACTGCAAACACACACTGCTGTTATATTAATATGATGCTGATTAAAACACTCACCATTTGAAAGTAATCTCAACACAGGTAACAAAGCACAGCACACATTACTGAGAGCTCTACTAGGCACATTTACCTGCTTTAAGCTGATGAATTAATGATTTATAATTATTTACCCCCAGACATGGCAAATGGAGCCCCTTGTCCTCTCCTTTGCTGCTGGTTGTGAATCTGCAATGTCTTTGTAGCAAAGCCAGCTGAGATTTCCCAAGGCAGCACATCCAACAACCAGCTGCCCATGCCCTGGGCTGCATCTGAGACTACTCCAATGATCCCACAGGTGTCAGCACAGCAGGTGTGGCAGCTTCCTCAGGATGCTGCTGCCTGGCAGCTCCCCCACTGAGGGGCCTTCTCCCTAGTGCTAGTGAAGCTGATCCTTGGGCTTTAAACGCTGTCAGCAGCTTCCTGACTGTCACAGTCATATTTTCTGGAAAAATCCCTTTGCCCAGGATTCTTCTCCTGGGAAGCTGAGAAGCCTCAGAGAGAAAGGAAAGCAATGATTATCTGATTTGCTTCTCCTGTGTTTTGCTGCTTTGGAATGTGTTTGGTCATTGTTTACCAACTGGTGATTGTTTCATTGGTTTCATGGGAACTGTTTTGACTTATTGGCCAATCAGGATCAAGCTGTGTCAAGGCTCTTGAAAAAGCCACCAGTTTTCATTATTATCTTTTCAGCCTTCTGGAAGTATCCTTTCTGTATTCTTTAGGACAGTTTAGTATAGTATTCTTTAATATAATATAGTATCATAAAATAATAAATTAGCCTTCTAAGAACATGGAGTCAGATTCATCATTCCTGCCTTTGTCTGGGAACCCCACAAATACAATATCTGACCAAAGAGGCTAAGAAGTACTTTCACTTTACTATGCCTCCAGGACTCAACTATCTCTCCATGTAAAGGACTTCAATGGCCTTCCATGGAATGGTCTGTCCACCCCTGTGGATGTGTGTCCATCCAAATCAGCCACCCAGCACAGCCATTCCCAAATCCATGTCCCCCTCTGAGCTGTCCCTCAAGCACAGGAATTGATGCCACTGCCACTGTTGGCTGCTCCAGCACCTTCTCCTTTTATGTTCCAAGCACCATTTCATCCAACAAGGATGAAATCAGCCAAATGCAGGAAGTGCTCTGGAACCTGAAAATGGCACATCAGCAGTTGCAATCATTCCTCAAGTTCCTAAATCATCTGCATCCATTTGCAGGATGTGTTCATCCATTACAGTGCTGTGCTCAGCACGAGGGCCTTCAATATTCAGACAATGCTGGGATGACTCAGGGAGAGCAGTCCAACTTGAGAGCCCTCCCAGCTGCTTATCTTCACCATCAGAACAAAACAAACATTTGAAACAAGGTCTCCTCTGTTTATTTCCTGGTTATTCACTAATGGGAAAGCAATTTACGCATTTCCTCTCCCCAAACATACAAATAATTGAGCAGGGCTGCTGGTTCCACAGGCTGCTGGAAGTGGTTGTGTCCTTCTGGCTGAGGTTTACAAGGAGCAGCCCGTGACTAATCCATGCCCCTGCCTCAAGGAGCTCCTCAGGGCCCTTTCCTGCCCCTCCTGGGCCACTCAACACACACTGAAAGATGAGTCAGACTCAGAAATTAAGTGCGTGTGCTTGTGTGGACATGTGCATGTGAGGGGAGGGTTTTCCCCTGAACTACCTGCCCTCAAATTACCAGGATTTCGTTCTGACCACTCTGAAAGCTTCTTTTACAGGGTTACAATGAGGAAGAATTTGCCCCATCAGCAGGCAAAAAGCAACAAGAGACAGGTGAGTATTTCCCAAGCAGGTGTTAACTGTCTCATTTATCCTCTCTGATTAATACTACTAATTAAACTAAAATATAGTAATGTTGTGAAATAGAATAAATTCTAGAAAACTAAAAAAAAAACACCGACATTTTTCTCCACCAGCAGCTGCAAAGCAGCACTGAATCTCCTCAGATTTTTTAGAATGAAGACAAAAAGAACTATTCCCAGGGTTCTGGGCACAAAATACAGATGTGACTGTAACTACAAACTGCAGGAAAACTCCAAGTAAACCAGTTGGGGTGAGGGGAGGGGATTCCAAATCCCATTATACTCCATATGTGTGACCACAGCAAGTCATGTTAGAGACACAAGCAAAGCAGCCTTCCTACTGCTTTATTGCAGAAGGATCAGCTCAGATACTGGAGTGCTGTGGGCAAGGGAGGTAAAATCAGTGTATAAATGAGCTGTCAGGGCAGCTGCTGTAACAAAATGCAGACAGCATCCCGAAATTTCTGGAGAAAATTGAGACATATAGACAGGCTCGGAGGTTTAATGCTAGAAAAATGCTATTAAAACAAAGCAGTCTGGCCTCCTGCCCTGTGGAGAAAAAGGAATTTTGAAAATAATTCCAGGAATGCCTGGTTTCCTTTTCACTGCTGGGAGTGGATATGGTTGAAAGAAATCTGTGGGCTTTTTCCTGTAAAGAAAATCTTGACAGAAACAATTGGACCAAAATTAAGTTTATGAATGAGGTTTTTTGTGTGACTTAGGACATGAACATAAGATCTGTAGCAATAAAAGATCTGTAATAAAGCAATAAAAGATCTGTAGGAGGAGGATTGTATATTTCATGGGTTTTGTGAGCCTGACAACCAGTTCCAATCCATGTGTACTATTTCTTGCCATTCCTCAGGACAACCCTGCTTTCATGTTCACCTATGGAAACCTGCATCAATTACCTGTAGGAGAAAACCTGTATCAGTTCTCCTCTGTCACTTCTTTTACAGCATGCTGGGCACAAGAAGGAAACCCATCCACCCCAGCTGGAAAACCACAGAACATCCCCCAGTGTTTCCTGCATCCACCTGCTCCACACGGGTATGGAATTGCCTCTGGGGCACCAAGATTTGGCACGCTGCAGCTGTTAACAACATCCCTAAATCTTACACAAAACATGACCCCCAGTACCCCCCTGGTATTTCCTGGAAGGCAACAAGCAGTCCTGGCCTCACTAAGGGTACAGAGCTCTGCCCTCAGCTTCAAAGCCCACAGGAGCTTCCAGTCCTAAGGAAGACTGATAGGAAAACAGAGCACAGGGCTGGAGACTGAAAGGAATCTCCTCTCCTCCCATTCTTCCCAGAGCAGCAATTATGACACGCCAACCCCAGAAAGAGCTGGCACACAAAACAATGCCTTCCTGGAAAGGTGCCAGCACCTCAGGGAAAGTGTAAGCTCACTTTTCCCACAGCATAAACACATTTCAAGGATGTTCCTTGAAAAACAAGGAACCTTTTCTCTGACAGAGCAGCCCCTGAGAGCTCCACACTTCCCTACCCAGCCTGCTCTTGCCAAGGGAAAGGGAATTTTCTGGCACAGGTGAAATAACCTTTTCTTGGGCACTCGGGTTCCAGTTCTGGTGGGAACTGAACTCTTCCAGCAGTGGCAAGTCCCACCATTCCTCATCAGCCAAACTGTGACCAAAGCACCTGGGCAGCAAGTGGAGTGAGAAGCAATGGGAACTGCTGCATTTGCTTTGTTTGTTGAGCTTTGGGTTGGTTTGGGGCTTGGTTTGGTTGTAACCTTTTTTTGTCCCACTGTTAGAAATAGGCAGAAGGCAAAAAAGGCATTGAACACATCCCTAGCCCAGATCCTAGGAAGCTGTAGTGAGTTTTCCCACCACAGCCTCCTCCTGCTCCCACACCTGTTTGTCCAAAGACAATATTCCCAGGTTTCATTTTCACTTTTTGGTGGGGGAATGCTGGCAGAGGCAGCTGACACAGCTGGCTGAGTTTTGCTGAGAGGATTTGTTCCATGCTGACCTGGGCCTGGCTCCCCAGTCAGCACACAGGGACAATTTACACTGGGCAGGACAGCAAGACAAGTGCTCCCACTGCAGAAGACACGAGGTGACAAGAGGGGGTTGTTAGAAGGCCATGGGCTTTTCCTGGTTTTAGTCAAGTCCTTCCTTTAGTCAGTGATCCAAGGATGCTCTGAAGGGTTATACCCACGCTCCCCGGAACTCTGACTCCAAGGGATGCTTCCCATCATCAGAGAAAGAGGAAAAGCAACAACAGGATCAAACCAGGCTCACCCAGGTGTATGACCGTGGCAGCCCTTTTTGGTGAAATCCCCAAGTAAAAAGGACTGAGAGCTGCCTGGCCAACATTTTAATGAGACATCATTTCCACCTAAACTTGTGTCAACTTCCAGACTGGCTTGCTGATTACTGTCTTTACTGAGGACATTTAATGTTTTGATAAAAATCCTTCTCTTTGAGTGAAACATGAACACACAAGTTACTGCTGTGTCTTAGAATATGAGATTAAAGGGTCAGATCTCTAAAGGACTGGAACTTTCAGTAAGAGAAAGATTGAGGGATAGACTCACACCTGGATTTGAAGCTTTTGGAAGGGAAAGACAGGGTGGCAGAGTCAAAGAAAGGAAACATGACCTCAGTTTAAACTAACAAGGGAGACAAATCTCTCCTTGTGGAAGTCAGAGGAATGCAGACCTGTTTGGGAAAGAAAAATCAGAGGAAGTGAGTAACTATCAGCAATCTTATTTTCAGAAAATAACCTTATCTTTACTGCCTCATTTTTAACATAAACACCGTGCTTCTTATGTGGCAGTAAAGAATTCCCTGCAAAGAATTTGTGGTTTTTTCTTGCCATCCATTACATCCAAAGTCTCCAACCCCTTGAGCATCAAACATTTACCACTGGACACAGTAAATGTTGGCAGTGGCCAATTTTGTCTCAGTGTAACTGTTCACTGTGTCCTGTCAACTCCTACTTTGCTCTCCTTGTTCTTGCCAAAGCCCAAATAACATCCACTGCTGGGGCCACCGAACCAGCTTCTTTCACAGAGCCCCAGAACAGTCTGAGTTGGAGCAACAGAGTACATTTCAGAACCACACAATAAATACATTAAAATAACTCGAGAATGGTTTTTGTCAAAAGCTCCTCCCTTGCAACAAGAGCTGCCTCAGTTCATAATTCCCAGGTGTTCAGACCCTCCATATGTCACAGGGATTTCCTGGGAACAGGACATCCCATCATAGACACGAATTCCTTCAAGATCCAAATCAGTTTTCCTAGTCTTTAATCAGAGACACTTCACTCTTCAATATTTAACACACTGACCTAGCACTAATGCAGGACACTTGTGATCTGAGTATCAATTTTTAAAGTGCTTCTGAAGTCTCAAGAGGCTTTTCCCACTAAAATTCAGCCCATGCTTAACCTATTTACATAGTCTTTCATCTTCGTGTTGTAAGAACATTCAATCAAATCTGCTGAGTCAGATAAACCTCTTTACAGGAAAAAGGATATTTGTCCTCTGGATTCAGGCTTGAAAAATATAATGGAAACCACAAGTTTTCACAAATTCTGTAGTAAGTGCTGATATTCTGGGGAAACGTCTTTGTGAGTTATTATTTGCTGCTTGGGGAGCATATCTGAGGAAATTCTGCATCACAGAAAAGCTTTCCTCTGCTGTAAAAAGATAATTTCCCATTTTGTACATTGCAACTTCTCAAATTAAACTCCTTTCCCTGTTGAAATACCGAATCCAACCCATCCAGCCTACAGTTCATTCCAGGTACTGAGCAGATCACATGTCGAGCCAAAGTCACTTTGATCCTAGGAAAGAAGTACACTGTTGAGTCAGCAGAGTCATCCCCTAGATTAAATTTGCCACTAATCCAATCAGATCCAGCACTTACTTTGCCCTCCATGTTGAGCACCCCCTCCCAGTCTATTAAGGACAGGGGATTTCACTGAATGGTGCTGCCTCATAACTCCCAGCTCACATCTCAGCACAAATGAAAAGGCAGTTTAAATTCCACTTCCCCTTGCTGATGCATATCTCCGTGAGCCACTGCCTTGGCACCCTGGCAGGGTGCAGTGCCACAAGGCACTTCCCTTGGCCCAGGGCAGAGAAATGGCTCAGGGAGCTGTGGAGGTGACGGATGTGGGAGCACCGGGAGCCGGACACGGCACGCGAGCCGAGCGCGGCCGCTCCGCCAGCACCAGGAGGGCTCGTGCCCTTGATGGCTCTCACTTTTCTTTTTTTTTCTCTTTTTTTTTTTAAGTATCCATGCCATGTCCCACATATCTTCCCCTCAAAGTTGTGTCTTCCTCCTTGATTTTTTTCCTCTGCTTTTGTAACATCTGTGAGGTTAGTTTTGGCACGTTTGTGTCCTTTGCACTGCACCTCATTTTCTCCCAGACCACTTTCTTGCAGTCACTAAATCTCCAGATTCTGGGTTTTTTTTATTTTTTTTTTCAATTGCATTTCATTTGATCATATCTCCTTCCCAGAGTGTTTGTAAGTCTTTCTTTTCTGTTTCGCAAGATTTCGTTCCCCTTCCCGAAAGGAAATAACGAAATCTTGCAATTTCAATGGGGATCAATTGGGCAAGCTTTGGTGCATGTCCCTGCACTTGATGGCATGCCATGCCTCTTGATGGCTTTCACTTTGCCCAAGATTTTTTATTATTTTTTAAGTATCCATGCCATGTCCCACACATCTTCCCCTCAAAGTTGTGAGGACATAGCACGGGGCTGAGCGACCTGCTCTGGGACTCCTGGGCAGAGGGAGGTGGAAAAAGGATATTTGTATAGTGTGGATATCTGTATTTTACATTATTATTATTAAATTTTGTATTATTACTATTATCATTATTAAATTTTGTATTATTATTATTAAAATTATTTAAATAATAATTTTTAAAATATATATTCTCAAAAACAAAAAATAAAAATATCCTAGTTTAATAATAAAAGAAATTTTTCAAACCAAGCAATACTCAAATTTAAATATTAACACCTAATATAACCACAAAAAAACATAAATACACCTCTAAAACCACAAAAAATTAAAAACAAAGAAACTCCCAAAAAACTGTCTCTTAATTCCAATCCATAAAAATGCCCACATTCACTTATGGGGCAGCTGGCAGAGGTTCAGCTGCATCCCCTGCTCTCCGTGCCACTGCTGCTGAACCTGGGGTCACCAAGCCCCAGGGGAGGCCAGGCTCCCTCCTTCCAGAGTTTCCATTGAAACCCAACTGAAACCAGGCAACTGAAGTCCCCAAAGCAGGGACCAAAAGGAGATACACTGTGGCCTCCCCCTGGTGCCCAGGAAGCTGCAAACACTGTGAGGTTCAGAGCTGCAGCCTCAGAGCAGGGCTGGGCCAGCTCTCCCAGACAATCCCCTTCCCTCTCCAGCAGCCTGGAATGGATATTATGGGCTGGTGCATGTGTTCATGCTGCTGGAGGTCAGGCCCCAGCCTTTACCTGCTCACTGGGGAGTTCCCAGTTCTCACCAGGAGTTGCCTCTCACCTGCTGCTCCAGACGTGGAGAGACCTTAAACCCTTCTCACCCAGAGCTCAGTCTCCCAGAGCACAGGGAGTGAGTCACTTCACACTGGAATGAATTCCTCCTGCTCCTGGGAACCACGATACCAAAGTTAATCAAGTGCAAGAGAAATTAAGGATGGTGTTACTCAAAACACCCAAGTCGTATTTCTGGACTGTGAGATTATTTCACATCTGCCATCCATTTGTTAAAGCTCCTTTCTGAAAGCACTGAAGAAAAAATATGTTCATTTGAAGTGTCACCTTTAAGGAGCCTCATACCAAATTTAAGCCCAGTTAGCTCATACCCCACTAAATTGAAAATCTGTTGAACGAAAGATGAATATGACTGAATTGCAGTTTCCATAATGCAATAGCACATAATCAAAGGTAGGATTGCTGTCCCCAGCAGAATTCTCTCTAGAAAAAACTTTGTTTCATTGTAACAGGACAGGTTAATTACTTTTTACCCCCCAATAAAATTACTTCTATATAGTTTTTGGTTATTACATTAGAACAAATGATGCATGGACAATTTTAAACATGATTTCTCTCTCCATGAAGACAATCAATTAGCAAACTCCCAAGTCCTTCTGCAGTTTTTACTCTGGGTTTATTGAAATTCTCTTCAGATTTTACCTCATTCTCATTACTCTTGTTGCCTGATAATTTCTGAGACTGGGAATTATTAACTAAGTAATTAACTTCCTTACACCTTCATATCACCCATTAACATAAACTATTACCTTGAACACTTAGAGATGTGCCAACAAAAACACCTGAAAGCCCAAAGACAGCAGGAAGAGGGGACATCTGCCTCCACGTCCTCAAAATTTTGCTCCTCTCTCCTTGTCAAACACATCTCTTACATTTGACATGTTTATCAGCTGCATAAATATGCACATGGTAAACTTCACACTCAGAAGCATCACTTTGACCCTGGGGCAGATATTCACATTGTATATTTTTGCAGCTGGAGGACCCACAGAAGAGAAATATCCAGGTTGAGGCCGTAGGAATGAAGAGTTAACATTAAGATTTATTTAAGCAAAATAAATTTTAAAAATAATGAAACCCCCCCCCCCAAAAAAAATAACATTCCAATGAAGCTAGATCCTGTTACAAAGAAAGGTGAGGGGACAAGTGTGGAAGGAGTGAAAAAGTCCATTTCCAAGGGAGCCATTCAGGGCCTTTTTCAAGGGGTTAGAATTCACACAGAACCACCTTAATTAACGTGCAAGGTGGTTCTGTGTGAATTCTAACCCCTTGAAGGTGGTTCTGTGTGAATTCTAACCCCTTGAAAAATTCTGTGTGAATTCTAACCCCCAGCATGAGAAGGGGCTGTCCTTGGCCATCAGGTGGCTTGTCACCTCTATTATTTGTCTGACGTGTCACTGGTACTTCTGGCATTTTGAGTGTTGCTCTGCATCCCCTTTGCAACCCAAGGACTCAAGGGTTGTTTTTTTCCACGGGTATTTTCAGCAATTGTCCCCCACATTTTTGCTCCTAACTGGCCAGTTTTGTTACAGGAACAAATTGCAATCCTTCCAAACACTCCTTTCAAAATGGGAATTGCCCATATTTATTCCTGGAGTCTGTCCCATCTCCAGAGAGAAAATGTCTAATTACTCTGTCCATCTCAGAGATTATTCACTCACTCATTTAGCTCCAGGGGAAGAGAGTACTCGTGGCATTTTCTTTTAAAGGCTTCTAATTCTGATAGTGTCACCATGTAATGAGCATTATGATGTGAATGACCACGACATGTATTTTCTCTAATAAACCAGCTCAAGCAAGGTCCCCATCCTAAAGAGACACAACAGGAAGCTGTATGGATAGGATGATTAATATGCAGGGGAAAATTTGGTCTTGATTTATTTACTTGAATTAGTCAATGCAAGCAGGTATGAAGGGAAGCAATTTTCTCAAAAAATGCAGGAAAAGCTTTGTATTCTTTATTCTCTCTCTGGTTTATGTCAGAAAATCATGAAACTTTCTAGCTTCCCTTTTAGAAAAATGCAAAGCCAACACACAAAAGCTGCTTTATATTACAGGAGCTGTGAAGTCAGTGCCTGAAGTGATGGACACTGCCCTGAGGCTGTCCTGGATGTGCTGTGAGAATTTGGTCACAGCTGTCCCCAAGCTGGGAACAACCTGCAAACAGCCCCTGGACCCCTGGCAAATGGGAGCACAGCAGAGCCACAGCTCTTCCCAAAGGGCTGGGCCTGGCAGATGCACCCTTGGAGCAGCTAGTGCTGGCTCTGGGACATACAAGCGGCCACCCCAGTGGCTCTGTCACCCACAGGTGCCTCTGGGCTCAGGGTAGATTTGAAACAGATTTAGACACCTTGAGCAGGATTTGGGTGGAACTCAGGGTGCCAGATCCCAGCTGTGCTCTTTAGATGCCCTGACTTGGGCTCCCTGGGTGGAAAGAAGGCTGAGAAGGGAATTCCCCAGCACAGGAGAATGTCAGAGGGCAGCTCTGCTGCAGCACAGCCACTGCTGCTCTCTGTGGTTCCTCCCACTTCAGCCCAGGGAAAGCACAACAATCTGATTTTTGCTCCAGTGTTTATCTAGATACTGTACAGAACAGGTACACTTACTTGCATTTTCACACAACTGCTGCATTAATAGTTGCTCCAGGCACCTTAAGAGGAACTCTGGCTTGAGTCAAGAAGCACAGCCTGGCAGAAGGGACAGGAGATGCTCCCAAGAGCAGAACACACATTGTCATTGCCTCAGCAAACATGGGAGCTACCCCTGGGCTGAGACTGGTAAAACACAGGAGCTCTCCATTGCTCTTTCCCTCCAGAGCCAGCCCCATTGAGCACAGAGCCTGCCTCACACTGCAATGCACAGTGCCCACACCACCAGCACAAGCTCCCTAGGAAGGAGCCCTCTGCATCCAGCCAAAGCTGGACAGCCCAGGCTTGGCTAACAGTAACCCTTCCACTTCTGTCAGGATTAACCCAACGGGGACATTTGTGGTGTAAATGCTGCTTACAGCCACTGCAAATGCCAACATCCACTGTAAATGCTGACAGTCATTCCTTGTTTATTAAGTTATGGGTCTGATTTTCAAAGGCAGACAAGTGCCAGCTTTGTTCCCATTGAAGCTATAAAGAAAAATCTCCCTTGATTTCACAAGAGTCAGATGAAGACTCAAGACTTCTCAAAACTCTTAATTGTATAGAGATGCAAAACCTCACTGAAACAAAATAAGCCTAAAGAAACTGAAAACACCCAAAAAAATTCTTCAAGTTTATATCAAGTGAAATTTTGCAGTTTGCAGGTATTTCACATCAAAGCTATACCAGATGTGAAAACCAAAAGGAACAAGAGTTAATTGAGATCCATGACTTCTCTGTTTCTTAAATGCATGACTCTTCTGTTCCTTAAATCTCGATACAATGCAGAATGACTGAGTCTTGACCTTGGCCTGAAGTTTAATACACAACAGGAAAATGTTTCTCAAAGAAGTGTCTGTCTTGTGGCAGTAGCACAGCAAATTTAAATTATATGGATATTTAGGAAGATATTAATAGGTATCTTAAATAAACAATGTGTCGTGAGAATAGCACCACATACCTGTTTTAAAACCCTCAACTGAAAGTGTAGTAAAGCACTTGCAGGAAGTAATTTTTACTTTCATAAGAGTCTAGAACAGTGGCTGAGCACACATTGAGAGCTGGCATCAAAAGAGCAAAGGTTTAGCTGCGGATCATCCTTCTCAGGACAAACCCAACATCTTCAATAACCCCCAGCTTGTTTCAGAAGTATCTCCCATCCCATCCCACCCCTAGCACATCATCCTCAGCACCCAGAGGGTAAGGTACACCCAGGGAGACAGGGCCCAAAAACCAAAAATCCCTTTCAGCACTTCCAAGACCTGAAACCAGCAGCTGCAATTCCCATGGAACTAAAAGAACTTCAGCGTCCTCAAGGCAAAGGTAACACTTACAGATCCCTAGTAAATAATTGTTACTAAAATAACTCCTACAGAGGTATCAGGTAAGCCAGGGGCTCTTAAAATGCAGAGAAGCTTTTGCTGATTCAGGTATTTTTCAGGTATATATATTTGGGTGCAAATCCCACATGCCAAATCACAGGTAAGGGAACAGCCCAACTTGCCAGCCAGGACACCAGAGACCTCACACAGCAGCTCTCCCCTCAGAATAAATGGTTCAATGTTGAGTTAGAAACCTCCAGAAATAGAACTTTGAGATTATAATTTTCACATTCCCTTGGCTAAAGGTGTTGCTCTAAAAAGAAACTGCTGAAAAGAGAGATCTATCACAGAATTAAAAATTCAGGGCAGGTAAGCTCCATGTGGAATGTCTATGTATTTAAGAAATCCATTTATCCCATGCATTTCTCCCTGAGCTCCCTTTTCATGAAATTGTATTTAGAATTAATAGGATTTAGAATTATATTTAGAATTACACAGTCAACACTGTACAGTTGTGTCCATCTTTTTAAAATGCTTTATAAATTTCCCAAATTTCCCAAAGATTTCTCAGCAATTTGAGCTAGATATGGATTTTTTTCCCCCATTTTGCAATTCTACAGATATTTGGATTAAAAAAAAAAAAGTTTAAACAAAATGAAGCTTAAAAAAGCACCTGATAATGACAACTAGCTGCTTAATGGCAGTTGTTCAGCCAGTGCAGCAGGAGGCTGCTTACATCTGCCAACAGAAACCATTTGTAAAAATTAGTCTTGCAAACCACCACACATAAATCCATGGAAAATCAATGCCCATGGTTTCTATTAGGAAGTAGCAATAAATTATTCCTTATCCAAGAAGGAAAATAAGCTGCCTTTTTTCTTTTCTCGTTTCACCTGCAAAATTCTGGAGTCCAGATGCAAATCCTTTATCAGTGAACTTCTCAGTAACTCCTGTGGGCTTCAGGTGACACCATTCCCCTGTCCTTAATCTTGTCAACAAATTCTATCATATCCTTTGGAGAAAATCCTGCCATTGTTTTAAGTATGTCTAATCCATAAGGACAAAGCTTTAATGAGTTTCTAAATTTATATCTTAAGAAGTAAAATAAAATAAAATTTTAAAAACCCCTGTGACCTAGAATCCGTTCCAAAGCGCGGCTCACGGCTTCGCTCCATGGTGAGGTCTCAAGATGAGATTTATCCCACATCCATGAGGAAGAGGCACAAAGCAGGAAAGTTTCCAGTGCTTCAGAGATGGCTTTCATATCCCTCACAAGACACCAAAGGGGGCATGGTCTGCACGTCCCCATCCCTGGGGAAGGGCCACTATTGTATTTGCTGGGATGCCCCGACCAAGGCAGGAATGATGCATCTGACTCCATGCTCTCAGAAAGTCAATTTATTACTTTACTATATTATATTAAAGAATACTAAACTAAACTATACCAAAAGATACAGAAAGGACACTTCCTGAATGCTAAAAAGATAATCACGAAAACTCATGACTCTCTCCAGAGTCCCGACACAGCCTGGCCCTGATTGGCCAAAGAGTGAAAAACTCCCAGCAGAATCCAGTGAAACAATCACCTGTGGATAACCAAGCTCCAAACACATTCCACATGTGAGCACAACACAGGAGAAGCAAAGGAGATAAGAATTGTTTTCCTTTTCTCTGAGGCTTCTCTCTGCCTTTCAGCTTCCCAGGAGAAAAACCCTGGGTGAAGGAATTTTTCCAGAGAACGTGAATGCCACATGCCACCTCACCTCCCTGCAGGTGTGTGTGTCTGGCAGCACGACACCATTCCTACATGAGACACAGCAGTTTTAGTGAAAACAAGGAGTCCAATAACTGAGAGGTGGAGGAGGCCCCTGGCAACAGCAGGAGATTTCTCCACTCTCACTGTCCATCCCTTAGGTGCTTTAATAAAGGGCAGGATATTGAGCATGGCAAAATGAAAGAGATAAAATTCATAAGAACTCCTTGTGTTCCAAGGAGTTTGTTTATAATTTGGCGGTTGTGTAATTTAAAAGAATTGAGCAGCACTTCCCATGCAGGTTTTATCAACCTGAAAGCAATAACATCCTTGCCTGCTACCTGGGGTTTATTACACTTCCAGCAAAATGACAGACAAAACACCAACCTCTCACCTGCTTCTAGTCAAGAATTTAAATTCCTTCAAATGACCCAAATCCATACCCTGCAGGAAGCTGCAAGGCAAAACTGTTGACTTGGTCCCTTTTAAATTAATTTTTCATTTCAATCTATTCACTTAGATAAAGAAAATTAAGGCTGGTAAGCACGTAGGGGAGTGGAAGACGAGTGTAAAGATAGATGGGGTTGTACATCCTGCACCTCTTCCTTTCTGGTCCTGTGTTAGAACCCTGGTTACTGAGAATTTCAGACTTTCTGTGCTGACTGGCACTGACCCCAGGAAAACACTGCATTTGACATGAGGCCATAAAGAAGATTTCCAAAATTAAAAGCCAGAACTAAGATTATGAGTGTGTAGTTTGAATAGAACTAAAACATCTAAAACAAGAAATACCATCTCACACATTTAATCCCAATCCTAACAAATAAAAGACAAGACTCCACAGTGCTGTGGTCTCTTCCCTCTTGATGCTGGTGCATTTGTAGGAAGGAATGCCTTGGCTCTCATTCACAGACACTGCTGGGGGGCTCCTCCCCTGTTTTATTTCTACTCAACCTCTTCTCTGACTGCTCAGCCACTTTCTGACAGAGAGGTATGTGTGTATCTTTAGAATGCAATCTGTGTGGTGTTACCTCTGCACATCCAGCCCAAACAAATTTCTATCTGCAAATTCCCTTAATTACACCCAGCCAGTGCACTCAAATAAGGCAGAGTGTTTAAAATCACAGCATCCTCAGGGTGAGCTCACGGGAGTACAAGCCAAACCAGGCACACAGCCTGGAGCTGCACTGCAAATGCAGGCAGGCTCTGCACAGAGGGATCCCCTCCAAACAAGCACAGCTCTGTGCCTGATCTATTAAAAAATTACCAACAATTGATGGGGTAGAACTTGAGAATTAATGAAATGAAATGAAGCTTCAGTATAAAAGGGTAAAGACAGCTTTTAAATGGTCCACTCAAGTTGGCGTTGGAGCACACAGGATCTGGCATGCTGAGCTGCAGCCAGATTGCTCTGTCACTCATGGGTTCTTAACACTTCAGTCTTTTTGCTATTATGAATTGCTTCTAAGCATCAAATTTTATTTATATATTCAGACAACATCTTCATTTCTTTCATTGCTTTTGAATTTCCTGCTACTGCATTTCATAGAGCTTCTCCAACATCTTCTAGAAGCAAAATGAAGCTTCAATCTGTCTTTTGCAGTTATTCACTGTTTATATATTTTCACTTTGCCTCCTGCCTCTCCTCAGAGATTAAGTCTTTTCCAGTTATCCCTGACCAATTAATTCTTTTTTTTGTTCCCAAGGAGGAGATGACCAGAGCTTCACTTATTATTAACAATGAAGCTTATACAAAACACATACATTTTTATTTAGGTTATATTTAGGTTAATTGATATCAAATTCTAGGGGAATTGGACTAATTTATGATATTCAAGTATGCTGCTCTCAAATAAGTTTGTTTTCCTTTGGGATGCATCTTGGATAAGTTTGTTTTCCCAGGCATGACTCACTTCTAAAGCAAACACCATCCAGAGTGCGGTTTTACTCTCAGAGACATTTGAATCTTTTGCTAAAATAGTGACAGAAGGACAAATATTTGAGTGCTCCTCTGGGAGAATCCTCTGGTCAATCACTGCTTTACCTGGGGCTTTCTTCCTGATCTCTCTCACACCTTGGTTATGAATTCTGTGGATGCTCCCTTTGTTCACTTTTAAATGTCACTCTCTTCTCATTTCCCAACCATTTTTTAAGGCAGATTTTCTTAGCTGCTAAAAGGGCATTTGAGAAGGCATAGCAGCAGTCTAACACTTTCAGCTCCAGTCCTGCACTGTGTCAATTTAATCTCATCACTCGCCTGCAAGTTCTTTCATTCTCCTTGGTTTGGAACCCACAGACATATGGCAGCAGTTGTCTAGAGGCAAAAAGAAGTGACATGTGGCATGAGCTGTGAGCAAGCTAAGGAAAATTAACAGGCTGAATGTGAGGCTTTTCACTGGGGGTAACAGAGCTAAATATAGAACTAAAGTGCCCCAAATACAACAGCAGCACTTTCCACAGGGGTGCATTGCTATAAATACCTGCGTTTCTGATGGCACACTCCAGGTGAGGAGCAGGATTCCTCCCCAGCTGAAATGCCAGTGCTCCCCCAGCGAAGCCCACAGGAGACAACAGGAGCACTCAGCAGCAAGGGACCAGCAGCTCCCACTCCTCTGCAAGGTCAATACTTCAATACTTTGTTGACAGCAAAAACCACTTTCTGGGTGAACTTGCAAGTATTTATTTCCTTGGTTGCTCTCACACTGGTTCAGCAAGAGCCCAGGGAACAGGGCTGGGGACCTGCTTCTGCACTTAGTGAAGAGCAAAATGCACAGAGCCAAATCAGAGGAAAAGAGATTTAGTCCACATAGATATGAAGGTATTTGCTTCCTTTAATGAAATTATTCCAAACTCAGAGTAAGGACCACGTCACAGTCAGGGTTTATACAAACCCATGTACCTGTTAGACATATTTTCAGGTGCAACTCAATGTAGAGCAATAGAGATGCTCCTGTGAGTCAGAGGTGTTGAACCTCATGTGCATCACACCCTCACCTGGTTGAAGGTGACACAAAACTGCTCTGCCCACCCAGACCCCCACAGAGCCCAAGCTGCAGCTGAGAGAAAGGCTCAAACAGAAGCAACATACCCAGCCCACCAGTGTAAAATGATGGATATCCTGTTTTAACTGATGCCTCTTCATGGGACTTTTACCTTCCCAGGAAATACTGAAAAACCTGTTGTCTTTTGATAAGCTTTAGTTTTAAGCCTTTAAGGAACAAAAGGGAAAATTAGTGGGGTTAATAATAATTAACAGCTGCTAAAAATCCCTATGAAAGTGAAATACAGCTTACTCTGCTTGCAGCTTTACATGCAGCTTGCATTTCTTCCTACAGCTTCAGCAAAGGCCAGGAGACAGACTATTTATCTGAAAACCATCAAGCTGGAATTTCGTACCAGGCTAAGAGATCCCAGCTGAGCTGTTTACTTCCAAATAAAAGAACCCGTGAAGTATGGTATGGAGCTTGAATTCCTTCACTTGGAACCCCAAAGCTGAATGGTCAGACCCAGAAAACTCCCTCCAGAGTTTAATTCATCTCATTTTTCAAGTTCTGCTGCACCTGGTAACCAGATCCACTGTGCAGAGCACAGCTTTAGCCAAATCCATATCATGAATTGCATAAAAAGGCACTGGCTGAGCTTACCAGGTAAAATGGACTGTTTTATTAAGCAGTAAGGTCAGGGTATGGAAGGAAGATGGAAAAGAAAAGCTTCTGCATCACTGGGGTGGCCACTATCCAATCTTTGCCGCTTTCAGAAGAGCTGTCATTATTTGATGTCAGGTATGAAATGCTTGAAGATCTGAAAACGAAGCCAAATTCTCCATCAGCCAGAAGCCCTTTGCATTATGCCACCTTAAATTAGTTAAGGGTTTGGCATCTCATCTGTTCCATTTTTATTCTTTTATCTGATGATCTGGAACACCCACACAAACCATTTCCCATCCCCTGTGGCTGCAGGGGGCTGGTTGCATGCAGTCACATTCACAAGGTCCTTCTCTAGCAAGAGAGAAGGAAAAAGAAAGGAGAGATTTAATTTCCACAGTTCTGTGGCCAGGAGTCATTTTCTTCTCTCCTCATTTCAGTGTCTTTGCATTTGTTAAAACTCTTTTGGGGAGAAAAGAGAAAGTGAAAGGAACAAGATGTATTAAGAGGCATAAACAGCTAAACAAACAAAAAAAATCTCTGTATTCCAGCTGTTACTAAATCAGATTAAAGCAGCTCCTGCAGTCAGACCCCACTCTTTCTGAGGACAGAAGTGAAGAAATGGCTGAGAAAAGAACAGGCCTCAAGAAAAGCATCATTATTATTTCCTTTCCACTTCAAGACTTTAAACAGATTCAGTCTTCCTTGATTTCATCAAGATGCTGCCTAGGCAAGTAAAAATAGCGTCAGCAGCAAGACTACTTGCACTGCAACATATTCCTGGCCCCTTCCCTGCTGCCAGGACATGCAGAGCATCCCCCCAGCTCAGGATCGGGCTGTGGCACTCCCAGGATCAGCACGTGACTGCAGCACTGCCGGGCAGCGGGAGGGGACGAGAGAGCCCCAGCCCGCCCCTCCACGGAGGACGCGACTCCTCCGTGCCCGGGGAAGGCTGGCCTAGGGCAGAGACTAGATGGAGCTAAAGAATAAAGGAGGGCTTTATTAGGAGGCCTCAAACAGATCCACCTTGGGCAGCACAACCCCAAACGGCCACAAAATGTCATGGGTTCTCACACTTTTATAAGTTTTGGTGTATTAGCATGTTGGAGTTGATTGTCCAATTACAGCTTTAGGTTATGAAGTCCCATCATTCTTGTTTTCTCTCTTTGGTCCACGTTGTTGGTGCTCTTGGGCCTGAGATCTGGATTGGCTGTCCTTGGGTCCCCAGCTAGAGAAGGAATTTTTTTGCCTCCCTATTCTGTGGAGAGAGCTTACTATCTCCTAAAATGAAGCCTAGACTTACACACTAAAGCAGACTGGAACCTGAAAAATACACAAGCTAAAAGCTGAGGCCTCATCCTGAGCAGAGCTCTCCTCTCCTGCTCTGACACAGAACGTGTTCCCAGGGCCTGCACGCTCAGCACAACTCAGAGCAGCCCTGACAGCAACTCAGGGTTCTGCTGTTCTGCAACCTCTGTTCTCCCTTTGAAAGAGTTACTATTTATGTGCTCTATCAGACACAAACACTCTCAGCACATTCCAGTGCTTCCTGCCTTTCTCCCCTTTTCTTGGCACTGGTACATCTCCAAAACTTGACACCAAACCTGCTTATTGTTTCAGGCACTCATGGCATTAAGTGTAAGGAATACTGCCTAGAAACCATCCAGAGCCCTCTTCCCTATCCTCCTGTCCTTCAGAGACTTCTCATTCCTGCTGACACTGCCCACCTGCAATACCTCAGCTGGGGGAAGGATTTCAGTTTGCTTTCTCTAAGGAAAAGAATATTAAAAAAGTAAGAAAAAGAATCACACTATTAAACAAATGGCCTTGCTCATTACTCAGGCAAACATTTGGGGTTTTTTCATTCATGTACAAAAGTTTCATTTCTGTTCCCGCTGAATTAAACACAAACCTTTCACTACAGGAGGTACAGAGGAACCACAACTTCACACACTCATGGTGTTGGTTCAGATTTGTTCTGGATTCCCAATATAAGACATTCATTCCTTCACTACTATTTTTTTGCCTTTTTTTCTGCCTTTCAACCAGGAAAAGCTATACTGAAGCACGCAGTGCAAAGTGGGCATGTAATACCAAGTGTAATATATCCTCAGGGAGGCATCAAATCCAAATTCTGCCCTGGACATAAGGATAAAGCTTCTGCAAGTGTATCAGAAAGTGAGAAAAAACTTTGTCAAGATTTAATCAAGGCCACAAAGCTCAAGTCATCTGAATTTCCAGAACCAGAAACTAGAATGATACCTGTGGCTTTAGGAAGCACAGTCACTCTCCTTCCCTTGCTTTTAAAGGCATCTAAACTAGGCTATGAATCCTTCAGTGTTTTCTATCCCAAAGTTTTATCCTGTTTCAAGATCATCTCTCAATCCTTGCTGACAACACCCAGGTTTTTAGGAGTTTTAATTCTCTTAAATAATTATATTCCAAAGAGTTGCATTTTTGATGCATATGCTGTTCTTGGCCAAAGGCTGTTTTACCCTTTTTCCTCCCTTGAGGAACCATTTCTGTTTGCTAAATATCCAGGGAAGGGACACAGTACCAGCACTGAAACACACAGCATCTGACAGAAAAATGAAGCCCAGCCTGCCAATTGTTTGATCAGTCACATCTCACACTTCCTGAACAAGAGAAGCTTGATCATCACCCATCAAGACTTGGATGGAGATGGGCTCCTGTCTCAAGGATAATAACAAACTGTGGTGTCTCTTCTGACAGCACCCATAAGGGATTTTAAACTTACAATGAGACTCAGAACTATGCTGATTTCCAGCAGGTTTGCTCTGTCCTGCCCAGGGAGGAGCACCCAGCACCAGTCCAGCCACAAGAGGATCATTTCAGAGAGCTACAAAGAACCCACAGAGGTTTGGCTGCTGAGGAAGACAAATAAAAATATTTTTGACCTCAGATACATTTCTCCAATACAAAAAGATTTTTCCACTGTAGAAGTTTGATGATTTCACATTCCAGACATCTCTAATTTGAAAGCACTCTTCTATGACTACCTTGAGCATAAAGCTTAGTCCTTGAAAACAAACCCATGTCTCCCACAACATCTTTCATTTTTTCACAATTTTTCCAGGGGTGAAGACTGATTGCCAACAGCCCTTTAAGGAAACTGTCTCATGGCCACAGTTGTTTGTCAGACAGTCTGGCCAGATTTAGGGATGAAAACCCAAACATGGATCATTCTGATGAATTCAAGGTGACAGATAACAAAACAGGGAGATGTAGAAAGAATATGATGATTGATTTTTACCAAACAGAATATTCCCTGGATTGTTGCACTGCAGGGCTTGATGTCTGTAATGGAGAGAGGAGTTGTGAGCAGCTCCAAGTCTGAGCAGCACAGTCACCTGATATTTATTTACTCAAAGATAAAGGCCAAAAAACTGACTTATAGATCATGAAGTTCTTTAGCATTGAAGGCTCTGAAGATGTCCTGGGAAGCATAAGGGGAACAGAATTTCCAAGAGAGAAAACAGGTCAGAGAAGGGAGGTTTTCCCCCAGCATGGAATGATTCTTCTTGACATAGTCCTGCACCATGACCACCCTCAGCAGGCATTTTTGATTATAATTAAATCTCTTTTATCTACCAAACCACCAGCAGAGTGGCAGGGACAAGGGGCCAAAGAGAAGATGTAAGGAGGTTGTGATAAAGAGGATAAATAGGTGCTGTGATGAGAGAACACAAATCAGCTTCAGGACTTGAAGGAGAGGGGCACACAGGGCTGTGTTTGCTTGGAGCAAAGGGCAGCACTGCACAGCAGCTCCTGACAAAAACTGAATGATAATTCCACCATCAATGTTTACAGAGAGCCTTGGAAAAACTTTCAAGCTCTTAGTCTCTGGTATTTCAAAGAGCAAGTAGAAAGAATCTCAGTTTAATATTTCAACCTTTACCCTCACAGTATTTATGACTGACTCAAAAGATAATGGTTTTTCCACCACAAGCTCACCTGTGCTCTTTCCAGAGGTTAAAAATCCAGGTAACGCTCCAGACCGACCTTGCTCAGCTTTCAGATGCTGAGAGAGCCTTGCTTGCAAAAGTACAGCTTCTTTGCTTTTAAATAAATAAAGGATTAAATGAAACACAGAGCCTTTGCTTCTGTCAGCTCAGACACTGCTGAGCCCTTGTGTCACCCCAGACCTGCACAGGAGCCTGAGCCTAAAGCGGGATTATGAAACAACCTCTCCCAAAGCAAAGTCATCGGCTCGCCTCAGCTCTGCAGGGCAAGGACCAAAACTGCTTAAGGACCCACAAAATTCCACCTGAGCCCAACATTTAGTTGCTGTGGAGCCTGTCAGAGCACATGCCCTGTGTTGCCTAACTCCCTGGATTTCAGAAGCACAGCTGATGGTTGCAGCAGCAGACAGACCAGCCCTGGAGGCTGACGCTGCTGCGCTGAGCTGCTCTTTGCTCCAGCAGGACTCTGCCCACCAGCAGCTCAGCTTATAGACCCAACATGGCCAAAATGAGACCTCCACGACTGGCTAGTACAGAAATGTGTATTTTTACAGAGCCCTGAGAGTAAGGAACCCACTGGGGGAGCAGAACAGGTTTTTTCAAATCCCCATAGTGCAAGAGGCAGAGCTTGCATCAGAAGAAACCCCAAAACTCTGTCATGATGTGCTTGTCACAGAGAGACAACCACAGCACATCTAATCATTTTCCTTGCCTCTAACACACCTCTCCCCTCTCCATCTCCTGCTGGCTGGATTCTCCTCTCAGTTTTCTGAATCCTCTGCCTGAGCAGGTTTTTCTCCCCAGAAGTTAAAGGGTTAAAGCAGCTACAAGAGTGGGAGCTGAAAATTCCGCTGCTGAGGGCATTTCCCTGTGAGTGGAGTCCCAGTGCCTGGGGCTCCAAACTGAGGGCTGTCAGCTGGGATCAGCCCAGGAATGAAGGACCATGCACAGAGGGATCATCCACACACTGGAGCTTCACTCAATCCCTTGAGAGCTTTACAGAGTAAAACCAGTAATTTGATAAGGAACCAAATAAATTGAGCTATAAACATCTTCTGCAGCACAAAACTGGTGCTACATTAGGTTTGTAAAACATCTCAGGGGAAAAGGGGGGTGTTCTAAAATGCACAGCCTGGAAATCTCTCATAGTTAATTTTTGAATTTGCCTTTTTTTTCTTTTAAATTGTTTATCAATCATACAAGATTCCAAGGGATAAAAACAATGAATAATCCACTCAAAATTAATACTGCACATTGGTTCAACAGTTTTGAAGGTAATAAATCATCAATCACCAGCACAGGACCACAATATCTATTTTGTGCACGAAGCAGCACTTTATCATGGTAAATTTAGCTGTGTCTCATTAAACTGACTGCAGTCTCTGGCCAGCCAGTAAAACCTGAATAAGTTTTCACATTATATTCCTCAGAGATCAAAATAAATCACAAAGTTTCAGCCTCATGTATCTATGTGATCTCTAGAAAATGAATTAACCATTGCCACTACTGAACAGTGTGGAGTTAGTCCGAGCAGCAAAATTTCAAGAGAATCATTCCTCAGCCTCCATGGCTCCATAACAATCCTGTTAGAGATTTAAAAGCTAATTTAGTCTCCATGCAGTAGATTTTGTTTATTTGTGGTGGTTTTTGTTTGGGTTGGGGCTTTTTGGAGTGTCAGTGAATTACTCTGTACCAAGAGAAAAGCACAGTCACAGGCAAACAAGGTGGCACATCCCATTCCTCCAGAAATCAATGGCAATATTTCTGCAAGAGGATCAAACTGTGTATGATCAATTTCTCATTCAAATTCATTTCTTCTTCCTACTAAAAATGAAATTAAAGCCAAATCCCTCTGTCCCTTCCCCCTATGGTTTACTGGCCACACTTTTTTACCCCTAGTAAAGCTCTAAAAGATGTTCTACGTGTGGCCAACTGTGCCAAGGCTTTTTTCCAACCCTACTTGTTTCCTTCACTGCATTCCCACTGATTTTTCATACTTCAGTTATGGTGGGAAGTAGAGACTTCAGGAAGGTGTTGACAATTAAACATGAAACATATGTTCCTGTGAAAATAAAATCAAGATCATCATTGTGTGAATGGTTCTCTGCAGCAAGATAAATGTCCCCTCTCCCTCTGACATCCCATTTTTCATCGAAATGGGGTTGAACAGGCTGGGAACTCTGCTTTGGACCTGCCCCTGTGATCTGCCAACTTACAGCACCCCAAGTGTTGAAAGGCCAGTTGTTGCTCCTGGCAATCCTAATTCTTATTCCTGCTTCAAGGACTGCACTCCTGGCAGGAGAACAGGCTCAGCAATCCTAGTTCAGTATTTCCTTGATCCCACTTCAAATCTCTCTCCTGCACGTGTAAGAAATAGCCTAGGCTGTAAGTGTATGTGGATTTTTTCTTTTTTACAACTTTAGTGGAGTGACTGAAAAAGCATCTGATGCTATTTTCATTCAAGGTTATTAAACACCAGAACATCTCATGTTAGGATACATCCAATAAATTATTTACCCTCAAGATTCTGGGCTTACCATGCACCATGTTTGTTCCTGTGATGCCCACAGGAGTAACTGCAACACAGCAGAACTCCATCCAAAGGTTCCACAATCCTGTGCTTCACCCCCTCCACACTTTAACCACCACCATGTTTCCCCATCTAGTTCCATTTTTCAGTGAAATGCTTTAAGAAATCCCTTGGCTTAAGAGGAAAAAAACTCCAAGCCACACCCAAGATCACACAGTAATTGTAATTTTTAATTATCAGTGACTAAAATCTGCATTTCCTCGAGGAGAAGAGCCACCAGCCTACCATTATCTCTTTAGCAAACACTGCTGGCCCTCAGCTGTCACCAGAGTGATGTCAAAAGGAAGCAGGCAAAACCCAATTCCAGTCTCCAGAAATGCAGTCACAGATTGTCACACAGCCTGAGTGCAAGTCACACACAGCTCTTTGAAGCACCAGACAGAGCCTGGTGCCCAGCAAGGAAGGCTCCCAGACTTCCATAATATCACTTTGTGGCAGACAGCAGGGCTGACTTCCTGCCCTCAGGAATGGATTGGCAACACTTGTATTAATTCTATTTTCTCCCTTATTGTGGCATCTCAGAGAGACTGAGCATTTGAATATTGAGCTTATTTTTACAGCTCCAGAACAAGCTCTATGTCACCCCCAGAGCACCTTCCTGCACTGACTATCCATTGGGTACAGACTTGAAATTTCCACCAAGATCTTCACATCCAAGCTGGAACCCTGTACAGGAGCATGGAGGGAATGAGGTGTGCTGGCTGTGAACAAATGCAGCCCACAGCTATATATTTCCCTAAAAATCACATATTACCTTACAGTGAAATTGGAAATGTAAAACCTCTCTCTGATAAACATTTTGACTCTTCACAAACACACTGGCAGTGGGAGGGACGGATGCTCCCAGGCAAATGCACATGATCACTTTCTGTTTGCAAACCAAAAAGGCAATTTCATATTAACCTGTGCAATTTAAACCAAACCTATTTAATTTCTGAGTAACCTTCCAGGAAAGCTTTCCATCCCACAGCACTTTTGATTCATGTTAAATTTATCAGAATTACCATTCAGACAAACTGAGAGATTAAAGGTACTTCAGGTTATAGCTAAAAACAGTCCTAAGGCTAAAACTAAGCATTAAAAAATATTCACTAAAGCTTTCAAACCTTCTACCTTTGTAAGGCTATTTAGCTAAGCTCCTTGACAATGCTGAAAACAAAATAAAAGCCCCTCAAAACTCATGTTGGATCAGAAATTTGTAGTTTAACATGTTAGTTAGAAGGCGCCTTCTACCTGTGGAACATCGGATTAAATTATTCCTGAGCAATTCATGGCAGCCTTGGTAACTGAAGTTAATTCACTGCTTTTACTTTAATTAATCTGATCCCATAATAGGTGTACAGATGGATAGTCCTATTTGTGCAGCTGAGTGAGCGTTTTCTAGTTGAATTAAAATGAGACAAGTGGTCCCCTAAATGAGCTGCTACCCTGTATGGCCACATATCTAATGAACCATCAGATTCTTACAGATTCACTCCACCTGGGATTTTTTTCCAAGCCCCAAATCACAGGCACCTGTAGGAACTTTTTAGTGCCATAAGCTTCATACAACTGTTAGGCAGGGACTAACAAGGAGGAATTCCTAGATCCCTGTCTCACTCTCAATAATAAATCAGCCACTATCAAAAATAAATCAAGGAAAAGATCTAGAACTGTAGGTTTTAATCTCACAATTGACTTTTAGTTGGCTTTCCAATGTAATTGCTTTTCCACCAGCAATAATAATCAAAGGACTCGTAGTAACGACTTGCACAAATCGTTAAGATTCATTTAGTAAAAGTGGATAGAAAAAAATATTTTGCTTTCTCCTTTTTTAATAGGAAAGCTCAGATTCAGCAGCAGAGTTCAACTAACACAGACTATTGACTGATACACTGGCAGCAGTCATTTGAAAAATTAAATACTCCATAATGAAAGATTTCTGCCTTCCAGCACACAGGGGAAGAATCCTGCTAGAAAGAGAACTCTGGGAGAGGAGGAGAGGCCACACAAAAAGCAATTCACTTTTGTAGACTATCAGCTGCCAGGACTGCCAAAACCCCATTCACACTCATGAGGAAAGACTGGCAGCAGCTCCTCCAAGTGCTCAAGACCCCAAAATCCAAGGGGAGCTCAGAGGTGCTATGGAAATAGAAACCCTGAGCAGCCCCTGGGAGCTGGTGAGGGCCAGCAGCACCACAATGGTCACTGGCCATGGGTGGCACTGTGACAAATGTCCTGTTTTCCACCTGCCAGCAGAATGAGGTGGGCAGGAGACCAAACTGATACCTGTGACTGACTGAAAAACTGCAGTCATTAACAAAACCCTTCAGTTGTTGCATTCAGCACCCACAAACAAGTGGGTGATATATAAGTGGTCATTACCCACAGCTTTTCCTACCATTTCAAACCTGGAAATGTTGGAGCTTTGGTTATCCTGTACCCTAACTCTGCTCTCCCACACCTTCATTTTCAGAAAGCAGGAACACTGTTCAAAAAGAGGGCAAATTCAACGTAATCCAACTTTAAGTAACTGGATTATGACATTTTTCCTTGCCCAGAGTCCTTCTAACATTTCTGGTTTTTCAGTCCTCCACTTTACAACCTATGCACTCTTAGATACAACTCTGAATCTGTCCGACCTCATCCACTTTCCTCTTCTCAAAAAAACCCTCAGAAACCATTTTCTGAGCAACTCTATTGTCTGCACTCAGCAGGGTGCAACTCCAAACCTCCAGCATCAAACACAACCTGCTGTCACTACAGCTCCAAAAGCCACCTGCACATGCGAGTGCTGTTTCCCCAGAGATGACAATCAGTCCTGAGCCCAGCTGCAGGAGAAGGGAGATCCTGTTCAGTCCATCCTATTCCTGCCTTTCCATTTCCAGCAATTGTGTGTTTGCCGCTCCATCTGGGATCCTGTAGGGGGAGAGAGCTCTGCCCCCCAGGCAAGACTGGGCCAGCTCCTCCTCTCCTGGAGACTGGAGATGTCTCATCCCTGCAGCTTTCTCGAAGGTGCCTGGCTTGTGAAGAGCTCCAGCCTCGGCTCAGCGTGTCCAAGGCAGCAGAGAGGGAGCCTGGCACACTGCCCCTGGAATGCATTTCCCACTGCTGTAGGGAAAGGTTTCAGATCTGCATCATTCCTGAGATATGTATCTTTATACATTTCTAATATGTTTGTTTAACAGGCCAATTAGCCTCTCACTAATCATCTCTCATGCTGGGTAAGAGTCTAGCAATGCAGACAAAAAATATACAGAATATTCCAGTTATTCCACTCCTCTGACTCTCCTGGCTGTGCCACACTCAGGAACATTTCCAGTCTCCCTTCATTGTATGTAGATGAATGTGCTGCTGATTAACATTTTTTAATACATGCTCCTGACTCAAGCTTCCCATGGCTCAGGCAGAAGGAACACCATGACTTGGGAAGCCTGTTCACCAGACTGAACACAAACAGAAATGTAACTGGCTTCCATAAGAGGATTCTGGACACTGTATTAGAGCATTCCATCTCTACTGACTGCCAGTGACAGTCCAAGAGCTCAGCTTAAAAATAAAATTACTGTTTTGACACTTTCAAAATACCTGGGATGTGTTTTGATAAACTATTTTATTTACTTTATTACTATTATCACTATTTCTCACTAGTCTCTTTGAATTCCTAACTGCTTGCTGCTCATTTGTCTTATTCAGGGTCCAGAGTTTAATTTCTTGACCCACATCCATGAAAAGTTTGCAATTATTAAAAAAACATGATAATCCCGTTAAGTAGCTATAAAACCAGCTAAACACAGTAGAAATATTTTTACAGGAGAAAATTATATGGCTCTGCAGAAAATTTTACAAGGAAAGATATTTAAACAAGTGCTACCTCAGAAGTAGCACCATATGTTCCTGTACTTCAGCATGAAAGACAAAACACCTTCAAAATGAAAAGCAATGCCTTTTTTCCAAAAGTTGCTGCCATGAGATTTTAAAAATATACACTTATTTCAAGTACCAAATAATCAGAGCAATTAAAAGAGTAACAGGTTGCTAAATCATGCTCAGGACACACAACCTGGTGTTTGCTCTGGTTTGTAATTAAGATGAGAATAGTAGCAGTACTAAATCTCTTTAATCTCTGTCCAGGTCTGAAACCTTGGCCTGCACTCAGAGCACATTTTGGCTGAGAGGGGCCATTAAGGAGTGGCTGCCTGGCACGGCAGGAAGCTGCTGAACTGCGGGAACTTTGCGCTCCGGGGCAGGATCGGTGCTGTGTCCTGCCAGCACAGCTCCCCGGCCGGCAATGGCCGGGCTGCCATCCTGGGATGGCAAACCCCGGCTCCCCGCAGAGCCCCAGCACCGGGGAGCTCTGGAGCCAGCACCGACCCCTGAGCGGGGCCAAACCCTTCCTGCAGCGCCCCTGCTGCAGTGACCTCGCACAGGAAAGCTCCAGCTTTTGGCAGGCAGGGAGAACCTTCCCCCAGCGCTCCCTTGAACGCAGCCCCGGCTTCGCAGGACTTGAAACAAACATTTCAGCCCGCAGTGTTTGACAGAGAGCAGCGGCCACCTACCTGCTAGAGCAGAGCCTGCCGGCAGCCAGCCAGAACAGCTCCAGAGCCCGAGCTCCTCCCTTCCACATCTGCCAAGGCACAGATGTTCAGCCTGAGCCTCGCCGTGGAGATTTCTATCTGCTAAGCACCACTTCCCCCCTCCCTGGCACAGTCACAATATGCCACACTGCTGATGGATGCTGAGGGCCAGATGATGCTGATGACCATCTTGCCAAAATACTGTGTTCTCTCTTTTTTTTAAGCTCAAGAATATTAGTTTTCAAATTTTATTCTGATGGAAGACAAATGCTCCTCTGGATTTCACCAGTTAGCAGCCTGAAATCCACAGCAGAGAGCTGCCCATTCCTCTGGTTGGTACTAGCATCTTCATCTCCCAATTCAACTACAGATACACAAGTACTCTGTAACAGTAAAAACAGGCCATGAGGAACAGGACAGAAAACAGAGCTTCCTCTACTAAAGCTATCACAGCCCTCCAGGCAGGGATCCATTGTAAATCACTTGGTGTGCCAGGACACCTTTAAGCAGCCCTGTAAATGCAAAAGGTAGATTAATGGCTTCTAACAGGAATGCTGCACACACAAAAGAGAATTAAAAATAGCTTTGTTTCCCACTAGCCCAGTTCAGGAAATTCAGGAAGGAAGGAAGCATTGCCTTAAAAGTTGATTTTGAAAGGAAGCACATTGAAAATGTTTGTCTCGAGCTGATTGTTCATAAAGGTGTTTTCTAGGCATGTGAGTAACTTCAGCCCCAGTTTTTACACCATGCTGAGAACAGACTAAGAATAAAGCTGTTAGAAAACTGACATGATGCAATGGAATAATCAGCAGCAAAACCTCAGGAAACCTGCACTAATTGGTGGCTGATTAATCCTGTCTTGTCTTTTGTTTAGCTCATTGTTCTTAACACACAGGTGATGATGCCAGTATTTCTGTGGCTGGTAAACTGTTTCCAGAAGTATTGATAGGAGCTGCAAGCAGGAACCAGGCACTACTGACAGGTGTAAGTATTTCCTGAGGGTAGCAGCACACCCACAGCTCTATACACATCAAGGTCTCACCTTCATAAAGACATTTTTTCTGACTGGGCTGCCACCAGGGGAGTGTTCTCACACGTCAATCGATGTTCCACACATCGCTGCTGTCCCAGCCCACACACAGGAGCTCTCCAGGGCCACACCTCCGTGAGTTCATCCAGCCAAGCTCTCTGGGCGGAGCTGCTTTCTCTCCTCACTCCCACAACACCGGTCCCAGACCCTCTGCAGGCTCAAACTCCAGCATTACGAGTTGGAGCAAGGCCAGGACTTGCCAATGGCTTTGCACAGCAAGCAAGGGAGCAAAGGAAAACAGCGATGTCCTCCTCTGCCCTGGGTACCCCAGCCCCACTTCTGGAGTCACAGACTTGCTCTGGACTGTTCAGAAGCTCACGGGACTCCATGGAACTCAAAGCTTCTGCAGCATGAACCAGAGCTGCAGCTTTTGGGCCTGAAAAGGACAGACATACTGCAAAGGCCATTTCCAGAAGAGGTCGAAATGAGATTAATCTGATGACCAATGTTACAGATTTTCAGTCTTTCCCTCTGATGGTGAATTCAGCACATAACACCAAGGTTGTGGGTCCAATCTCCACACAGGCCACTTACTAAAGAGTTGGACTCAATGATCTTTGTGGGTCCCTTCCAACTCAGAATAAGCTGTGAATCTGTGAAAATAGATGCCACTGAATATTTCTTTTGCTAGCTTTCAGATCTGACATACACTTGGGTTTGGGCTTTTCAGCATTTGGCTTTGTGTTCAGAGGGAGAAGTTTTCTGCACAACACATACATAAAAACACATGTTCACAAAACCAGAGCAAAACAGGATGCAAGGTCTGATTACCCCCATGTGTGACAAGCTCTGCCCAAAATCCCACAACTCCCCACAGTCAGCCTCTAGCCCAGCTGACTGGTTTGCTCTCAGAGCAATTCTCCAGGCATGGAGAATAAACACAGATGGAGCTGGACATGGACAGATCCACAGGTGACAAGCCAGCACCATGCCAAGCCAAGGTCTGCAATCTCATCCACCCCTGGTTCTCCACAGGACTGAGCTGGCTCAAGCCCTCAGTTAGAAGCTGAATCCTGAATTCAGATTGCTGAAGGGATGGTGCTCAGAAACAGAACTGTACCTGCAATCTGTAGGGCAAAGAGCCACTTCTGGTTTACACCATTAAACAGAGAAATCTGTATTTGCTGAAATTTATCTTTATGTTTGCAACAGATGTCTCAGGGTGTGGCTGAATTGAGACTGTGCTTTGCTGATGAGACTTCTGGAGCAGTGAAGAAACCCTCCCAAAGAACCCTTGCCACTGTGCTTGCACAGACACGATGGGACACAAATTTGGCACTTGGGCCCCATTTCAGTAGTTCCAGGAGCTGAGATGCAAATCAAGCAGCTGGCTCAGGCAGCAGCCAACTCTCCTGACACCTGATGAACAAAGCCACAGACCAGAGAGCCTCAGTGTTTGGCATGAAAATGTTCCTGCTTCCCTGGGGAACAGCATTTCCTAATAAACAAAATGCAAACACTATCTGGATTTTTCTCATTCCAGGGAGTAAAAACCTACTACTAACTTTCATCTTTCACTACAGATTCTTGCCCAAGATTTTCCAGAGCCTCTTTGCTTCCTGTGCATCATTATGGGTTTCTGAGCAGCACTGCACAAACAAATAAATCAAAACCTAACAAAACTGGGGAGGTATTCAAAGCACTTAAAGTGTTAAATTTGAGAAAAAGTATCACCTGACTGCATCTTTGCAGTCAAGATCATGTTTCCCCTGCAACAAGGACAAGGAATATTCCCAAATCTTATATTAGGTTTAAGTGACATGCAGGATTAATATCTAACATCAACTGACTTAAAAATACATGTGCTAAGTGCAGCTCTACTGAGCACAAAGCAGACACAGCCAAGGTTTGCTACATTCAAACTATAGATCTTCTCAGTGATAAATTCAGCAGTATTTTGCTCTCAACACTAATAGAAATTGTTTCTCATTCAAACATTCTTCACCGATCCTTCAAATATCCATTTTCCAAAGTGACACTGGAATCAACTGTCAGGTTTTCTTAGTTAAGAAAAATGGATAAAATAAAAACACCAGGAAACAGGAAAGGTGGAATAGAATAAGTTGCTCAGGAAACTGACTCCAGTGCCTGAAGGACACGCTTCAGGTGGCAGCTGATAAGTAAATACACTTGAATTTGCATTGCTGTAGAAAGTGGGTCATGCAAGTCCTTTTGTGCTACATCTCCTTTTGGAGTTCCCCAGCCACCTTTTCAGGATTCCATGGATACAACTGGCTGTACTTGCAATATTGCAATCAATACAAGGCATCAACACTGTTCAACTCATTCTTGACAAATCCAGGATGACTGAGTGGCTTGACAGCACAAAACTCTGGGATCCATGCTCCCAAGACTGTCTGTTCAGTCACTTCCATGCTCTTGGCCAATCCAGCAATTCAGGCTGAATAGAACATTCCAGTCCACTCAAAAGTGAAAAAAAAACTTAGCATTTGATTATGTTCATGGAGAAGCTAAAACACATAAAATCCCAATGTCTTCACACTGAAATTAGGATTTGTTTCAATAAAAACTCAGGATCTTTTCTCCAAAATATGTGCACATGCTATAGTTCTAAGTGATCACAATGTGAGGGTAGGCCAGGCATCAAGTTCCAACAAAGGAATGAATGAAAGAGTTCTCAGCACCTGTACCTGGAGGAGACAGATTTGGTATCTTCTGCCACTCAGTTAACACTGAAGAGCCTTTGGTCTTGGTGGTTGGAGAGCTGGGTAGGAAAAAAATCATTGCTGGAATGCTTTCTTGTCATGTTTTCTTTTTGGACTTAGTGACACTGCAAAAACCTAAAATTCAAAATTTAACTTCAGGTTACATAAATTTCTAAAATGGACCCAAACAAACAAGACGAATGACAGTGACAGACAAGTGACTTCATTCAGAGCACTGCACGAGCAGGGATATTTAAGCATCATGTTCTGTCTGGGCATCCCATTTCAGTGCAAGGAGTGAAGTGCTCAAATCCTTGGAAGGATCTGAGTCAATGTGCAGGTTCTGCCTCACAGCAGTCATGTGTTTGTGCTTGATATATTCATCTGCCTCCCGTGGAATGTTCTTTTTGTTTCTCATAATCCAACACTATTTTTAGAGGCTCATCTTAATGTCCTCAGCAATGTTTGCTGGCCACAAAAGTCATAAGATGGATTTTGAACATCATTAAAGTTTGTTCACTGTAAACCAAAAACAGGCTCAGGAGCCAAGAGGGGATGTGGGTCAGGAATCAATGCTTTTCTCCAGGCTTAGCTGCACTTGGCCTAAGTGGGAGCTTATCAGAGAGTGATGAATCAGCCTTGCACTCTTGGTAGAAAGCACTGATATTCTCCTTTGAATCCAAGTCACAGGTACAGGCTCCACTGTTGATCAAGGCAAATTTTTCACAGCTCGCAGGAGCTTAGAGAGATGCAGCGGAAGAAATCTGGTGAGTTTTGAGGTCAAACATTTGAAGGAGCTATCTCACTACTGATCAGATTAGAGATGTTTAATATTATAGGCATAAAGGCTCTGGAATAATTAGTGCAACCTTGAGGAAGTACCAAAATGGAGAGCTTTAGGAGACATTCCACATTGCTGGTTGCCACATGGCTCACTGTGCTTTTTCAGCTGTGACACATCTTTTACTCTTGACACTGCTTGAACACTGCTGTTTCACTGGTCCAAATAACCACTTCATTTATTATATGGACTTCTACAAACCAGTAAAGTTCACATGAATCATGCAAATAAAAACTAAAGGGTAGAAGAAGCATGTTCTTGCTGAACTACAGAGATCGAGAGCGGCTGTCTTCTTCATTCCCCATGAATGTTAGAGAAACAATGCAAATCTGCCCAAATTTTATAGCAGAAATGAGGAGTAGAACTAAGACTATTTGTTATTCACAGCCTTCACAGAACTGTTCATCTTTTAAGACAGCCTAGCTCAAGATAGCAGCTTTCCTATTCACAATCAATAAATTTGCACACGCTTCTATGCTGCATACCAAATGCTCACGGACACAGATTACAATCCTGGCCCTCCTCTGTGTGCCTTGCAGAATTAAAAACACTTAAAAAATAAATTTACAAGTCCACTAAATAAGCACAGAGTAATTATTAGTGCTTATTTTTTCATTAGTGCTTATTTTTCTTAAGGCAATTTTAGTTTATGCCCTTCACCCCCCATGTTACACTTGTATAACTCATTCCCTCAGATTATTGTACTGCTTTCTGCAATAAGCAAAATTCAAAGCTGTGTTTCAGTCCTAGCTGATTCTCTTCACAGAGACCACCCTTGAACCAGTGAAGGAGCAAAGGCAGACAAGATTTACATCAAGATCATGACTTGAAGATAATTCTCAGTGCTCCCTCAGTAACTGTATTTCTCTGCACATGACAATATGACCCAAGATAAGCTGTGGTTCAGTTTACTAATTAAGACATAACTTACTAGCTCAGAAGCCAATGAATTTTCATTGCCAGTCATTTTCTTATGCACACAAGGCTTTATTATAGCTCATTAAATACCCTGTAATTTGGAATGCCTTGCTGTCCCTTACTCCTGTCAACATCCCTGCACTTTGTGTCTGTGGCAGTACAAAATGTGAATCCCACACCACCCTGCCTGCCACACACTTCCCTAGCTCTTAACCCATTCAGCTCCAACCCCTGCACAGCCTGAACAACTCTCCACTGTTAACTTCATAATAAAAATTTAAAATAAACAAAAAACCCCATTAATAGGTGAACAGAAGAGACAGGACATTCTGACTGGCAAGCATAATATACACTACAAGGCTGAATGTCTTCAACAAGCAGCACTCACCAAAAATTACTGTAATATACTGACTGTATTCTAAGTGCTATAGTTCAGAGAATTTTACAATTTATTCACTAGTATTTCTAAACCCATATTTTACTGTTCTAAACTCACAACACTAACTCCAAAAGCTGTGTGAAGAACTGATACACGAGGCCCTGAGCTCAGGTTAAGGGTACTTTCTCTAGGCAAGGACTCAGACAAGGCCTTAATGTGAGGATTTGCCATTCGGGCACCAAAAAAAAAAATAGAATAACACACAAATGTGCCCACTTATTTCAGGCAGACAACACTAACAGCCATGCAAGCTCCTGATAAGCTCTCTGAGGTAAAGGCAAGTGGCTCACACCTTGACCCCATCTCCATGAAAAAGAAATAAGCTTGTCTGCTGTTTCCTGTACGCACCAAAACAAACTCCCACTCACCACTCAGAAAATACATTGTTTCTCAGAAATGCCCAACGAAATCAAGAAAACAGAAGAAAGATTCATATGCAGCTCCATGCCAGGTGTACCACTACCACAGTCAGGGGGTGGGAGCAGGGCTGGCTCGCAGGGGGTGTGCGGGGACACGATGGGTCCCGGCGCTAGGATCGATCAGCCGCCCTTCCCTCCCGGAGCCCCGGGGTCAGGGAAGCTCCAGGGGACACTCCAGACACGAGAGATGGCCACAAGTCAGCAGCCACGGAGCCAGCACGGCTCCTCCTCTGCGTGCCGCTCTGGAGAGACGGGCACTGCTCCCGGGGCTTTGCTGTGGGAACCACGGGAGCAGCTCCCAAATCCCTGGCGGCAGCACCGACTGACAGGGACCTTGGTCCCAGAGAGACCAGGGACACCGGAGATGGCTTTAAGGGAATGCCTCTATTCTCTTCCATCAAAGAACGGCTGAGCGAGCATTAAGTCCTCAGTGTAAAACAGAGCCGGCCGGTGTAGCAGGATATGCAGCCTCGGGGAGAAAGGAAAAGCCAATAAAACTTGGAAGCAGTGGCTTCCCAGAAGGTGCTGAGGTGTTCTCAGTCTTGCAGCAGGAGGGGCTGTGCGGCTGAGTGCCCCTGCACATCCCACTGCAGCCAGCAGTGCCACAGCACCCAAGAGCAAGCCCTGCCCCCAGCACCTCGGATCAGCCTCTGAGCTGGGCAGGAATCAGCGCTGAACATCCAGACAACCTGTGAAACCAGGCCACTCTCCATAAGGAGAGGCATCACTCTGCCATTAACACACCCAGAGCTTTGCTGGAAGGATGATCCACTGCACACTAAAACATTCACTTTAAAAGGAGTTATGTCAGAAAAGTTAAGGATATGGAATTATAAACCTCTCCCAAAAGTCCTACAATGTGGGTTTCTAGTAGGCTCATTGTTTTGATACTACAAAACACATTTTCAACATGATAAATCACTCCCCAAAAAAACCAAGTTGGGTAATAAATGCAGTGTGCTGTAGTCACATCCATATTCACAACTCATGCCCCAGTTCTCTTGCAGTGTCTAACAGCTAGAAACAATTTACAAGTTTGACATCAAACCTACAGAGCTCAGTTGAAAGACTCTGATTGACAAAGCTTCAGAGCTCTACACTTCTAAATTAAATACCTGAAATAAACATGACATCACTCCATACTGTCAAGGCAAAAAATTCTACTGATCCTGGTAGCCTTTGGTTACACTCTGAAAAGGAAGCAATGCTGCCCCAGGCTCCCAGCTGTGCAGTACTGGGTGCCACCAGGACAGGTCAAATCACACAGAGAGTGCTGTGCAGTGCCATTAATGACAGGCAGATTATTTGCATTTCAACTCGAAGAAACATGAAGGGTAAGAAAACATACATGGAAACATGACATCATCCCACTCTTCAGCCAGCAAAGGGGAGCTGTTTGCACAGAGAGGGTATCAGTTAACTCAGTAACATTGTTAGGAGCTTTTCCCTTCTGGAGTCACACTGCAGTTTCCCCTTTTTACTCAGTGCAGTGTTTTCTAACTTAATTTTCTTTCTCACAAATGCATTTATAAGAGAAAGCATCCAAAATTTATGCTGAGTTTCTCTTTAGCCTACAAACACCTTTGCTCAAGGAGAAGTGATGCAGCATTTGTTCTGTAAGAGCCCTCACACCTCCAGCAGTACAGGAGGTGTTAGTCAGCAGTTTGACTTCTCTTCATTAATAACCTCAGCAGGAAGCAAGAAGCACACATGAAAGCCTTTGGATACCTTCCTTTCACACAAAAGTCAAAGCTCAGAGTAAAACAAAGCACTTCTTAAAATAGAAAGTTGAAAATAAATCAGATTAAAAAACCAACACTTAAGACTGCAAATGCTGAAAGCAGATCAATTTATAGAGGCACTTACACCCCAGATATCTGTGTCAGAGCTAAACTGTCAAGTATTCTTCTAGGGTCTATTAATGCTCTCTTCTCAAAATGTTTTTACTGCTGGCATTTTCTCATCTAATTTCAGCAATCTTTCTATCCTAAATACTTCTGTTCTCATTACCCAGAACATTTAGGTGTGATTACTGCAAAAGATTGTTCTCATCCTTTATTTGGTTAAAACCTCTAGAATTAAATGTGTGTGTTTTCAATTAACAGGCATCAGGCCAAGTTTAGCTCTCCCATCCCATTTTCTGTCACTCCAAAGTCTAAGGACACATTTCAGAAAAATATGTAGGAGAACCATGAAGTAAGGGTATTTTTAAAGCCTTATAAATCTTATAAATGAAAGCTGACATGTCATACAAGAAAAAATACCAAGATCAAACCTTTGAGCACAGAAGATGAGAAGAATTATGAAAGGAAATGTTATCACCTCATCCTTTATTCCTCCAGCTGTGCCTGTGAGAGAGAGGCTGAGGTAACTTCCCCCATAGCTTAAAACATGCATGAAGGCCAATGATTAATGCATAAACACATCCTGCAAAGCAGCTCCAGCTGCACATCACATTTCTGATGGCACTGGAATGTTACATGCAACTGCTCTGGCTGCAGCTCCACTCTGACAGGAGCCTGCAAACTCTCTGATCCATCCCACACACCTCCAGCCCAGCTCTGGGAGAGGTTAACACCCCCATGTGGAATCCACTGCTTCCCTGTGCTCACCAGGTGCTGACAGGATTGCCAATCCAGCTAAAGGGGAGCTGCTAGAAGCTGCCACTTCTCCAGGAATGGCCAGGCTGGTCCCAAGCATGCTTCCAATTAGGAACAGCAGTTCCAGGTAGAGCGTACAGCACTTCTGGAATGAAGTTTGACATGCAGAGGAATAACTTCTCTCAGACATGATTCAGAGCCCAGCTCAGACCAAGGAAGATGGGACAGGCTTGTACTGACTCTGGTAAATTCTGACTACATAGTCAAAATATTCCATTTTACTCCTTTAAATATCAAAACATGTTTGTCTCTGCTATTCATCATTTAGGACAACCAGCACTTCACTCTTGCTGCTCACATGACAGCCCACAAGAACTACAATAAGTTTAGAACTTATGTAAACTCATGACACAGATGTGCAAACATCTGCCAGCTAGAGATACTCCAAATTTGAAAACAAACTGGATTGCAGCAATACAGAATATTGGTGATATAAAACTGTATGTACTGCATGCCTTTGGGATCACAAACAAATATTGTCCTGTTGTGTTGCTCAGCAGAGTTCAGGGCCAGGTTTCCAGGCCATTTCCTAACTCCCATTGTCACAATCTCAGCATTCCTTACAACAAGCTCAGGATTTTTATTGCCTGCTCTCAGCTGGCAGGGTCAGGTACACACAAATTCATATGTACACATTATTTTCACAACAATACCAAGTTATAATGACCAGCACTTCCTTATTAACAGTTCCCCATAACTTTACAGTAGCTGACAAAATCAGAACACAAAATACCCAGAAGGATTCAGCCTTGCTGTGAAGACTGAGTATTTCCCTGAAGTTTAAATCCTTTTCTTCACAGAAGAGCTGTCAAGAGTCTTACCAAGTTTGATCAAGGTCAGACAGATGTCAGAATTAAACCTCAAGCTTGCATCAAATTATATACATATGAAAGAAGAGAGATTTGACAACTTTCTGGTGAGAGAAGTTGTCAAAACAAAGAGGACTTCTCTGTGTAAGTGATTCTATAAAGCACTGGGCAGGCAAAGCTCTGATTAAAGTCAATAAAGAACCTCCCAGAGCACCAGCTGCCCTCTCCAGCACCTTGTGGCCTGAGTCCAATCTTTTGACAGCTGAAATATGCTGCACAATGGATGCCAGTCAACTCAGGAAAAAAGTAACAACTGCTTTCACTGCACTGTTAGGAAAATGGTTCTTAACAAGGCTACTTGGAGGAAAAAAAAACTAAAAAACTAAAAACAAACCAAGTCTACAGTGCTGGTAGCAGAAAACCCATATCTTCCTTCCCCTGTGAGTGAGTTTTAAAAATACATACTTAAAACCTTGGATCACCTTCCTAACTAAACTGTGGTGGACTGATGAACATCATGGGTGCAAGAAACAAGTCATTTTTAGGAAGTCTGGTTCCATACTTCATGCTACTTACAGAAGGTCAATAGTCAACCCAAAAATCTGAATGGAGAAAAACACAGCATTTAATGGAAGTTGTGTAAGACCAACTTGAATAACTTCTGTATTGCACATCTTCACATATTTGTCACACACTCACCTTTTGCATAATTTCCAAGTCTTTATAAACAGGAGTCTCTACACTTACCATGTTGGAGTTGGTCAGCCCTGTCAAAAATGCACATTTCACTGAAAACAATGTGGATTTGCCCCTGCAGAGAGGGGCTAACTGAAGGCATTGTGCAAGTTAATCCCTGCAGGTCACTGGACCAGTGTGACAAAGCACCCATCTCACAAGAAGATCCAACAAGTGGCCACTTCCACTGATGCCAACACAGCTTCTCACAGCTGCTTACAAAATGGAAACACATGAGCTCCACCCAAGACAATTTGCTAAGGCAAAATCATCACTTTCTGCAGAGCTTGATTTCAAATCTAAGTGTAAAGGTCTGAGAACAGGGTTTTCATCTAGGACACTAATTGCCTTCACGAGAACATCCCAAAGCACATGGAAGAAATAAAAAGTAGCAGGCTATAGGAATTGTGCTAAGTCTAAAATGAGTTATTTCTACAGCAGAGTAGGATGGCTGAACTTTGTGGCTTTCAAAATAACCAGATACTTACATTGTGACTCTCCCAAGACAAATAATTTATTTCCATCAGTCAGGATAAACTGCACTTGAAAACTAGGCATGTTCATTGGAAACCTTTCTAAAAGGCAGCAATAACAACAGCAAAGAAACCCCTTCTTGATCTTCCTAAATTTTTAATTTGTTATGATTAAAAATATGCAAACTCAAGGCTTTGAAAGGAGCTATCAGATTCATTCCTATTGAGCCTACTCTTCATCTGGGGTCTTTTCCAAAGTTTATGGGTAAGAATAAAAGAAGCCTTCAATCAATAAACAGGAAATTCTAAAACCTTTAAAGCTACAGACAAAGCAGATTAGGAAGGTGGAAATGAAATTGGAGACACTCACCTCCACTCTGCTGACTCAGACATAAGCAGGACAAGAAACATAATGCAATTCCTCTCTTATGCAAACACAAGTCCACCTAGGGACAAACAGTTTACATCTACCAACCACAGAGCAGGGTCAGGGCTGAGATCTCCTTGATACCCTACACCAACACTCAAAATTGAACTTTCCCCCTACTTCTTTAATCTACCCCACACCTGCTGGATGAACAAACACGTGTGCTCCAGTGAAATCATCTGCTAAAGGAATAATGGTAACACCAGACTCATTGCCTTTCATTTCACATCAAACATCATTCCTGCTGCAGAAATAGCTGGAATAACACCAAAACTACCTTAGCAATTTTCAGAAGGAGCTTTTGCTCCAAGTATGGACCCACCATTCATTCCGTTGTACAAACTCCTGTGGTGAGGGGACAGCTCATCTGTCACTTGTCTCCTGAGGGTCCCTTCTCTGCTGCCTCCGCTGAGGTGTTTGAGGTGCTCTGGGCTCCCTCCATAGTGTTGTTTGAGATGCTCTGGGCTCGTACCCCTCACCTTGTGCAGGTGCTCTGTACTTCCACTGGGTGTGTGCTTCTGAAGGTGATCTGGGCTGCCACCGCTGTGCTTTTGGTGCTCAGGGCTACCACCAGGCCTCTGCTTTTGAAAGTGTTCAGGACTACTACTCAAAACGTGCTTTGGGATAGTTTCTGGGCTGCTGCTGCTGTGCTTTTGTTGTTCAGGTACTTTGACAACGGTTTTGTGATGCTCAGGGCTCGGCCCTTTCAGGTGATGATCAGGACTGCCAGAACTCCTGGGCTTCTGCAGGTGCTCCGGGCTGATACTCCTGTGTTTCTGATGCTCAGGGCTTCCTTCCCCCCGAGGTTTCTGCAGGTGTTCTGGACTGGTGCTTGGGTGGTGTTTGTGATGGTCTGGGCTGTCTGTGCTGCCCGTGCTGGAGGTGCTGCTGCCATCCCCAACATCTCTGATGTAGGCGCTGGTGGCAGTCAGCTGGCACAGGCTGATCTGGCTGTCGATGGAGCTCCGGCTGCCTGCTCCCCCACTCTTCTCCTCATCCAGCAACACACACAACTCCTTCAGCTCCAGGTTCTCCTTAACCACTTCTTCTTGCCTCACTTCCAGCTCTTTCAGCTTCTGCAGGTATAAGGCCACCTCCTTGTGCATGACACTGGCGCTGTACCTGCCCAGCCGCTGCCACTCGCGGGACACCCTCTTGCCCTTCTGCCGGTCGTCATCCAGGAAGCAGCAGAGGTCCCTCAGCTCCTGGTTATCTTCCTGCAGCTTCTGGTTGATGTCCTTTAAAAGAAAGATCATCATGGCAGAGGGCTGTCTAAAGGAATTGATGTTAAACTGTTACACAGGCCAGCGGACAGCACTGCTGCAAACTCATGTTTAAGCACTCCAGTGAGGCATAAATAATTCCATGTGAAGATCTGGCACATTGTAACAGCCCCATGCTTTGAGCACACAAAGCTGCTGTCCAGCAAAAACTTCCCTTAGCTTGGAGCTAACTTCTAATTTCTGATACAGCAGAAAAGTTTCAGGTGCTTAATTAATTTTCATGCTAAATATCAGAGCAATTTAGCTCCCAAATTGGGCAAAGATTGTAAGTGCTCTCATGATGATCTCACTCCCCTGAGAAATATTCACCTGCGAGTTATTGCTAAATAAAAGTGCAAGCTACATCAGAAACTGTAATCTCTCTTAAATAATTAATTATTAACATTTACACTCCCTAAAGCATAGTCACATATAAAGATGGCCATTTTAGAGAGTTTTTAAAGATAGGGGTTTGCTGGATTTTGTTTCTGATTGGCATAAAAGCCTTGTCAGTTATCACTTAACCAGGACTGCTTCAACCACTCTGAAATGAAATAATCTGCTTAAATAGATTTTTTTTCACCCTTAACAAAATGAAGTACATGATTCTATGCCCTGCCCTAAGTGAGAAACACTCTCTGAAGCAAATGCTCTGAAGTAAAAATGTTCAGGGCATTACTACAGCAGAATAAAAGCATTTTCAGTATTTTATCCTTCTAGCTTGGACTTGTGACCATATTTATCCTTTTCCCATCATCTACATATCCATTCCTTATGTACAACATTACAACCAGAGATTAGCCAAAGTCGTTAAAAAGTCGGTCTTATGGAAACACCATTTCATCTTTTGTAACTTCACTGGATTTAGGTGCATGAATGCCTGTGTTTGTCTGATTTTTGCCTCAAAGTAACTTGGAATTTTAACAAATTCAACCTGTAGTCAACAATGGAAAAAAACCTCAATGAGGCTTTAAGGTGTCCTTAAAAACCTCTGCTAGTGAGAGACGTTTGAAATGATCCCACAGTGGAATAAAAAAAAGTTGTGGAAGTCCACAATTTCTCAGTCAGGAAGCAGGAGACACCCATCCAGCTGGTCAGTCTTACTCATGGAGCTGTTATTTCACACAGGACAAAGGAGGGAGATTCCCAGACACCAACACAGGGCTCAAAAAACCTCCTTCTCCCAGATTCTTTCTGAAAGCTCCAGCTGAGGCATCTGAACAAAAGGAGGAAGTCAAACAAGACTCAAGGAGTTTGGAATTGAGAGAGGAATTTGTGACTCTGTCCTACCCACCTGAAGTGTGTTTGGTCAGTTATCTGGAAGATGCAGAAATCCAAATACTTTTGCATGAAACTGGGAGAAAGATACTATTGTTGTAAGTGAACTCACATTCAAAATATGAGCTTCAGTTTTACTCAAAATGGGTGGGTCTTTTTTACCCTCAGACAGCACCAAAGGGACACACTTCCTTTGCAGAACACAAAAACTTGGGAGGCAGGAACTGTCTTCCCCCATGAGCTATTTATTTCACGCCATGCTATTATCAAAGACACTTTCTCAATAATTCTATCGTTTAAAGCCATTCTACAAGTGCAGAACTCTCTTCTAATGCACTTTCCTGTAATAATTCAAAAGCCCACACTGCATCTCTGTCTCTTCTTCCCTCCAACCTCACCTCACTGAAGGAATTTCCTGAAAACTCTCAAAGCCATCAGCCAGAAAATGCTCTGTAGTCCTGCCTACTCGAAGGTAATTTTCTAGGTCTATAATCCACAAGCAGGGTATCGCTCTGTAAATAGTAACACTTTCTTCCCAGTCCTCAGAAGTGGGAAGGAAGCATTAGGGACTAAGCTCCTCATCCACCAAGAGAGTGAAATTAAGAGTGGATCAGCCACTACAGACTTGGTCTGCCTCTGACTGCAGCCTGCACAAGCACACAGCTAAGAATGGCTTGATCAGAGATGTGTTACCAGATGTCTTTTCAGACATTAGGGATTGGTTCTGATCATCCCAAACCCGAGCCCAAGGGTTTGCCATCACCTGCCACAAGCTGCACTGCATCCTGGAAACGACCAGCTCTCTCCAGCAGCCTACCAGCCTGCCTGACAGACTAAGTCTGTCTGAAAATAGTGACAGAAAACAGCGTGAGCTACAGAAACCCTTATATCTGTGCACTTCAGGCAGGATCATTTAACCTCACTCACAACCCTTCCTTCAAAAGGAAGTCTAACACAAAGCTGACAAGACTTCAGCGTTTTTATCAACCCAAAAGAATACCGGGGCAGAGCATAAACCAGCCGTGCCCCACAGCCTGCTGAACATCTGGTCATCCTTTAGCCGGACACTTGATTATTAAGCGGGATCAGACGCTATTCACCCCGGTCCTCATCCACTTTTCATGCGGTTCTCGGGAGCGGCTCCTCCCAGACCATCCACCTGACGAGATTGCTCCCGGCGGGAGACACCGCACAAACTTCAGGGGTCCCACCCTGCCCACCCCGCTACCTTCAAGCCGCGGATCTCGCCGAGGTGGAGCTGGAGGCGGCGGTTCACCTCGCGGATGAGGTTGCTGTGGTCCAGCATCGCGCTCATCTTCTCGGCCTCGGCGCGGCGGAGGCTGCGGATCAGCTCCTCCTTGCTCCACTTCAGCAGCTCCTCGTCCGACACCTTGGACAAGTCCTCGGCCGGCGCTGCTCCGCAACTTTCCGCCGCCACTTTGGACATGGTGGCGGCCCGGCAGCCCGGGGCACTCGCGGAGCCTCCCCGCACTCCCGGGGCCGCCCCGCCGCCGCCGCCGGGGGAAAGGGCGAGCCCGGAGCCCGCGGGGTGTCCCCAGCTCCAGCGCTGGGCCGGGGGGAACGAGGGAGACCTCTTCTGGCCCCAGGCAGCGGGTCCTGGAAAAAAGGAGGAAAAGGAGGAGGAAAGGGTGTGGAGGAAGCCGGGCCACAGTCTGAGGAGCAAACTTCCCCCGTCGAGAAGGGAAAAAATAAAAAATAGAAAAAAGACCTAGACAAAAAGACCCCCGAGACAAGCCCGGCTCTTGCAACAGGTCAGCGCCAGCTGCGTGCGCCCGGTCCTCGCCGCAGCGCCAGGGATGCGCGCTGGCTCTCACGGTACCGGCCGCCCCCGGGCTGCGGGATGCAGGGGAGGATGCGAAGTGCCGATGCCGCGCACCATGGCGGTGGGCAGAGCGGGCCGGGCGGAGGCGGAGGAGCGGGAATGAGCGGGAATGAGCGGGAAGGACGGAGCGGAGCGGGCGCTGCCGGCGCCAGTGGCGGGCGCGGGGCCGCTCGCGGCTTTTCAGCGGG
>JAYDZK010000169.1:3934237-4024296 GCA_034509185.1 Euphonia xanthogaster
CCGCCAGCGCGGCCGGGAGCATCCCGGGGCGGCGGGCGGGACGGACGCACCCGAGGGACGGACACACCCGAGGGACGGACGCACCTGAGGCAGCGACCCGGCCCTCCCGGCCGGTGACCGCCGCGCCCCGCCGAATGGAGGCACAAACGCAGCCGCCCGCGCATCCAGCAGCGCGGCTGGCGGGAGGTCACACACATTACATCACCGCCGGGCAGCGCCGCCTCGGCTCAGCGCAGCTCGCAGGCACGGACGGGCTCGCACCGAGCCTGAGGGCAGCTCCTTACTCCAGCTGAAAGTCGCATGCCGTGAGCTAAACCCCTCACAGGAATTAGGCTTGGGCTGCTTATACACCTTCCCTAAGAATACTCAGCCGCAGTGTAGCAAGAGACTCACATTCCCCAATTCACTTAGAGATACAAAGACTCTGCATAAATCTGCCTTGCAGATGATTTGAGAATGAAACTTGATAATCCATTCATGCTGCTTACAAAGAAAGATGAGACGGCAGATCTCAGAGGCAGAGGTGGATGAACTGAAACTATTAGGTGAGTAATTGGCTGAATCTCTATTTTTCAATCACAAAGTACCCCCTGAACAACCCCCCTGCGGGCAGAGGAGGCTGCCTGGCTTAATGGGCCCTTCCTACCTCCAGTTCTGCAATTTTAGAATTATGTAGTATTAAAGATTTCTAGTTCTTGAGGGGAAAATTGAAGTAGTTAATGCCAGCACTGGCAGGTCACAGGGTTGTAGCTGCCTCTGCACAGGCAGCTGCAGAACCTGTCCCACGTCGCTGTCCCAGCCGGCTCCCTTGGCATTTTCCTGCCAATGCCAGAGGACCAGACCAAGGATTATTTTCTGCTCTTAGTCCTGTTTAAAAGTTGCTGCTAGAATGGTTACATCAAACACTGTCCCTTTGTTCTTACTGCTAGTGCTCTCCTCAAACTGCCACCTGTACTTGACCACAATAGACGTTCTCCTGCTCCTATCCATCATGGGCTACACTTGGACTTTTCCCCACCCAAGTCCTCCATGTTTTCCCTTCCCAGTTGTCATGAAGAGATGCTCTTTCAGCTGATCCATTTTCCATGTACCTCCAGCATGCCAGACACTCTGCTTCCATCCAGGATGGGTCCTGGCATGGGAATCCCACTTGAGCTGCCCCCCCCAGGTTCAGCCTGCTGCTCAGGATCCTCTGCCCCTATTCCAAGGAATACCTGTGCCACAGGAGGGTGGCTCAGCTGCAGGAGGAACCCCAAAGCCCATCACTGTCAACAAGAGCTCCAACCAAGCACAGAGCTTTGCCAGCATGAAATCCCATTTCTTGAGCAGCACCAAGTATCATGTGAAAATTTTATTTTCTCTGCAAACTCTATCACTCTCTTAAATCCTCTGATTTTTTTCCACTGCAAAGAACAAAGCTTGAGATAAAAGCATCTGACCAGCCACAGCAAAAATACAGTAAGAGGCCATGAAAAGGAGCTGTCATCTTTTATGCCCAAATATATTTCATTTTAACACAACTGAAAAAAACCAGCTTGGCAGCAATAAATAAAGGCTTTTCTTCTTCTAATTCAGCAGTGTATGAGTTGAAAGGTCACGTGATGTTGGATTTTTAAAAGTTCAAATTAATTTCCATCCATGAAATAAACAGTTAACTGAAAAATGTCCAAGAACTTTTTAATCCAAAAGCTTCGGGGAAGAGTGTCTGCTTGCCTCAACATTACCAATGTTTCTCTGGAGCAGAATTTCAGAGCTTTGATCAGGAGGAGCCATGGAAAGCACGGATCTGAGATGAACAGCTCCAGGGGACACCGTGTTCCCCACAAATACAAAGCACCTCCACATTTGTGTCTTCAGGAGGCACAGTGCTATTCTACAGGCACCAGTGAGATAGGGGAATTCATGGAGCATGGACATTGGAAGTAGTTCCAACTTCAAAGGCCCGGGACCAATGTAGCTCTAATAATGACAGCAAAAGTGTATCAAGTGAAACTAATCTGGAACGTTTCTATAAGGAGAGGATCTAATTTCACATTCACTCATGCTGGTGTAACAAGATCAAAACCAGAGTGGGAAGTGCAACATAATTACTCCCATCTCCTGGCAAGTTTAAAACTTTCCTTTTCGACAGCCCACCTCACTGCCCAAACGCCAAGTACTTCCCTACTCCTGGGCTTTACCTCAGTGGTGAGAACCACAACTGCCCCAAAACAAACACTCTGCTTTTCACATCAAAGCTGCATTTTTGCAATATTCCCCTGAATAATTCTCTTACACAGCCTAAAATGGAGAGTCTGGGCAAATGAGTTTGGAGACTGCAGTGCTGGGATTGCTGCAGCCCCTGTCCAGTGGGGATGGCAGTTCCTGTCCATCCCTCCAGTTCCTTCACACCAGGTGCCAAATGCCAGCAGCAGTGTGGATCCACAGCCAATTAAATCTCCATAGCTGACCACACTTTGCCAGCTCAGGAACATTTTCACTGCTGTGTCCTGCTCACGCCTGGACATGCAGATACCAAGGAATTGATGCTGGAAAATTTCTCTGGCATATCCTCAAGAACTTGCTTTTCATTGCTGTCTGCAGACCCTCCAGTGCTTTAAATCCCTGACTGCTGGGCAGAGTCTCTAAGGATTATTATAACCAATAATAATTATCTGATGATTTTAAACTCTTGGACATTTCCAATGAGGCCCTAAAGCTGCTCAATAGCTCTGTGCCAAAAATATGTCATAGCCAAGTATTTGCCTAGCAGTCATTTTACACAAAGATGGCTAAACTGTTTTTGTTCAGACCTTCCAAAAATAGTTTTGAGAGGAGTTCAGACTTGAAAAATGTCATTCCCAAATTGGAAGGAAGTGGAGAGAGCTTTAAAAATGAAAAGTTCAAGTAATTTTAGTTACAGTTGCCTTTAGATGTTCTTCCCATCAGTCATGTGTCTGTAGCTGACAGCCAACCCAGCATCCCCAACATCAGCTGCTCCCCAGCACAGCCTGTCCATTCTCTGCTCCCTGGGCAGAGCTCCACACATTCCCATCCCTAAGCAAGGAGAGAGTTCCCCTTCCTCACCTTCCCATCCTGTCCCTACAGAGTCTCTCCCCACCAAGGCACACCCCAGGATGCATCTCCTGCCTGCCAGTCTTGCCATTATTCCGATTTGTGTCACTGTCCCCAGCTCTCTCTGTCCATCCCTAGGTTAAAGATCTCCCCAGCACCTTTGCCAGCTCTTCGGCAAAAATGCCTTTGCCTCATCTGGCTGGGTGGATCCCACCCAACACTTCCTAACAGTCCCTGACACTCAAAGAGGGTCCCATGGTCACAAAAGCCAGATCCCTGCTGTCAGTGCCAGCTGTGCCAGCACTTACTGGCCGCAGGATCCATTCACTCCTCCTCCAGCTCTTTCACCATCACAGGATTCACTTCCCAGCCCTGACTGCCACTCCTGTAGGCACTGTACCAGCATAAATTAGATAATGCATTTTACAGTGCAATATAGATCAACTGTTCCTAATGGAGTCTCCAGCAGTGTTCAGAGTGTTGGCACAGATGAAAGTTAATAGTCTGACACCAGGCCATCCACACAGTATTTCCTACTTCACTGCATGCCCACTGCCACTGCACAAAGGATATTATGGATAATGCCATCTAGCTAAATCTGGCCCCAAACAAAATCCTTCAGTACAGACACCTCTGTATTCAAAGCCTTTACAGACAGAATCCTTGTCCTTTGCTCCTGAGCTGACCCCAGGTGAAAATAAATGGCCAGCTCTGAGCAAACTAAGCCAGGCAACATGCAATTTTCTCATCCCAGAAATACTTTTCAGAGAGAAAGAAGTTCATGTATTTCCAACTAGGAGAAAATGTAAGAGAAATCTAGAAAAAATATGTTTTCAAATTAATAGTCTGAAGAGAGGGGGGACCCTCAACTTGAATTAATCATTGAGCTTTTTAAAATTTCAGAAGTTGCAACTTAAACCCCTCTACTTAATTACTTGTAGTAAATAGTTTCTATTTATTCTGTAAGAAAACTAACTACATAAAAAGTGTTTTCTTCTTGAAATTGTTGAGAAGTTTACCTCCATATTTCAAAATTCAGAAATTCTCACAAAGCAAAGTTTTCTGTGAACTTCTTTCTGCTGCCACCTACACCTCCCTTATAGTCCAGCGACCATGCAAGCGCGTGGTAAGCTGCATCAGCTTTGTGAGTCAATGAAAGAATAATGTTAAAATCTACCACTTATGAATAATAACTGGTTTTCCCATGGATGACTGCACTGATCTGGCTCACAGAAGCTGTGTGGGATACAAGGGAGGAGGAAGGAACCCACAAGGCCAAGGATGGAGATGGAGCAAGTCCATCCCTGCTGACAGAAGCCTGCATTTGGAGCAGACTAAGCACTGCCTGACTCAGGCAGCCACCAAAGATGTCCCAGAGGAGTGCAGACCAGTGAGAATGCCCTGCTCAAGCTTAGGCAGTGCCTGTGGCCCAGGCAGACTTGCAGCTTTCACTTGGAATCTGTAATAGAATGAAAAGTCCCGGAAGGTCTCACGTAGGCGCTTTGCCTTTTACTTCAGTCGCAGACTTGTGTGTGCCTCCTCCAGGACAAGCCCAGGATCCCCAAGCCAGGGATTACTCACAGGAGGTGAGTAAGGAAAAGACCTTCTCCTGAGCCAGGAAAAGATCCTGCCACTCAAACTGACAGGGAAATTGCTCCTGCAGGTGTTGGCCCATGCTCCTGAACCTGCCTGTTAATCTCAGTGAGGTCATGCAAATGAACATGCTTCATAACTGCCCAAGGTTAAACAAGTGGGCTGATGGCTGATCCTCAGAGACAACATCAAATATGGAAACAGGCACCTTTCCAACTCAGCAGAAAACATCCCTGAGACAATAACTTAAAGGCATCCATAGATGTTAGAGGGAAATCATTAATTATAACATTTTTATAGCCTTGATTTTATCGTGGAGGGCTTGGCAAATTTTCTGCAGAGCTGACAGTTTGTTCTGGCTGGGATCCAACAGAGACACATAACCAGAGCATCTGTGGGGTTGTTTTAATTGTGCTCCCATTCTTCATTTGGGTAACACTGGACCTTGCTTCCTGCTCATACTTGATTAGTGAGTTAATAAGGGGCCAGATGCTTCTTTCCACTATTGTTGATGGAAATGAAGTACATGCCCATATGGTGGGGAGTGAGACAAGGTGCGTGTCCTACAGGATCATCCTTTGCTTCCCCAGCTCCAGAAGAATGGCAAATACGGGCACAGTATCTACAGACATGAAGATGGAGAGCTTCTGTCCTCCTCTAAGACATCAATAGAGATTTAAGCATTTACACCATACTTAGTAAGCACTGGAATGAGATTAAGGCATTATTGATATTTGTTAATAAAACCTTTTTACAAAAAGTGATTACTCACTGCATTTTTTACAAAGCTATGCATGCTTAAGTAAAACTAATCTACAACAGAACAGACCTCCAATGGCTTGTAACACTGTTTTTCATTTAGAATCATCTTAATTTAGCAAAAAACATTTAAATCAGTCACCTGTCCACTCACTCTGGCTGACTCATGGTTATGTGATGGCCTTGGCAGGGCAGGATTTTTTAATTTACAACAGATCTCCCAAAATTTCAGGTTTTGCCTGCAGTATGGTGGGCTCTGTTGTGAAATCATTGGTTATTTATTCACCACTTACTCTGTCACAGAGACATCAGTGGTGTGTTGCAGAAGCCAATTTCTCCTTGTCTCTTGCTGCTTCACTGACAACCTCCACAGTGCAGCTCAGTGGGAAACAATTCCAGGGACTTCCCAATTATCCAAACTTCCCATCCTAAGGTTTTCACATCCTTACTAGGATTACCTATTTACAGAAGCAAAATTAGATTATTTTGAAGATTTCCCTGGAGTCACTTTAAATACTAGATTGGTTTAAAAACACAAACAAAACCAGGTCCTTGAGTACAAAATTGGACACCAAGTAATGAAAGCAAAGCCTAAAACTAAGGAATACTCACAGGAGACATTTGCACTTCAGTCCATATCAGTCTCATGTCCTCACTGCAAGCCCAAGTTCATCTCAGCACTTCTCAAAGCCAGTGGCCAGGCCACAGCATCTGAAGTGCTGCTTTCCACCATGTCCCTCCTTGTTTGGGCTCCAGAGCCAGGACAGCAGCTCAGGAACAGCTCATTTCCTGATGAGTTAACCTGTAATGCTGCCCTGCCAGCCCTAACCCAGGCTTCATCTGAGGGTGCTTAGCTCTGCACAGCTCCTGCTGCAAGAAAGAATTCCAAGACAAAAGCCCTTTAACTTTTAGAGAATAAAAGGCAGCAGGAGTAACACAACCTCTCCAGCAGATGTGGCTATGATAACATTCATTTCCTTGATACCAGTTGCAGCTCTGATAATTCCCATTTCCTTATCCCTATTCTTTAAAACTGAGCTTTTTTTTTCCTCCATTCCTTTTTAATTAAAAAACAAACAAACAAAAGGAAAAGAACAGAACAAAAACCCAACAGCAACAACAACAGAACCCTCCAGCGTTTGGGCTCCTATGAAGTGAAGCATTCAGAGCTTATCTAACAGAACATGGCACTTCCTATTGAGTGCATTCCCTGTGCTGCTCCAGCAGTTTAAAAACCACTGCAATATTTCCTAAGGTTTACAGCCCACATCTGAGCAAGCCCTGGGCCCCCAGCTCTGGCAATTCCTCCCAGGCTCTGCTGGAACTTGCCAATAACAGGGGTGGAGGTTCAGAGCCCTTTGGGCTCATGCACAATGTCAGTGAGAGGGCCCAGTGAACACAGAGCCTGACCAGGACAGCAGGCACCTTTTGCCCTTTTGTAATTGCTACCTACAGATTAGATTTTTATGAGAAAACCAAGAAAAGTTGCCCAGAAAAGGGGTGTTAAGGGTATGGCAGTATAACTATCACAATGCCTAGTGGAGTTCTAAGTTTGAGCTGGGATTAAAGCCCAGCTGGATCTAAAGCCATTGCCTTCACATCAGTTGGAAACTACAGGACTATAGAAGGAAACTGCTTGCTAATAGATAAACTGTTCACTTGCTCCGGCCCTGTGCAGACACCAATGGCTCCAGAAATTAATTAATTATCAGCTATGACAATGGAATAAAGACTGCAGTGTATTATCCATGCTGAGCCTCACTTATTTATTTGCACTGCAATAGCACCTGAGACCCCCAGCCATGGAGTGGGATCCCTTGGAGCTGGGGCTGTAGAGCCCCTAAAGGAGAGGACTGTCCTCCATCTAGTCCATAAAAAACCAGCTCCCCTAAAATTTACAAGATTTAGACCTCTGGTTCCTGCAAAGGAAAGAGGCAGAATTAGTTAAATCTGAGTGTCCCAATTAATATGTGGCCATTTCCCACTGCAAAGCTGCACTCGCATTAAACTAAGGAAGGAACAAACCACAGCTTTACTGTCAGTTCAGCAAACAACTGAACATTTATTATCATGTCATGCAGTAAGACTTTGAAGTTCTTCTTCTGGTTTCAGGCCACTGAAAGATGCATCTACATATCAATGTATGCAGTGCCCCTCTCAGAAGGAAGGTTCACAGTAAGTGGAAAGGCAGCTCGTGAGGTTATTGAGTGAACAACAATCCCCACAGATCACCTTCCTCTGCAACTTTCATCTCCAGGAACACACTCCTTAGTTTTTCTGCTGATTCCTCTCAGCAGGAAAAATCCATTAAATATTTAATTAGGCTGTGTTCAATATATTAGGTAAGTGAACCTCTCTATCTAGTGCTAACTTAACATTACATGCTGTGTCATTACAACACCACGCTGCAATGATATGCACATTATTGGAAATTTTGGTCTATTTGCCTCTGAACAGGAACAGCAAAACCAAAAGGAACACCCAAATCAGGATTTCTATTCTAAGCATCCTCCTTTGAGCTATTATTACTTAATCAATTCCAGAGATTCCAGAACTGGGCATTGGAGTGAGGGGGTTTTGGGCTTGTTTGAGTTTTTAAGGATTTTCTCTACTGAATTCATCAGTAGGGAAAATCCTTGTGTATGGCTTGCACAGTCACAGGCATGAGAGACCAGAGTGGACATTCTAAAGTGAATGAAACACAGCAGAAACAGAGAGAGGGCAATTTAGCAATTCTAAGAAATAAGATTTAATCTAAGTAAAGCACAAACCATTTCTTGGGAATGGCCAGTAAAATCCTGCTAACATCAGTCACTTCCCAGCAATTTGGGACGACACACACCATAATGTTTGGAATACACAGGGAGAGGAAAGAGAATCTCACTGCTGTACATTTTGTCACAGCTGAGGTATGAAAAATGCCAAGGGCAAGTGATTCTGAAAATAAACTGATAGGTTGCAGTTGAAACAATTGTTTCCAACAAGGAAATATTAGATGCCAAAAACCCCAACCCCCAATCTTCAGGGGATGAGCATTTTCTCTGTTTGGAACATTAGATAAACAATGTGCACAAAGACCTTTGCATAGCAAGCTCCTGCAGCTTCAGCACCCTGTGAAACCAAGGAGGATCTAACCCAGAACTGAGATTCCCTGGGCTGACTCAGCCAACGCTCCTCAAGGCTACAGAACAGATTGTAACTTCCTCATCTCTGTGGACAGGGACAGCTGGGTTCAGTCCTGAAGCACCGGGGATGTGGTGCCACTATCTAAGACCCCAGAACTGACAAACAGAAGGTTATGATTATGAAAAGAAACAAACTTCACTGATTTTTAACAGGAATTCAGTGCTTTGGAGGCAGAGACCAGTTAGATATTTTAGAATTTGTCCCAAAACTCATTGGCTCCAAAACATGGCTCTCCATTATTTGCAAGGAGTCCTGGACTCATAACCTGCTCAATTACTCCTTACCAGCCTAGGTCCTCACCTCTTTCTAAAAGCACAATGTGACATTTAGACAAAGAAAATGACAGAAACAAAATTAGAAGAGGGAAACAGCAAGCAAAAAATAATTTGGGGGAAAAAAAACCACATTAACTGCTTTTTTCTCTTGTCAATTAAAATCCTCACACAGTTGCAGTAATACAAGTGGTACTTCCTAATGTTGCCAAAAATGCAAAGATGTTAAAGAGAATTTTGCAAGTCAAGCATGTGTCAGAAAATCCCAGCTGATTGAACTTTGATAAATGCCTTTTAAAAAAGAGTAAATATGTTTGCATTCTTTTTTCCACTACGATGCCTTTTTTATTTTGGTGGGAGATTTTTTAACAGTGGTTCTTATAACCATTAAAATCAAAACATTTGGAAAAAATGCAGAACACAGAGCCCTGTTGCAAACAGACACGGGAAGATGTGCAGCTGAGAAATTACTTTTGGAAATAAAGCAGGTTCTGGAACCAGTCCATCTTCAACTTTACACAAACCCAGAAAATCCCTGATCTATCACAGGGGCAGGGGGAAGCAGTTTGGACCAAATTGAAAGGAAAACTTCCCAGAGGTTTTCTTCCAAGAGGATCAGATGTTGATGCTTCCCTCAAAAGCAGCTATTTATAAATAAATAAATAAGGCTGAATAGAATCTGTTATTTTCCATACAACCTTCCAAAGCTCAGACAAGAACGAAGGACAAAGTCAGAGGGTTTCATCATGATTACAGACATAAAAAGAAAAGAGAACAAACCACAACCAGATCCTGTTAAAGATACTATTGCTTTAAAGACAACTCCCCTTCTTCAAAGGGTGACAGAAATGTGCTGGTCCCACAGGGAAATTAAAAATCTTCTCATCTCTGTGCTATAATCTTCTTGTTTCTCCTCTTCCAGGGACATAAATCACTGCTCAGCCCCGTGACACATCCCTCTGTAGCAATACCATCACCAGGCTGGGCTGAACTTGTGCCAGCCTGGCCCTAAACAAGGAGCATTTTGGGGGAGAGGGAAGCCATCAGATGCAATGCTCGTGTAGGACAAACCTGAGAAGATTCCTGTATCAATCTGCATGAACAAGGCAGTAGCCTGATTTGGATGGATGGGCACTGCAGCTGCTCACTTCACCAGGATTCCGAGGACAGCCTCTGGTATGAAATCATCTTTGCCAAGTTTACATCTCAATAATCCACTTAAAATGTACAAGAACTAATTAAACTTAGTGGATAATGATAGTAACAATAGTCCATAGTAATTTCTAGCACTTTCTATCTTCAATGCACTTTACAGGCATTAACTAATTAATGGATAACATGAATTAAAAAATCAATTCCTGAGCATAGCATATGATTAGAATTAACATTTCAACTACTCTCCTTATCTGACCACTACATTTACAAAACACTTCTCACTTTGCACCTGTGTGTAATAATTAGAAACGATCCTGTACAACTTATTACAAACCAATTTTAGAGTTTCAGAGCTGTCCTGCGCACTCAGTGAGAACTCACATCTGCTCTCCTATTGTCCCAGAAATTCTGCCTTTTTAGCTATTTCCACAGACCCCTGTTACTGTAATCCCTTTTTCCTTAAGCTTTGCTCATGCACAGGGGGTACTGTGAAGTTCCTGCACCTACTGGAGTGCTCACACCCAGACAGAAGAGCTGCATTTGGGAAGCTCCAGGGAGCAAATCCCATTGCTTCTTCCCACATGGCAAATACCCCCAGCAAACACCTGGTGAGTGCAGCCCTCACTGATGCACCTCAAAAATCACCTCAAGTGCTAAAAGCAGAGCAGTGCAGAGCTCTCCATGGGCCAGCTGCTCTGGATCTGCTTCACAGGACATTTCTTTTAGCCAGAGCCTTCAGACAGCACCACAGCAGATTAAATTAAATGCAAGTGTATCTGTGCAGGGGCCAAACGTGGAAGTCTCCCACTAGGAGGAATTGAGGCTTTCAGAAACACAAAACAAAGACACATTTTGGCAACTTGTCTTCCCCTGCTGCCAATTTAAACCTTACAGTTCAGAATTACTTCCTTTCAACATCTGTTGTTTTTGTGGCAAACGGATTGACCTTTGTGAGAAGGGAAAAGTTCCTTCTGGGTTTCTTTGCAGACCACTGGCCTGCAGGGATGTCAGTGTCTGGATAACTCACAGCTGTTAGATTTTTTCCAACAGTTTTTGAGGGTTTTCAGGTACTAAACTCAACCCAAACTAACAATCCCCAAAGCCACGAGGACCCACACACATTAGCTACCACACACAGCCTGCAATAAACAGAAACCTCCCACAGCTGACAGGGTGAATGCATTTGCTTTTTCTCCAAAACACCAATTTGCAGCATTTTCCCTGCCGGTGCCTTCCTCCCGCTGCCCTCTCCATCTGCAGAGACTTGCACTTTGTCCTCCTGCTGTTCCACGCACCTTTTTAATGAAAATTAATTCCTGTTGCAGCATTTTCCCTGCTAGTTGTGTAGGCTGAGCCTGCCTTTGCTCTGCTGTTCTCTGCCTTCCTTTATGGACCAGTGCAAAGTGCCCAGCCAGAGTTTCCTGCAGGAATCTCTTTTTCCCACACATCCCCATGTAACTGTTGAGTGTCACATGGGTGGGGGGCCAAAAACGTTTCTCCAGCCTGACACAGCCACCTCTCTCAAATGACTTCTCTGCTCCTGTCTAACTCTTCAGGTGGCTGTAGCATCTCCGAGCAGCTGGTTCCTGTTCCAATCCCCCTTCTCTTGGTGCTGCTTACATGGCCCCAGTCAATGCAATCAATAGCACACTTCTCATGTTTGCCTGATTACATAAAGAAATATAGATCCGGTGCTTCCAGAGCACAGGGTGAGGTGACAAAGGGGAGCACAGCAGTGAAAGCCAACAGCAATCACTCAAACCCTGCTGAATAAAGTTCTTACGAATAATTCAATTATCAGCTTCCTTCTCCCATTTAAATTCATTAAATGCCCATAAACTTCTAACAGGAAAGGCCAGCACTGATTTTAATCTTGCTCATTACCTCTCCTGTTTCTGACTAATAGGGCTGCAAATATTCATTCTCGTGTTAATTATTTTTTTATAATGTTATTATTCTTTAAAACGGAGTCTTCCTTTAATTTACACAGAAGCTGGCTGGTGAGGTCTATATACTGAATTTTCCAGCTCATTGGATTTTACTCTCAGCCATGAAAAAAACTGTGCAACTATGAAGACAAGTTTCAATCTGATCACTCCATAAGAGTTTCTGGACACTATGGATGAAAGAACTGTGCTAATAAAGTTTTCTGAACCCTGAATGGAAATTCTCTTTGGAATTCTCATGAATTCCAGGACAGTCCTAAACCCTTAATAGTAACTGTGGAACTGTGGAATAGAAATGGGAACATTTCACAATTTTACAATAGCAATAGTGAGGCAAACAGGTTGAAACTGCAAGAAACCTCCAGTGCCATTACTGCCACAGGAGCCAGAGGTGTGAAGCTGAACCATTTGGTAGCCACAATGTAGGAATCAGATTCAATGACAGAATTTTCCAAGCAAACAGAACATGGAAGGGTTCCAGGTACTCTGACGTGGAGCCCACCCCAGGAATCCCCCTGAATCCATCCCTGTGTGCCACTATCACCCTGTGACCTCAGAGGAGGATAATGAGGGAAAGCCACCCAATTTCTACAGCACAGGAAAATGGTTTTGGAAGAACAGCAACGAGTCCCATCTCGGGAGGCTTGGGAGAGCTGGACAGGGATATTGCTCTTAGCCTGGGAGATTATTTTAGACAAGATTCAGGCACTGGCCCAGAGCACAAGGAAATTTCCACTGCTCTTGGTACTGTACATCATTGGGATAAATAAAGGCTTTCCTAAGCTATCCCCTCCCCATTGCCTTTCAGAAGTACTGCAGTCACAAAATCCAGCAAAAACTTAAAGACTGCAGGAAATGCAAAGTATTTCTCTTCTATTAAAATATTCTAAAGCAAAGAGGTGTCATATGGAGCAATATTTCATAAGAAATTACAGCCTAACTCTGCTTTTTGCTTTTCCATTTAGCGCTCCTACCCACCTGCTCTCCCACCCACACACCCCCAGCATTATTAATGCTTATGAAAGGGCATAAAGTTTTCATAATAAAGAAGGTTTTTGTCCATTATCTAGAGAATAATGTGGCTCATTCAATATGCTCCCTTGGGGAAAAATATCATTTGGGTCTGCTCTAACTAGATGCTCTTTCTTGGGACAATACAACCTGATTTTCTTTTGGATTTATAAGGGTTTGGTACTGAACTGTTTGGTACTGAACTGTTTGGTACTCTTATAAACCCAAATCTGCCTGGAGACACTGCTTTTCATTGAGGGGGTATCAGGTGTGCTGCTTGCTGTACATCACCATCCCATACTATGTGTTGTTATGTGTAGAACAAGATGTATCTTTGATCCTAAAAGCTGATTCTGTGTTTTTTTTATCTCATTATTGAAAATGAGATTGCTAATGCTCAGTTTTTGTACATAAAATCTACTTCAAGGATATGCTTTGTTGCCATTTATTCTTTGCTTCTGGAAAGTTCTTGATTAGCCAGAAATTGGGTGATGTCATTAAATCATACACTTGCAAAACAACCTAAACAAGCATTTGCTTGTGCTGAGGTTAAGGCCAGGATACAAATTTGAAAGTCAGTGGTGGAGCCAGGGATTTCAGCTGACAGTGCTTTAATATCCACAAGCTTAATGTTATGGTAAAAAACAGCAGGAGCAGTCCAGGCAGGAATGTTTTGGCAGAAGGGAGAAGCAGCTCTCAAGGCAGCCCAGTGCCCCCTAAATGCAAACCAAAGTTTAGACGTGCCCGCAGCAGCGAGGTGCCACTGGCACAGAACAGGGGAGCACTGGTACAGGTGTCACACTGTGAAACTCCTGCTCACCTTCAGCATCACCTAAAGCCTCCAAGCAGTTGACAAGGGTAGCCAGCCCTCTGTTATTCCAGTTTATAGTGACCTAGACTAGAAGAAGCCAGGCAGGAGTAACTACTTGTGTCAAGGCTTGTCAGAGCCCTCAGCAAGTATTGAGCAGGGAGGGGACAGTCCCCTAAATATCACTCCCCCACCTGAAATAACCAATTCCATAGCAGCCTCATCTGTCCATGAGAAGTACTGCATGGGAAGCAGGGAAACAGCAGTGGAGTGACTTCAGTCAGCTCAGTGAACTGCATTGTTATTTTGTGAACATCACTCGGGGATAAACAGACAAACAAACCAATCCCTGGACCTACTCATTGAAATTTTCAAAAATAATTAATATGAGCACTAAAATTGCAGAAATTAGTCATAAAGCATCAAACAAAAGACGATAGTACTGAGAAGCCAAGCCACATTCCTCTCTGGCTTTTATATAGGTAAGTCAAATACAGCTTAAATAAACTTGCACTGTACCTGTCTGTGATAAGAAATGCTGACCCAGACTTTTCTTCCTCAGCCTTTGCCACCTATCCAGATGTGTCCTCATGGAGCCAGTTGCCTCCAGTGCTCCATGGGGCGAGCGGGACCTGAGAGGATGGCTCAGCTCTCCAGGACCCTCTGGATGCATGCCCAGCTCACAGACCCCCTAACTGAGGGCTACCTGCTTCAGGCCGGCTGTGCCCACAGGGTACACAGGGCAGATCCAGGCCTTTCTGGCCGTGTGTTCCCATCAGAGAGAGCTGGAAAAATGTGACTTCAGCACCACAAACCAGAGACCAAGGCTGTGAGCACAGGGAGGGCAGCCCTGGGTGGGAGTAACTCCCAATGGAGAACAGGGCGCCCTGAAAGAAATCCCTGCTGGCATTAACTCAGTCGGAGACAGTGAGAGATGACCGGGCATCTCCACTGAGGGGGAATATCCCCAGAGCGCAGAGGGTGTTTCCTCTGGGGCTGAGAGCTTGGCCCTCCCTTGGAGAAACTTAAAAATAAGGAGGGATAAATGTGAGTGACATGTAACACGGCATGTGGACATCGCCCACAGTTCAAAATACCTGCAGCCTGCCCGGGCGGCTCCCTCCTCAACCAAATCCCCTCACGGCTCACCCCTGGGTCCCAGAGAGAGCGGCGGGGAAAAGGGCGGGAAGGGCGGCGGGAAAAAAGGCGGGAAGGGCACTGCGGCCGGCAGGTGGCGCCCGCACACAGGTGGTGCCTGGGCGCGCCGGCCCCAATGGACATGGGCACGTATAAAATACACACAAATTATACACTTACATTAATTAGTACATCAGCACTCCCCCGACCGCCTGAGACTCCCTACTGCTTGATCTCCACAGAAAAAAAGGGGCTTCACTTTACGCCGTGCTCCTTGGCGGCTTTGGAGCATCCCACGCCTCCGGCCTGCAGCCTCCAGCCTCCTCTCCTGGCACTGGCAAAGAGGTAATGGCACCACAGAAAGCGATTGCAGAGAAATTTCCTTTTGCCTCCCCAGAGAAAGGCCCACGCCTTTTGTGACTCTCACAAAGAGCCACTTCCACGGGTGATTCCCAAGAATCTCCCGCCATTTTACAGGACCCCATTCTTGTGTATGGACATGGCACACGCCATTCTGGACTGCTGGCCACTTTGAGGTTACCCACTGGAGGCATTCCTTAATGCACAAATCCAGGATTACAGTATTGTTTCACAGAGGATGGAAGTTCAGGCATGGCTTATAGGCAGATGTAAATCAGAGCAGAACAGGATTCCTGTCCGAGTGTGTGCTTTAGCATCATTCCCTCAGCACCAGCACCACGAGTCAACGCTGTCACACTGGGTCAGACAGAAATCCCTGTGAACATGAGCTCAGCAAGAGGAGGTGAACGGCCTCAGTGACAGTGAGCCATGGCTGAGGCAGGGAAAGGACAGAAATCCTGATCCTCGACTGCTGCTCTAACCATTGGGACCATCCCTGTGAAAACTGCCACCTGATCTTCCTGCCATGCTCTCTTCTCTTGCACACAAGTCAGGAAAGTCTGTGCAAGTCAAATCAAATCAAAATAAAAACCAAAACCTGAGCAATTTGCTTTTACTGTGGTGTAGTGCATGTAAAGGTGACTGTGCAGTAACTCATGGCTACAGCTCTCAAACTGTGAGGAAATAAAACCAAGGCACATTTCCCAAAAGGACCACAGTCCATCCAGCTGCAGCTCATAAGCTTGAGAGCAGCTGATAAAATAAGCACTAAGAAAGCCAGAATTTGAGTGATGTAGCCACCTCCAAAAGCATTTATTCCTAGAAATGTGTCTGGGAAATATCTTTCTCCCCCAGGGCATCGCCTTCCTCTCAGAAAGGTAGGAGCAAACCATGCCCCACCTTAGAGTGCTGTATTTTACTAAAACCAGTAGCTGGATTTCTAAGGGATAGGACAATTCCCTCTCTTGAGTGATGCCATCTCACACTCTCTGCTCAATGATCCACGCCACAGTTTGCTGGCAAAGGGACCCGACAGGCTTGTTCCTGCTTGTGGGGCTGGCTAAGTTCATTAGGCTTACAAGGGAGAACTCAAGTAAAGTGCACACCTCACCGTGCCCCTCCTTAATTAAAATGCATGATCACCAAACAGCTGACACCCAAAACACTGCCCACACGAAGCAGGCACACACGCCCCTCAGTTAACAATTTTCTGTCAAAACTTCTCAGGCAAGGTATTTCATTGGTGGGTTTGAGGTTTATTTTTTGGGAGGGGCATAAGATGCTGCACCATGTGGAAGTGGGTCACGTAAGTTTCTGGATGTGTTTCAGCAAGCACTTGAAATATCAAGGTTTTCAAGATAATAACTGGAAAATATGTATATCTTTTAGTGACTTGATGGCATTTCTGCAATCAAGATTTTGCAAAATACCCTACAAGCACTGACCATCTTTTCTGCTGTTTCCCATTTTGTAGCTGATGGCAACGTTCATGCAAGTCTAAAAGATTTACACCTCAGAAAGAAATATAAGCATCTAATTATACAGGTTTATTTGCAGAATGGGGAAAAAATGTCAGTCCTGTGTTGCACTTTTTAATTTTGCCAGACCTCAAGCGAGGAACATTTGCCACGGGTGTTTCAACACTGCTCTGCCCACTAAGTGTTCCAGAATATGTGATCCAGGCTTTCTTCTATCAGCTAACTAATTGATTCTCAGAGAGAATCAGCTTTCCAAAGGTGAGGAAAAATTATTTATGCAATCATTTTTTGTCACAGCAAGCACAGCTTTAAAGGAAATAAAATTTTTTCTTGGAATATGATAAGAAAAAAGCATTTCAGCAAGCAGGATTGAGCTGGCTCATGTCGCTTTGGAGAAGAAAAATATATGTTTTTTTTTAAACTTTGTTCTATTACTTGTGATATAGAGGGTTTAGATTTAAGGTTATCTTTTTTATGTCCACTTTTATCACCAACCTTTCCAATGATCTCGTTCATTCTGGCTGCAGAAACTGGGGCACATAATATTATGCCATTTGCAACCCATTACAAAATGTTGTTCCAATGACTTGCAATTGAGTGCAATATAAAGCTGTTTATAATGCAGTTACTTGAGTACAGAGTCTAACATAACTAAAAGATATTGAAAAGAAAGGCTCTCAGAGCCATCGTATTTTTATTTGCTCATAAAACTATTTTGGAACTTTAATATTCAAGTGTAAATTTAAGCCAAATTAAAGTGCTGAAATGTTTACTGAGAGTCGTATTTTAGGAACAAGTAACTTCAAAAGTATTAAGAAAACAAAAACTGGGATCTGAAGGCATACCTCTGCACAGGACTGCAAAACTCAAACAGGATGGTTTAGCTGAAAAACAGTGAGTTCACTCAAAGTGAGAAGTAATGAATAACCCTCTTATGAAGGTGCTTCACATGCACAAATCCCATCAAACACAAGAGGCTGAGACACATCCAAGTCCCCTTTGAACATCAGGAAAAACTCTAAATCAAAAGTACATTTCCTTAACAGGGGCAGGTCTCTGGGAGGTAAAAATAGTTGAGCTTTGCTAATTTAAGTCCAGGACTTGAAAGTGTTTTGCAAATGGTCTGGGCTCAGCACTGCTCCTGGGAAGTGAAGGTGTTATTGTGTCCTTTTTATAGACACTGTGGGAAGCAGATTTTTGCTCTCATATTTTGAAACATCAGCCATGAGGTAGAAACAATTTTGAAGCACATGTGTCCTTAATGGAGTCTTAGGTCAGCTGCTGCTGGAACGCTGAAGCATTAGTCTGATTCAGCACAGGAAATTCTGTGTTCCCCAAATTGAGGGGAGAGAAGCTAAAGGCCATCACAAAGTCTGGGGAGCAAATTTGCTCTATCACACTGTAAGTGCTGTGTGGTTCCTGACACCCCTGATCCAAAGGGAAAATCCTCTGGTCATGGACCCCTGTATGAGCAACCAGGAACTGATGTGGAGGGGCCAGCACAGCACCTGGTCCCAGGTTATTCCAGGCAGAGGCTGCCCAGGGCCAGGAGAACCATTGTCCTACTGGAGCAGCCCTCTGGGGCAGGATCAGAGGCTGAGCTGCCTGGGAGGGGACAGCGATTCCCCCAAGGAGCTCTGTGGTGGCATTTGGCAGTTTCATTGCTTTCCACATCTTCTGCTGGTTTGCATTACTGCAAAAAGGCAGCATAAAGTGGAAAAAGCACATGTTTGCAGAGTTCTGACAGTTTATACAGTGTGCCATGCAAGACAGCCCAACTATTTTCCTTTTCTGATAAAAGTATTCCCCTGAGCAAGCCTTAATTCCCAGTTCCAAACTGACTGGCAATTAGGAGTAGATGAGCACTCCACGCTCCATCACAATACAGTTACAACTATTTAAAACCCAATTAATTTCTTTCTAACTTTCCCATCAAGCTGTAAAGTTCCAGTTGGCAAGGATTTTTACTTTGATTTTGAATTCCTGCTTGGAAGATTAACTGAAAATGGATTTGGCTCCAACAGCTGCACCGACCATATTTTGTTTTATTTTGTTGCCATCTCAAATAACAATACTTAGCACTCTTCATCTTCAAAGCATTATACAAACATTGAGTCACATCCCCTCCCAACAATCTCGTGACATCACCTTCTGTGAATAAAATCCTTCTCATTGCAAAGAGGTGGAGAAGCAGCAAGAGCTCCACAATTTGTGTAGTCACAGGAAAAGCCCTTGGCTGAGGCAGATGGAGGAGCCAGGGGCTCACAGGCCCCTCCTGGTCCTCACTTTATTAACCTCCACTTCTGCAGAGGTGGGGGTTGCTTTGGGGTGGAGTTTTCTTCCCTCTTTTATTTTTTCAGCTCTGTTCATCCCAGCACAACAGCCATGGTAGCCAGCTGTGCACGTAGCAGCTTGCAGGGGCTCGTGCCTCTACCTGCCCTGCCACCTGAGGCTGAGCATGCACGGCTGGGTCCAGGGTAGGGAGTTCCCTTTTCCCTCACTGAATAAATGGTATTTTGGGCATGGTCCTATGCAAGTGTGTGTCTGCCCTCGAGTCACTGAGGCCCGTGGATCTGGCTACATCCAGCAAGGAAGGGAGATGATCTTTCTCTTCAGCTACACACAAGTCTGACCAAGTGCTGATCTCCAAAGAGTTCACTGCCTGTGGGGGGAAGCAGTGCCAGGGCCAGCACTTGATCCCTGCGTGCTGTTTACTCAAGGCTCACACACTGCACATGTGGCTTATGGGCCTGAATTAGGAACCTCAGGTTGCTCTGAACTCGCTGGAGAAAGGTGCCTCCTTTCAGGGGTAACTCAGAGACCATAATTTAGGCTCTGCTGATGACAGAGAGTGGCTGTGCTCCTAAATTAGACATCTAAATCAGTAGTCTGTGCAAAGCAAAGTCGTGTGAACACATCCCTATAAATACATATTCTCTGCAGCGCCAGCTCCCATGAAGTGAGTAAACGTCAGACATGTTAAACACAGAGTTGTCAGGGCTTCTTCTCCTGAAGAAAACTGACAAACCTCCCCCCCAGCCACCATGCAATTTCTGGTCCTTTGCACATCTTGGCTTGTCTCCCTCCTTCTTTGGCTTCTTCCTAAATACCTAAAGAGATTGGATTATTCCTTACAAAACTATAATATTAGAGAGCCCCTTTCCAAAGCATTCCGAGGCACAAGCGAGGGAACTGCTCCTCCTGAGCCATAACAGGTATGTGGTGACAAAATCTAGGTTTTGCTGAATTTCTGCCTTTGTCAGGTCAAACACCCTTGTTTGTAGACTGGGAGGCACTGGGAAGAACTGGCACCAGGAGGCTGAATCATTCCCAGGCCATGACTCCTGCACAGCAGCTTTTAACAAATTCTTTCACCTTCATCCTGCTGTGAGGTACCCTCCATCTCAGCAAGCACTGCCAGGTGCTTCCTCTATTAAGTCCAAGTGCCAGTTTTTCAGTGCAAACTGCCCACAAAATTCCCAAAACCAGCTGAATTGTAACTGCCTCGAGTGCAGGAAATTCCAGACAGGAAGAGGGTCCTTCAACTAAGAAAGCTGGAGCCAGTGAACCTGAGTGCAGAAGGATTAATGAAATTGCCCAAAATTTCACTAGAGGTGAGGCCACCCTTGCCACTCTTCTCAGCATAGATAATCTTTTTTTGGTATCTCAAACTAAAAGAAAACAATCACAAATAAACCCACCAGTGATATGCAGCTTTCCAAGTAGCGAGTCTGACTCCAGAGGTGAACACTGTGGCAGCACTGACCTAGCTCATGTCTTCTGCAGCACTTTCTGGCATTTTAAGTTCCCCACAGGGAGCTGTTATGGCCTTTCTATCACTGGGGTAGTAGGAACACATAAAGACACCAAGAGCACATAAAAAACACACAAGGATAGAAAGAGAATGCAGCTGAAAGATTTTTTGAGAATTTCTTTCTCTCCATAACAACTCCCAATTGATGGTTTTTGTTTCATCCTGGATCTCCTTTGCTCCTTCTGAGACTGTATTAGCAACTGCACACCCAGGGACAGAAATGAAGCCATTGTACTCACTACAATGTATCAAGTGTGCAAAGTGATCATTTCCTCCTGTTTATCATCCATCTCTAAACATTCTGGTTGCAGAATGGCAAAACACTGCACAATAACCTCTGCAATGGAAGAAGCAAGAACAAAATCTTGTGCTGTTCCTCCTGAACATGCTTATGTGCATGGAATTAAATGGCACAAAAGGATGAGTTTAAAATTGATATTTGTCATTGTGCCATAACACCACTGAAGTTTACAGGGTAACAACACTGGCAGCTGAATCAGGTTCCCACTGGGATTTGAACAAATGACATGTAAGGCCTTACATGAACCACCAGGAAGTTGCAGGCACTGTTTCACACCAGAACAGTGTTTTATACCAGCTTCACTTCACAGAAGCACCACTTTTTTCAGGTATGATGAAGTGATGAGCTGTGGAACGAAAAGGAAGAAAGGTAACCAGATACCAAAGGCCTGTATGTATTTATGACTTCAAAGTGAAAACAGTGCAGACTGGAAGGGGGAAAGGTTCAGCAAAAGCAGTGTCAGCAGAGGAATTTAAAATTGTTCACATATTCCTTGGAAAGAATCCATGGCACTTTCATCTGGTAAGAGTGGTGCTGTGTTAGAAGTTGTGTCATCTGCAAGAGCAAGAAAATAATGATCTAGCTAACACTTGATTCTGAACCAGTTGACTTGTCCAAGAGCAAACAGAGCAGCATGAGAAGAACAGGACTAAAAATACACCCTGACCAGTCCAGGGTCGAGAGTAAGTTTTGTGGACTGTAACAGCACAGATCCCCTCTCCCAAGAAACAGCTGTTATTCCAAATAGCTCCTGAAAAGCACTTTATGAAAATCCCATTGCTAAAAAAATAAACAAGGAGGTAGAATAGCTACTAAAAATATAAAAATAAAGAGTAAAAACACACACGTGTATGTAACATATATATATATATAAATATAAATATAGTCAGAGAATGAAATGTTCTCAGTTAAGTCTGAGACACCATACAAAGAAAATGTGATGTTCTTGCCAACAATGAACATAAAAAGCCCAGCAATTGTGGTCATTAAAGATTTATAGGAGATTCCTGTAAAAAGCAAGAGGCAAAAACCCAGAAGTCACCAAAACCATTTCATTAGACAGGCCAACTTAATTAATTTGTTCAATTTGCTTCTCTTCCATGCAAGGGTGTAAATGCAGGGTGGGAAGCAGGAGGCTAGAGGTGATGGGAACGAAGCTCATTAGAAAGCAATAAAGAAGGAAGAGACACCAGAAAATGAATGTTAGTTCATTGGGAGAATTTTAAAAAATGCCATTTGTCTTCATGACACAGAGACAGAGAGCTCAGCGGGCCTGTGCGTGGGGTGGGTTTGCATGGACCTCTGGCTCCTGCTGGCCTCTGACCTCAGTGTTCAATCAAGGCAACACTGAGCTGTGCACGGGGCCACCCTGGAATATCTGGTGAGTAGAGTCCCTAAAGATCACAAGCCAAACCCAGGGTCAAAAGACACACCTAATAGACCTGACACAGGATTTCAGCAGACTGCAGATTAACAGTGCCAGTGCTGACAATTGAAAATCCAAGCTCACACACACCTTGGCCTCTGCCCAGCCTCACCTGACAGGTCACACAGAGCTCCTTCCTACTCCATGCCTGTGTGACGTGCATGGATGTTACTCTCTGAAGGAGCATTCCATACTTCCATGCTGGACTGGAGTTAAATGCTCTTGAACTGGGACCATTTAGCCAGGCAAAAATTTTACTTCTGCACAGAAACTCATATCCTATGAGCAGGAATTCAGGGGAAGGCCAGCTCGCCCTTAGGAAGGGGGATCCAGACATTGAGCCAGCAGTCTTCGGGAGGAATCTCCATGAGCCACATCCCATAAATAAGTCAGGCTCAATTATTTTATATCAAAACAGTATCTTGGCTGTAATGAGTGCAACTGCCAATACAGAGAGCCCCGCGTTATGAATCGCTATTTTCTCCTTCCCAGCACTTTCTAATTTCCTGCTAAGGAGGCGGCGGAATGGGGTCATTAATCTGAATTAGGAATACCCTGACCTGCTCTGCACTTTATCTGCTAACATTTTCTGGCACGGCGGTATCAGATGGGATTCTGTACGTGAGACAACAGGGGGAGGTGAGAAACGTGGGTCCTGATTTTAAATAACCTCAGGAGAGGTGTATTTTTACTAGCAAACTCTTAAACATAAAAGCAGCACAGGGTTCTCTGAAGCATCACAGGAAATGTGTTGAGCAGACAGCAGATAACATGCTCTTTAAATGAACTAGCATGAGGACTTTTCCACTCTACCTTCAAATTAAATATTGGAATATTATTGCAAATACACCGATGAATGAGATCACAAAACAAATATAAATCGAAATATAAGGTATTAAAATAGAAAAAGAGCACAATTAAAAACAATGCTCATAAAATTAATGAAAACACTGCTCTGTTTATAATGGAACTTCCCTCATCTGGGAGCCCAAAGGTCCTGACAAAAGGCAGGTCATGCTGGATTTGTGCTTCTCAAGCAGAATTGCACAAAGACACAAACATGATATAGCCCAAGGGGCCTAATATCTGAAAACACCTATGCACTCAAGCCTTGATTTCTTTTTTATGATCATTTTTATGGGACTAAAATAGAAAGTGCAAGCTGTAGTCACAGAGAGCGTTCCCATTGCGCGTGGCACAGGACAGAGTCGGACCAACACAAATCCACAGCCAGGACTGAGACCTCAGCGCTGCCCAGAGCCATTGCCAGCTGTCCTACAAAGGAATGCACCTCCCTCTAAATAACTTTCCACAAATGGAGAATCCCTGCAAAGTCAGTGGGAGTTTTCCACAGGGTTTACACTGCTCATGGAAAGGAGAAGTTCCAGCAGTCAGCCCAAGGCCCTGATGAGATTGTAAGCGAGGTCTCCTGAGTTTCCAGGGCTCCTCTAGCAGGACTGGGCCAAATTCAGAGAGCAGCTTCACAAAGGCCATGCCTGGAATGGTGAATATTCATCACCTGGGACTCAGCATCCTTACCAGCAGCAGCACCACAGAAAGCTTTGGCTGAAGACACCGAAGAAATGCTGCACACACATCTAACACAGCAGAACACGGCCAATTCTCACTACAAATTACTCAGTAATTATTCTCCAGTCCCTCTACATATCTGAGAAGCCAAGAAAAAAGACAGCAGTAAAACTTTCCCCCCCCCCACATATTTCTTTGGTAAAACCCTAATTTTTCCTGCCTATGGCTGTTTTACTATGCCAAAATCCCTTCAGCATTTAGTTCTACTTAGAACTAAGTGATCTTTCCTCTGCCCCAAACCTCTGGCTCCCAGGGTGGCACATGTATTATCAGCTTGGATAACATGATAAGTAGTTATATCTCATAGTGCAAATGGTTTTCAGCTCTGTGAACCTCGTTGCTAAACGTGTACCTGGGCAGACTAGAACTTAGAGCCAAGGAAGTTTATTAAGGCAGACAACAAAGCTTGTCAGTCGCTCATATTTCTGTGCTTGTTATTTGTTGGCTGTCCCTCGATTTTTCTCAAGAGTGAGACAATCAGCTCATTTCAGCCTCTTCTCAGCCTGCTGACACGACTGAGAAGAGGCAGAAAAGCTAATGCTGTGCTCATGAAGCTGACAGGTATCAAGAAATAGATTTGAAAGTTTGAGGTAAGAGCCATCCAATTTTTGTACAACAGATTCTTCTCCAAACAAGCAGTGCTGTGGTGTCCCCCTCCCTCATCCTTGCGCAGCACACAGCAAAGAGTGTGAGATGAAATTTCTGTGCTAGAAACAAGATGAGCATTGACAGGTGAGCTGATTTCGTCCCTTATTTGATGTAAAAAGTTTTACAGGAACATCAGAGTTTTCTCTTCCATGCAAACAGATTACAAAAAATGCAACATACAGGCTACAGAACCAATTTTTTTTCTACTTCTGTTATCATGTGACACTCACAAGAAACAGGACAGAGCTGGAGAAAATCAGAACTGGCTACATAGCTTCCTACCATTCAGAGTCCTGATAATTTTGTCCTATCTCCCTTTCTTGTTACCAGGACACAGGAATTCCCATATATGAGATAACTCCCTGGCTTAAAAAGACATTTTGTGCTGGAAAAAAAAGATTACAGAGGACAAGGGGCTAGGAGTTCCTGTCTTGATTGATCTCATTTATCCTTTAAATATACATGCTGTTATATGAGCTAAAAAGAGCAAGGTAGCCTTTTAAAGTGTAGGTGTACCCAGAAAGAACCTCTCTGCTGCTTCTTTAGCTCTGACTTCCTTTTATTCCAGAGAAAGAACTGCAAACTGTGGAGCTGATGACCTGTGGTTTGACAACTGCTTTAGCAACCACTTGCTGTACACTGGACAGGCGCTGATTCACTTCACTTTTTTTTTTTCCTACTTCAACCTTTGACTATAAAAAAAATTTATTACATTTTGGCAAACAGTTAAGAGTGCAGGAATTGCTGGTCAGCAGTCCTGCTGCCTCAGCATCCTGCCCTTGCCAGCAGCTTTCAGGAAACCCATCAGTTTTTCAGGCAAACTTTACCCTGTCCCCAGGGCCCACTGAGACACTCCCTGGTGGCTGTGCCCCCATGGCTCAGCACATCCAACAGCCCTTCCTTAACTCTGAAGCTGCTCCATTAGCTTCCTTTATTGCCCACTACCAACCTTTGAGAAATGGCATTGTTTCTCAAGGAAAACCTCATGATTTTTCACTGACATTCCACCCCTGAGCAGTCCTACAGGTGGAATACATTAAAAATAATTAATTCTATCCCCAAATTAATCTCTTGTCCTGTTTGAGTTGTGACACAAACAGGTAAACCCTAAACTCTATTTCCAAATCCCAGTAAAGCTGAAACATTCTAACACTTTTTTTTTCTCTCCTTTCACTGCCATCCAGTTTTTCCAAAGGAAACAGAGCAGCTCTTTTCATGAGCTTTTTGAGAATTTTAGAGGCTGACACTCAGCCATGCAGCAATTCCTAGAAAAATGAAAGCAGAACAACTGAACATTTGAACTCCCACAAATAACCTCCACGATGATTTTCCACATGACCCAGAAGAATTATTTTTAGAACCAGAAAAGTAGCTTTATTCTCTATTTCCATTTAGTCCTTGCAATGTTGGAAAGGACATTCAGTAAGGATGAGTATTATTATTATTTCTCCGTGCTGCGGATTCCCTTGGAAAAGCAGCAATTCCTAGAAGTACCAGCCATGATGAAGACAGGCTGTTCTAAGCACGGTGTAATTCATGGTGAGAGCTTCTCCCTCCTGAGGATTTTCAACCAAAGCAGGCAAAACAGGGCAAACCAAAGATGAGGAGTTTGTTTTGGAGGCTGGGGATCTTCCCTAGCTCCCGTTTTGCTGCAGTTTTGTGTGAGATGGGACAAGCTAACAGCCCCTCTACACTTCAGATTCTATTTCCAGGCAGAAATGCCTCCACTACCTTGCCATGAATTGAGAGGTTTTGGCAAAAGCTCTCAACTGTCCTTTTCCACCTCAGACCCAACAGGCAACTTCCCTCCTTCCCTGCCTTCTGCTTTCCACTCTCCAGGGCCTGGGGGCACTGGGTGATCACAGAAGAGGCTCAGTGATGCAAACCAGACCATCCCATTTTGACACCCCCACGACTTCACAGCCCACAGAAAGTCAGGTTATTTCCCCAGCATCCCTGCTCTCCTCGTTTCTCAGTGAATACATGTCACTCAAAGGCCCAGCAAATGCAAAATGCTCGTGTCCACCTGGCAGGACCCCACAAGATCCTGGCTCCCACTGACCCCTCAGTGGGTGCAGTGCTGAGGGGAGGGACAGAATGTGCTGCCTTGCACCATGGAGTGACATCTCCCACACAAATATACTGTCTGATTTGCCAATCTCTCACTTATTTCTACAGCCTGAGGGCAAGCAGCAGCCAATGCCAAATGCTGCCTAAGCAGATTTTTTTCTGTGTGAATTACACAGAACTTCCATTTGCATGGCACAGGAAATGAAGCCATAAATTCTATTTCCTGTAAAATCCCATTACATACATCATATTACAGACTAACACAAACTCTGACGAACTCAACCAAAATGCCTCTCAGCAAATGGCTGTGGAGGAGCTGAGCTGTTTGAAATCCATGAAAATTAAGGAGATGCATCCGTTGGTTAAAATAGACTTGGGATTCAGCACAGGTGAGAACCAGGACCTGATTCATGTCTGGTTTCTTCCTTAGTATTAAAAGTCCATCCAAACCTCCCATTGCATTTATATCCCTATTTGTCAAATTAAACTGGTCTATGCAGAACTTTTCGTGCTGTGCAATGCTGCAGATAAAAAACCTTGGCTTAGGTAATGCTTCTCTTTGAAGCTTTCCCAATTCAGTGTCTCTCTCCTGCAATATCCAGCTGAGACATCAATGACAACATGGATACAAGTTCAGACTGAAAACCGGGGTGATTTTTAAGGTAAAAAAAATATTCCATGAGAATAATCCCTTTTAAGGAACCACTGAAAAGCTGCTGTGAGAACCATTTATAGTGAATCAAAAGAAGAAATTTCATTTACAGAATTTCTAATTCAGGAATTTTGTATAGTGATTTTTATTTTGTGGTCTCATAGAAACTCTTGAAATTTTGTATGTGTCATCTGTTGGTTATTTATCAACCTGTGACATACTATGCTACTTATTTTAGGGAAGTTGTATTAATTTGCATGGTTTTGAGAGGCTATCTTGGTTTTATCCACATTTTATGCACAGGAAGAGTTAAATGACAGACTGTAGGAATGTCACAGGAGGTATCTGTGCCTCCCTCCCTATGTGCAGGGCCCAGCCCGTGCTCCAGGCCGATATAAAAATTCATTTACTGTGAAAACTCACCCAGGAATATTCCCAGTACAGATGAGGCAAAACTGCCTTATTGGCCCTTCTCCTTTTGCCCCTTTGTGGGAGCCTTGCTCTGGAGAAGAGGAGATGAATTCTCCCAGAATGTGTAAAGCTTGCTGCGCTTTATCCCTGCGGGCACTGGCTGCTCAGCATTATCCCACCAGGTGTGGCTCTGCTGCCCACCAAAACCTCACCCGACCTCCTTCCCTTTGCCCCAGCCAGGCAGCAGCTGGAGGGAAGCTGGGAGTGCAAGGGGAGGAGAAGGTGAACTGAATGTCCCAGGTGAGCTCTGGCACCTGGGGCAGGGCAGGGCAGGGCAGGGAGGCTCAGAGAGCTGGCTGGGCAGGCCTGGGGGGCTGTGCCTCCTCACCCAGGCCCTGGGGCCAGCCGGCTGCAGCAGCTCCAGAGGCCTCTCCCGCTGGGATCCTCAGCCATCAGACCTTTGCTTTGGGCAGAAAGCTCTCATGTTTTTGTGGGGCTAGGCCATGAATCTCCTCATTCCAATGAGAGCCACAAAAGGATGAATTTATATTTTGCTGTTCTTTCAGTCTGCAAATCCAACAAAACAATTCAATCTCCTATTTTTGTTTTAATAGCAAAGATCATCAACATCATCAAGAAGTCAGAATTGAGAGAGGCTTATTTTTTTTCTTCCCTCCAGGTTTTGTTCCTTTTTGTCCCTCAGTGAATGAAAACTCTGATGTTGCAGGGGCCAGGAGAAATTCAGGCATAATTCAAGCAATCACACCCACATCTCCACGAGTGTGCAGGGTCAGTGTGCCAGGTTTTGTTTGCTCAGGTGGCTCCCATGGTTATCTGATTTCTTTCCCTCCGTGGGTCACGGCTGTGCTGAGAAGCACGTTCCATTTATACAAATAGCACTTCAGCTCTGTAATTAAAAGGCAGCATAATCACAAACAATTGAACAGCCATCAATGAGCACAAGGCAGAACAGCTTGTCACACACAAGCCATAGAATTAAGGCTGGAGACAATTTTCATTTTCATTTGTTTCCTTATTAAGGAACATGAATGAAGCCTTATATTATTGGAAGATGCTTAGAGAATATAGGTATGAGCACTTGATGGGTTAATCACTTCCAGACAGAAGACTATTGGTAATTTCTTTAATTACAGTACAACTAATCAAACACAGAAAACTCTAAAGAATTGGCCGGTTCCTATGGATTAGACTGCAGGGGTCCCATCTAATTTCAGCGACTTAACCCACGATTTCCAGTGATGTATTTCTACTCCAAGTCCAGAACAAAAACCAAAGCTGCATAGCAGATGGTGAGGTTACCATACCAGTTTCTGTATTTTTATTTAATACAGCCACAGCTGAGGTTTGATGGGAAGAGAACATTCACAATCAAGTGAACCGATCGAACGCAGCTCTTGCTATGGAGTCAGGATAATCAGATTAAACTTGCTACAAAAAGCTAAGTTCATAAACCCATAAAAGTCACCTAATTGCAACCTTTGTTCAAAAGAGCAAATACAAGTGTATAAACTGCTGCCTTTGTCTGCTTTAGTGTTTAAGACTGGAATTTCTATTCATATTGCAACTTAATTACATTTATTTAAGGGGTTTCAATGCATTACATAATTTGCTGCCATTACCTTAATATTTTCCTGACTTACCTAATTTTCTATTTATTTTTAACATGCATTTTTTGTATTTTTAAAAGCCTTCTATAAAATTAAGATGTTTATATTTGGCTGATTCTGACAAAAATAGAATGAGCCCTGTGAGTCAGAAATCAGCTCTTGCTAGAGAAGACCTAAAGAATCCTAAATTTATTCACAGTGACACATGGAATAATAATTATTTTTACATGGGCTGTGATGGAGAAGGTAATATAGTGTATTACAATGCATGAAAATAATAACCTGTCTTTAATCTGACATATGGTTTTCATGAAAGATGAACTTTAACTACAGACTAAGCAGAGGGGGAAAAAAAGGAAGGCCAGTGAGTTAACACAGGGACAGACATTTTACTACCTTAATATTAATAGAGAAGGGGAAATATCTTTCTGGCAGAGTCTATTCACACAAGAATGAGAAGATAAATTTCAGGGAAATTCCCTTCATCAAATACAACAGTTGGAAAGAATGTAAGTGCAATCCTTTGCTTCCCCATCATCAAACAGAGAGGGATTGCCCAAAGAGTTTGAGACACCTCTGGATTTTCATAGCTGATTTGTAATATGCACTTTTGCATCTTGATTCTCCAGAGAACTTGGTATTCTCCTGCTAAATCTCATTTATAGTCCAGCCAATTCTCACCTTGAATTTTCTAGAAGCCTTCTGACCTCAGGTGCACACAGTTAATTCTTCCTCGTAATTTATCTTATCCTTCTTTGCAGCTAATTCAATTACTGCTTGATTAGTGACACAAGACAAGGGAAAAAATAAACCTGGGCTATCATTAATGAACAGAGCCAGGGAATTCACCTGCAGGTTTCCATGAGAGGCCTCTTCAGCAGGGCACAGTGACATGAGCAATGACCAGGGGTCCCTGTGCCACCCTCCAGAGTGGCCCTGAGGCCATGGGATGGATCATACCCCACTGTGTTCACTTGAGCTGGTCCTGCTCAGCACTGAGTCAGTGCTACAGGATCCAGGCTCCTTCCTCTCTGGAGACTTGGGCAATTCCCCTGAATTCAGTACCCAAAGTAAAAGATAGGAAGAATTTTTAATTTATTATCTGGATAGGGAAATAAAACCACCAGTGCCTCGGTGAAGGGTAGGAGTGGTGTAAGTCACAGAGCTGAGCACAGAGCTGACAGCTAACTGGGCAATTTGCTTATCCCAGAAATGCTGGTTTGGAATTATCCAGGGAAAGATGCAGCCCTGCATCCCTATGCAGGCTGCACTCTGGGCAGCAAAGCCCAGAAATAAGGAATGAGTTACTGCATGTGCCTTCACCAGGAGCTTTGCTGACTACAGGAAGTTTTAATCAAATACTCAGAGGGTTCCCCAAATGCTTGAGCGGATATTCCAGCACACTGCTCCTCCTCCTACCTGCTCACCTAGCAGCATTTGCTCCCTGTGCTCTGAAAACACTTCCCTCTGCTCTGGCTCCAGCCAGAGAAGATATGAGAGGGAAGTGAAAGGCAAATTCTGCTGGTCCCAGAGCTCCAGAGAGTCCTCCTGCTGTAGTCTGTTAAAGGACACTGTTAACAGCCCAGCTTTAACAGCCCTGCCAGCCCCACCCCACTCCAGAGCTGCTCTCAAGTCTGCCCAGATGGGAAAATATTTTCCTCCTTGCCATCTCCCCCAGCTGGAAGAGGATTGCTCCTCTAGTAAACCCCACCAAGTGACAGAACCATGCAGTGCTGCAGCACGAGGGACGTGACACTGCACCTCGTGAGGGCAAACTGCACGTGCTGGGCAAGGTTAACAGGCTGCTGGGGAGCTCTGCTGAGACAAATGGAGTTTTGCCACACAAAACAGAGGGTATGGAGAATATTTTAAAAGGCATCATTTCCTGCCATGTCAAATTGCTGCCCAAAAGCAGGGTTTTTAGCATTCATCTAAGTGGCTTTTTAACAGCAGAAATAGAATATTGTTATCTCCAGAGCAACACCCCAAAAGGTGATCTCAGATAAAGAGTAGCAGGGAAAGCTGAAGAACCTGACAAAAATAAACATTCTCTGAAGATGAAGATGTTGCTGCTAGCACAGATGGTTACAGCAAAAACCACTTACAGCCAGAACAGAGATTCATCAAAATTATGTCACAGGGTTTGCCACATGGTACCACAGCAGCCCCAGACATTTCAGGGATCTAAAAAGTGTCACCTGGTCTCATGCCCGGGCTCATACAAATACTCTGCTGGTGATAAACTCAAGAACCAGATAAATATTATCCTTTGAGGAGACTTGAGCTCCAGAGCATGTTTCAAGTGTAAAATTTTACACCCTGCCTCAGGAAACTCAAGCAGCAATTCAGGATATTCTGAGTTCTCCAGTACCACTGCAGCTCCACTATTTCATTCTCCAGTGTTAACATATGCTTGGCTTGAAAACAGGGACTGCTTTAATCAAGGCTTATTTGGCTATTGTAATTTTGGAATTATGAGATCATCAAAGGACCCAGCTTAGCATAATGACAGTGAATAGAATGACTTTGGCTTAACAGGGAAGTATAAATTATGTCTAAAGAGGATACATCCACCTTGTGCCAACTGGTTAAGCAGTGCTCCCACAGATGTTTCATACATACAAATCCCATCTTTTCATTAAAAAATGACCATAAAAATTCAGATACTCAGCTGAAGACGACTGCTTCACCCAGGGCAACAGACATCTTTTTCTTATTTCATTTAAGGTTTTGAAGCATGGTTTGGAGCTGTGCCCTCTTTGGTGAGCACACTGGAGCTGATCCTGTAGTATTTACACAGTGAGTGCTGGCTGGAGCAAACCAGAGTTAAGGCACCGGCTGTTGAGCTGTGACTGCCACATCCTTGGTGGGTGCAGGGGTAGAGCCCCCCTGCTGCTGGAGGCAAAACCACAACCAAACAGCTCCACGTAAAGCAAGGGAAAGTTATTTGTTTTCCCTTGATCCACAGGAAGAGGAAGCTTTTCCAGGGAGCCCACAGCCAGTGACTATTCAGTGCCCTGGGGCAGCCAGGGAACCGCAGGATTTGGGACAGCTCTGACACCCCCTGTGCTGCTGGGCAGGGATCTCCCACCCAGCAACACCCCATGACCCATCCCTGCCCTCCAGGATGCTGTGCATGCCCTGCAGCCCCTCTGAGGCAGATGGCACCACCCAGAGCCAGGAACTCAGGCACCACAGTGAGGAAATTTGTTGAAGGTGCAGCATTTCCGAGCAAACGCACTTTCACGGCTCTCCCTGGAACAAGGCTCCCAGTATAGCTGTGGTCAGAGTCTGCTCCAAAGGAAGCTATGCTTATTTATATTCTGGAGACAGATTTGAGCCCTTAGTGTCTTGTTTTCCATACTCACTTTAACAAAGCATGCCTTCTCCAAGGCTTGCTAATGAGCCTAGCATACTTAGGGAAAAAATGTAAAATATACAAACAAACTCACTGTCAGATGGGTTTTTCCAAGACCTGGCCTGAAACTCAGAGAAATAAGAAATAAATGCTATGTGCCTCCAAATATCTTACAAACTCTAATGAAGAAAAAAACCCCAAGCCTGATTTTTTGGCCAAATCTCCCAGCTGCTTTTGCAATTCATAACAGGTCTGGCTGAAGAGTTGGTTCATTTTCATAAATCCAGTTCCTTTTCACAAAAAAATGTTACTTTAATAACATCCAAATCCTGATTATTTCGTGCTTAAAACCAAACTTTGTTAAAAGACAGTGCCTTTTCCTGCACTGCACTTTCACCCAACATACATAAAAGCACTCCTACATTTCTTTTGGAAACAATGTGCCCCTTCCAGAACCAATGATGTTACTCAGGGATTAGGATGGGTGAATTTGAGAAGAAAAATTATAAATCAAGATAAAAAGATGGCATCGAAAATCCTGGATGTCAGTAAACCATCAAAACATGCATGGCACTAAATCTTCAAAAACCACACGTTCAAAATGCAACTAATTGGTGAACAATCAGTGCAAGTTCCAAAGTGATAACGCCACTCTGAACACCACGATACCCAAATGTCAGGTTTGGAAGGATATATTTCACTGGATTTCCTTCATTTCATCAATGCTGATCAGCACTGGGCTCTCAAGGATTCTTCTCCCTTCTTGCAGGTGTAACATTTTCAAGGACCCCCCCTTGCTACCTCACGGCTCTGATTTCCTTAGAAACTCAGGAGTGGTGTGTATTTTGTCCCTGAACTGTTGTGAAAAGACATCAGAAAACATTTTTGCCATACATGCACACATTGTTCATGGAACTGTGTGCAAATACATCTGTGAGTTGTCATCTGCCTCAGCTGAGCAAGCTCTCCTCCCCATGAGCTCTGTCCTGACAAATGACACAAAAATAACCCTCTAGGAACCGAATGTGTTTCTCAGAAATGCATCTGCCAGCATTGCCACAGAGCCTTTTTCCACCTCCAAGCTCCACTACCCAAAATAGCTCTGAAGGATTTCCAAAAGGCCATCGAGACACAAAGCAATTTTCACACGTGTCTTGGAGCCTCTGGTTTCTCACCTACTTCATAACAGAGGAGGGGTCTGGGGAGGCTTGGACCAGATGAAACCTTTGCCCCACACACGTACCAGAAGTCTCTATGGAGTTGCATCCTATAATGTGCTTGGTACCACACTTACAGAAGTGAATATTGTAATTTCTGATGTCTGATGAACTTTTCCTGAAGGACAACACAACAGATCTTGGCCAGGGGCCAAGCACACAGGAAACACTGTCATCCCTCAAATAAATAATTCATAGAATTTTGCTTAATGAAAATTTAAGAAGCAAAAAATCACACCAGCATTAGCAAGTTGTCCTTTGAATAAGTTGCCTGCCAAGGTCAAAAAGCAGTCACCTGAAAAGGGATCAACCAGCCAGAGATTCAGATGGAAATTCAGCTTTCTCAGATCAGGTTCTCCAGCTGGTTTTGGTGTGGAGGGAAGGACTTCTTGCTGTGCTCACTGTGCTGCTGAGCACCAGCCACAGCCACTTTGCTCCTCCCTTGTGTCACGTTCGACACGAGGCCAGCTCAGCAACCAAATCTGCAGAAACTCAAGGGAAACCAAAGACAGCCCAGGCTCTGCCATACAACAATCCTTGCAAATGCCACCCCAGGGGATGATTTGGACCCAGTGCCACCAAGAACTCAGAGGCACCCAAAGAGTGACACAGCAGCAACCTGGAGCTCAAGTCTCCTTTCCTCAAAAGTCAGTCCTGTAGGATTTCAGGGAGCAGGGCTCCAAACTCTAAAAGGGATTTTGAGAATTCCAGAGTTTTCTGCTCCAAAAACACACAGTTTGACCAGTCTGCTGTCAGACCTATTCCTACTAAAACAAACATTTAACATGTGCAAATACTAAAGGATGAATTTCCTGTTTGAACAGTCAGCACAACAGAACACTGCCAAAGGAATCATTGCAACATCTGTCAACGTAACCAACCAACTTCCAGCCAGAAAATAGGACAACCATGACCTGTCATCGAGAGACAGAACCAATGCCCCAGCACAGCCTCCCTGTACCAAATTCCACATGGAGACAAAAGATGAACAGGATGGGGCGCAAGGAAGAGCTCCTGTGATCTCTTACCCTTCCCTTCCTACACAAATAAGCCAAGGCCCAGCTTAGGAGTGGAAGCCCCTTTGGTACTTAGCAAAGGATGCCTCCAGGCAGTGATAACCTGGGGACAGGTCTGTTCTCCCCAAATTCAGTTGCTTATGACCATGGAGCTGGTTTCCTCAGACATCTCATTAACAGAGTTACAAGCCTGGCCAGACCTCCACAGCAGACATGTAAATAGGAATAGGCATTGCAGTGATAGCAATGACAAGTCATTAATGATCACAAGAAATGATGCTTCAAGCTTTTTCTAATAAGTATTTCCAAGGTCTTTGCTCATTTTCTAAGCAATCACACGTTCCTGGTCACTCACAGGGAATCACTGATACCAAAAAGGTTTAATTTCAGTTCAAAGGGAAAAGGTGTTGCTGCTGACAGCCCATTGCACAGGTGTGTGCTGGTTCCTGCAGGTGTGTCCCAGTCCTCAGAATTTCCTCCCTGTAGGGACTCACTGAAAGCTGTTTGGATGTGCAGTGGGACACTCCCACCCATGAGAGATGCCACTTTATCAGTGGAAATGATGCTGATGTGGCTGTGGGGGTTTTAACCTTTTTCAGGAGCCAGAAATTCCTCTACAGCCTGAGTGCCTGAAAAGTTATTACACTTGTGTGCAGAAAAGGTAAATGTTACCAACTTTGCTTTTAAAATTATGCAGAAAAAGCAGAAGGAGCCAAATTAATGCAGTTTGATTTGCCCAGGTGGTCAAAGAATCCTCCAGTGCCAAGGAGGTGGTTTCTGGCCACAAGTGGCCGGGGAAAATTTCTTTGGTGAACTTGCTGCCAGTGGAAAGGTGGTGGAGACTTTTCTGAGCCACTTCTTACTATTGTGGCACATGGAAAATGCCAGGGAAAAAGAAAAGAAAGAATAAAAAAGAAAGAAAAAAGTGTGTAGCAGAGCAGTTTCTGCTATCTCAGTAGAAGATGCTACAGAAAAGCTGCAGGAGCAGGACAGCTGATTTCCCAGTGCTCCCTCCCAGGGAGAAAGGAGCTGCTGCCATCCCAGCCAGCTCGCATGCCTGGGATTTCTAAATGTGAACGGGGCCCTTAACTTCCAAACCCCTTCTTCCTGTTTCTATTTTAATCTAAAAGGAGCCACTCAGAACTTGCAGAAGAAGGCAAGGCCCTAAAGCTCTCCAGGCCCGGGGCACGTGAAGCAGCCACAGAAAATGTTGTGTTTGCAAGCTGTTGCTGCTGCTCTTGGTAACTCTGTTAACAAAATTTGTAATTTTGCTTTCAAACACAGAAAGTGGAAGTGGAAGAAGGGGGGAAAAGCACAATTAGCACAGCTCAAGTCAGACACCCAAGTCAATGTATCAAACATTTCCAGCGCAAGACTCTATTTCCAGCTCACTTCCATACATTGTGGATTGGAGTTCCCCTCATTTCCTTTGGGATAGCACCCCCGGACACAATCCAGCTCATTATCAAGAAGCTCTTCTCAATATCCAAGCTCAGTATTCTTTTTTCACTACTTTTATCTTACCAGCCTTGATCATGCTTTTCCCCCCATTCCAAATCACTCCTTTATCACTTGGATATATTCATGCTCTCCCTCTCTGTGAAAATCCATGGAGCAGTTGCACCCAGAAAAACTCAAGATGAACTCAATTAATTAATAAGAAAAATGTGTAAGTCACTGTCATACTCTCTAATTAGCCACTTCCCACTCCTGCACAACAGCAAACCCTGTCCTGAGAGTTTGGACTCAATTATTTGACCCAAAGTTTGGAGGATGAAGACCCAAATGCATCTTTAAACACACAGAGCAGTTTCCTGAAGTGAGGCCACGCAGTTTGAAGCAGTTAAATCCAGCTGGCTGCACGATCCATACAGCTGTGGCTTCCCTCAGCTCTTAAATAAAATATTAGGGTGTGTTTCTATTGTTTGTTGGCTGTCATCAGCCCATCTTTCAGCTGACGGGGGTTAAAGGCTATGTAGATTCCTGGGACAGCTGTTTGGTAATTGTCACAGGCAGTTACTTGGTAACCCAGGAAAGGCAATCTCAGGAGGTGGATTCTTGGTTGCTAAGCGATAAATTCAGGTAAAATAACCTTTTCCTGGATTTTATTGCAACTACAGGCTCCAAATGTAGAGTCCTGTGTTGGTTTTTTTTTTCCCTCCTTTCTTCCCAGGGATGGAATTTTAAATTATTGCTGAATAACTTTTCTGGGATCTCATGCAGCATTCAGCAAGGGTTAAATGAGGTGGCACCATATTCTACTGCTATTTAAAAGGATAAATCCACAAGGCTTCTACAGCACATCGCAGCACGTGCTGTTTATTTGCTGGGTGCAGAAGTGATTCACACAACAACAAGCTGAGTAAAACAGAGAAAGGGGCAGGTGCTGCTCCAAAAAGGACTTGCTGTTCCTATTTCCCTTTTTGGGGGTAGGATTTGTTTTTTAGTTTAGTTCTTATTTTTAAGAAACTGCAACATGCAGGTTTGAGCTGAGCCAGATGCTTTTGTGCCTAAGGCTCGCTAAGCAAAGCACTGCAGCCCCCCCTGCCCTTGGCAGCATCGTAGGGGTCAAACTCCCACATGGACACCAAGTCCTTCAGCAGTTTCCCCATGTGTGTGTCACAGGCAGGAGCTCAAACAGAATCTCAGCTCTCAGTGCTCTTTAATTTTTTCACCTATGAAACAGACACTGGCAAGACTTATTTTTCTGCATGGCAACCTTATTTATGAAAGCCTTAGAGGGTGAAATCCTCAATCTTCATTTCCCACAAAGGTATTTTTATTGGTTGCTACCTTATCATCATTGAGTAATTCTCATGTCCATTTTCAAGGAAATTACAATGAATCAACACCTGCCTCCCTCCAGAAGAGATGTGCAAACAGAATGTGGCTGAGTGGGCTGCACTAACCCCATCCTGCTGTTACAGAGCAGGGCTGTGGTCAGGGCTGGGCTGCTGGATGCACAAGGAGGGTTCAGCATTGGCTCCAGGCTGGGAGCCAGATGGAGCTTCCCAAAGGATCTGTGCAGCCACCCCCGTGTGTCTCAGCCAGTAGCAGCACCCAGCAAGGGCAGGCACCAGCCCAGTTCCCTTTTTAGAGGCCTCTGACCAGCACAAAGAAAATTCCATCCTAATTCCTCTAACATCCCATCTTGCTCTCCCTGTGGATCTGAAGGAGGATGTTGGTCCCTGCCCCTGGACCATGCTGTCTATGCCACTTCACTTCCCACACACACCAGAAGGACTTTGCAGAGTTCTCTCACATTCCTTCCAAGAGGAAGAAATCAAAGGTATCCCTGTGCCCAGACTCTTGTACCACAAGCTGTGATCTGGGAACAATCAAGCTCTAAAGAGCTGCTGAGCTGACATCAGGAACCTGCAGGGAGGATTTCTGCACGTTCTACAAAATCCCAGTGACCAAGACCAATTCTTGCCTCACAGACAGGAACTTCACCACGCTCAGACTCACCTTATTCCCTTGACCAGGAAGAAGTGAACTCCTTGAGCCACACTAAAAACCTAAGGACATCCCAGCTGGCCAGGAACCCTCTGTTTTACTAATAAAAGTTAAAGGAGTGAACTGGAACCAGAGAATCAGTTTGAATGACAAACACACTGACACGTAACAAACCCTTTTGTCACAAAGATCACAGAACTGTTCCCCTTTCAATCACTACAAAAATTATGCTGAGGAGAAAGAAGAACTGGGCTGTGCATATACAAAACCAAGGGAAAAAATATGGTTTCCAGTGAGACAAAAGGCACATTTTTCAGAGGCTGTATTTCTGGTGAAGGAGGAAGCCCATTTGCTGATGTTTGCCCTCACACCTGGGGAAGATGACCCATTACAGGATGAGCCAAGGTGTGATCCTTGCAGGCTGCTCAGGGAAAGGCTGATGGAGTGCTCAAGCCCTGGCTCTCAACTGAAGGGCCAGTGCAAGGTGTGCCTTCCACTCCTTTATGTGCCACATGGCAAGTAGAGGAGCCTGACTGGGATTTCTTACTGACAATTTTAGCTTGATGCTCAATTTCTACAGCCCCAGGAACACAAAAGCTCTAAAGCTGCATTGTTGTTCAAGGCATTAGGTTTGCATGCAAGCAGAGAGAAAATACCACCTGCTCTAGAAGTCAGGTAAAATGACACACAGAGTCAATATTCAGAGAAAGACTGGGGTCTAAAGACAGAGGAGCTCCAAGGAAGAATGGGCAGTGGCTTTCAAACACACAGAAAAGCACAGAAACAAAAGCCAGTAGTTGGGAATGGTACAGGGAAGGGATGGGTCACATTTCACACTGCAGATTGTAAAGGAAATAAATATTTCAATACATTTTATTTAAAGGTCTGAAAATCAGATCAGATTAAATATAGTAATATTCTATACCCATCTATAAACCACCCATCCTAACCCATTTCACTGCTTCTTCCAACCAGGGGAAAGCAACTGCATCCAAATAAAGAGACACAAAAATATCTGTTTCTGTGTGATCTGAGGCTGATCCAGCACCTACAGAGTCAATGAAAACATTCCTGTTGACTCCAGTGTGGTTTGGATCAGGCTCCTCGGAAGAGAGAGTCTTATACCAGGGAATTTTCTATGGCAGAAGGAGAACACCTCAGATTCTGCCTCAGAATTTTCTTTCTGTTCCTCAAAAATACTTTTTTGAGGAAACAAGGTGCCATCTTTTGTGAGATGTTTTCAGGCAGCTTTGAATGCTGAGCAAAATTACTTCGATACAGAAATTTCACTGATATTTGGTTATTAAACATGCTTTAAATGCTACAAAGACCTGTCTCAAGAATTAAGCAAAATATTATAACTGTGTTATGCAGAAAGGAAACAAATGTTCATTTTTCCATGGCATATATATCATCCTGTGCCTAGGAATCATTTCTTCCCTTAAAATTGCATTATTTTCATTAAATTCTTTATCTTTTTTTTTTTTTTATGTTTCAGGTGATAATTAAACTTTTAATAATTAAGCAATGCCTTCCTGAGAATGGCCAGGCCCTGTTTCTGTTTCCTTATTCCCTTGCTGCTTAGGCAGTATCCCTACCTAGAGCAGCAGGGATTAAACAAGCCATGACTTTTTGGGACCCAGGGAAATAGAGAGTAGAACAGAGAAGGCAAAGATTTTTTAACTCACACAAACCTTAAAATAGCACCCTCTTTGCTTGTCATTTTTGTCCCTTGACAAGATCTCCAGGAAAAAAAAAATTTTTTTGCATTTTCAGTCTCACAAAAACCATGGGTTCTCCAGCAACGAGGCAACGGAAAAAATCAATACTTGCCATGTACCATGTAACCAATAGAATAAGGGCAATGATTTATGTATGGATGGATGCAGACTGAATCAGCTGGGGCCTCAAACACAGGCACAGAGAGAAGGAGCCAGAGAGAAAGAGAGGTGTGGGGGTGAGCTGGACTGCAGTGATTATTCCTCCACTATGGCCAGATTTTTTTTTTTCTGCAGCAATAATCCCCCACGCTGGCGCTGCAGGATGTGGAGGAAGGACTAGCAATGTGTGGAATATATGCTGGACCAGCTTTTCTCTTTCTGCCTCAGAATAATGATGCTGTGTTGAATATTGAGGTACAGTAAAAAAGGAAGAACGATACACGGGCTGCAGTCCTTCAGGCTTCCAGCTACCTCCACCCTAATAAAGAGCTCAGTGGGGCAACAAGAAATAGTTTAAAGAGAGTCAAATTATCAACAGGATAAAAATGTACCATCACTGCTTCATGACAAGGAAAAGCAGGAAGGGCTCACTGAAGAGAACTACTTATACCCCAGGAGTTTCTGCTGAGAATAGAGTTTTGTAAATTGGATTACCAGGGACACAGCACCATAAGGTATTTAATGACTGTGGTAACTTTTAGGATATCTAATGCTGCTGCTGCTTTAGAAACAAAAGCATCATGCTAAAGATTTACTTGTCTGTTTGTGTGATGTAGGCTAGCAATAAACACTTATCCAAACTATATTGAATGCTTTATTGCTGTACTGTTAATAAATAGCTCGTGGATGAGTTTAAAGTGAAAGTAATTTGCTGCAGAAATGTCATACTATTTTATTAAAAATACCTCCTGTGTAGTTTGTGGCAAGTGTAAAATAACCCGTAAGCATCCCTGCGACTGCTCGGGATCCAGGCTGGATTTACATTTTGCAGAATCAGATGTTGGTTCAGGACTTTCAATATCTTAGTTTGCCATGAAGTAATTTGCTATAATTCATATTTCTGCCACAATTACCACTGAATCAATCCTGTTTTATTTCTAGAATATTGAGACAACATTTAGACCTTGGTATTTTCAGTCTCTTGCTTGAAAGGCAAAATATTTCAGATAATGCTATAGAACAATAGGAGGCCACCAGTTACATACACCAGTGAGGCAATGTTAGGTCAATTAAAGCTTTAAGAATTGGGGATGTTTGAAAGCCTTGAAATTTATAGATGTCTGGGAATTTATCAGGTCAGAATAGAACAGAAATCATTTCCATTCTGCCTTCCCACACCATATTATGACAATCTGCTTGTGAGATTAATCACCAGCTCCCAAACAATTGTGTTTTATGGTGAAAATATCAATGAATATGGGGACAAAATTTAGTTTAAGTATAATTAGGTTTTTGTATTCTAAAGAATGTGGTTGCATGTCACCAGAATTTGCACTTGAATTATAAAAATTCAGAGTATTTTGCTTTGCTATTACCTACCTATACTGTGCTTAGCATAACAGAGCATACACCTGTATGGGCATAGCAAAAAAGCAGGAAAATAAGACCCTGAAAACAGAGTTGGTATTTGATTTCCCAGTCAGCTGACAATGGCAGACAACAATAAATTTCAGAGAACGAAAGTATGAAACGTGTTCTAAAGCAGAGTAAGTATAAAAAGCTTATTCTTAATTCAGTTTGAAAATCCTTCTGGTGGCAAACACTCAACAGCAGTAACAACTATCTGTTCCTCATCCCTCTCTTTTTACTCATCCTCCAGATTAGAATCTGGATAAATTTAAACCTTTTAGAGTTATGTTAGGATACAATGGACAAAGATGCAGCCCATGAGCCAAACAAAGCACAACAGAACACTATCCACAAGAGAAGACACCTCAGCAGCAACTTCTGATGTAGAAATGAAATGTGCACAATTCAATGGGATTTTCCCAACTGCCCAAAGTCCTGGAACAGAACAGGGCATGGAGACTCTTACCTTGGAGCAATAATTGTAATTCTCCTCCTGCTTTCTCTCTCTCAATAAACAGAACAGAAACTCCACAGATGATGCTGGACTTCCTTGAGTTTAGTTCAGCTTCAGCCATAAGGCCATGGACCCCTTGGAGGAGCAGAGGGAAGCTTGGCAGCAGCCCAGGGAAGGGAAGAGCCAGCGGAACAGGCAGCGCTCCTGCACAGCACCAGGGCCAGGTGAGTTGCACAAACAATGCCTTGGAGGCAGGGATGTGGGAATTTGGGTGGAAAATGAACGCCAGCATTTTCCTTTCTCCTGGCCCTGCACTGCTTTGATAACTTGAAGCACAAGGTTATGCAGTTAAAATACCTGAGCAAAGCCTGCTTTGGTGTTTGGATAGAGCAGAGAGTTCATTTTAAAGCAACAACACACAGGTCCACATTCCATAAACAAAAGGAGAGGTGCACTGTCACTCCTGCAGCCCCGCACTGCTCCCTCACCTCAGAGGTGCTGACTGGCAAAGAACTTCAGAAATTGAAGTTAGTCAATTCTATGTGTTATAATGAGGAAAAGATTACAGAAATGAGTGAATCTGCAATACAGAAAATTAGCCTGATGTTTCACAAGTACAATAAATGTCTGTTTCTATCCAGCACACGATGCTCTCTTTGCAAATCACCATTTGAAAATACACTGAAGTTGAAGAGAACATGGTGAAATCCACAGCTGAATTTTTAAAAGCTGACATATAAAATGCTAGAGGAAAAAAAATCTTATTTATCATTTTTAAAGGAAAATATTTTAATCTGATGTTTACTGCAATTCATTTCCTTAGCATGATTTCCAGCTTTTATTAGGAGAAATACACAGTTAGGCTTCCTCCTATTTACACTACTGGTGAGATTATCAGTAAAACTAAATTATTCTTGTTGATATCTTTTTAGCATTTTTAATATTTGTGCTTTGGGAACAACTAAAAAAAGGAAGCAGGTGTGTGACTTTAACAAACGTGCAGTTTTTAATTCATTTTCTATACCAGGAAATGTACGTACACAACTGAGCGTTAATTTTTTTCAAATGAACGTGCAGAAATTTCTCATTTCTCTAAAAGCAGCAGGGTAATTTAAAATTATTTAGGGATGCACCTATAGAAACACATTTACATTTTTTTCTGACATTAAAGTATCGTAGTTTGTGTCATGAATAAGGAAATGTCACAGAATGTCACAGATTGAAATGCCCTATCACGCTGTAAAAACTGGGATACTGTGGAGCAGCAACATCTGGGTTTTGGTGTCTTCACAATTTTTTGTCCTGGTGTGGTCAAAGGATAGAAATATTTGTTGGAAACTGCTAAAGTACTTCTGCAAAGAGCAGCACTAAACTGAAGCCAGTTCCTGGGGAAACGAGCAGCCCAAGATCCTGCCCAACACAAGGCAGAGGGAATTTAACAGAAATGCAATGTCTGCAAGGTGTCAGATTTAGTTCACAGTAAAAGGGGAAAAAAATCAACCCAAAAGCATTGTAGGCCCTGATTTTGGAAGTGCTTGGATCACAAAAGCAGCACCCACGCTAAAAACAATCCAGTGTCCTCCAGGCATGGCCTCAGTTCTGGGAAAAAAATCTGAGGGGGAAACTGAGCCCTGATATTTGCCACATAACAAGCCCCAAATATTGGTGTATCAATGCCCCCTGAGCAGTTGGAGAGCTGGCAGTGATCATTTGCAATTACTGTAATTGCATCCATTCCTTGCTATCATTTCCCGTACTTACAGTGCACAACATCTGATTCTTTTATCTCATGCAAACCACCCCAGCTCTGTCAACAGCTCCTGAATTTTTAAACAGGTACCTTTCCCTCCCCTCTTTTATTCTGCCTGAAATTTTCTGACCTCAGATCCTCAGCTAGAGCAACTTCCATGGATTAAACAGTTCTATAGCAGTCACCTAATAAAACACTATTAATTGTAATAGATTTTTGTTTCTTCTTCCAATGATATTTCCATGGCAACATTTTCAGGTTCTATTGTTGAGGGTGTTCTTCATTCCCAGAGCAGGTTAACCACAGGGCAGGAAGGGCAGGCTGTTGGTCAGCCTTTATTTTCTCTGGTCCTTCAGCAAAGGTTAGTTGAGGTCACCAGAAGCCAAAGGGTAATTACTTTTCCTCAACAGGGTTAAAGTCACACAGATTGCCATTGAGACAACTGTATGGACGACCTTCAGGATTTTATGTTCAATCTTCCTTTCTTTCAGCAGAGCAAATGTTAATAAGGAAGCAGAGAGGGTAAGAGCCTGGTTAGCTGGACACTCTGCAGCTCCACACCCTGCAGTTCTGCTCCCGACTGGTTGAGCAGTTTGGAATAAAAATGCCCTTAGGTGAGCCCAGACCACAAAAGGCTGCACAGTGATTGTGAAAGCTATCAATAGCCAAAAAGGACCTTCTCTAGTCAATTACCAATATTCCAACTCAAGTAAGAATTTTTTAGGAGATTTTAGGCCAGCACCCCCATATTCTGTTTCGGTGGTCTCCATTTCATCAATAATGTCACTTCCTTCCACTCAAAAGAATGAGCTGGAATTGCAGGTTTAAACTAGGCAAGATTTTAGTGCTCAGTGTCTCAGGCCTGGCTCCTTCTTTCACCTTCCCAAGGAACAGCCAGCAAGGCAGGAGCCTGGTGGGGATGGAGGAGAGACTGACCAGACCTGACCTGCAGGGAAAGCCAGGGAGAGGGTTTGGGTAAAGGAGGGGTTAATGTGGATTTGGGGGAAGGAAGATGGTGCATGGTGCATAAAGTGGAAATGCACTCACACTGTGAACCTGCCAACAACAGACCCAGTCCATACAAAATGCCCACGTGTTAGTGCAAATGCAGCTGGATCTCAGGCTGGTGGCTGGTGACAGGCACAGGTGGCACCTGGAGCACTGGGAGTCCCTGCTCACAGCCCCTGCCCAGCACTCACAGCCAGGCACTGCTCTGCTCCTTTCCCTGCCACAAACTGAACTTCCCCCGTGGCTCCCCAGGCACCACTGCTCTCATGACCAAAATGAACAGCCCTGGGTTGCTTTTTGTGGTACACCTGAAAGTAAATATTGCAGAAGGAAAAGTCAATAATGCAAAGCAAGGGGGAAAAGAAGGGGAGGGGGTTGTCTTTCTCAACCTTAGTTTCAGTTTTCTGTTGTCGGGCTTCTCAAGCTCAATGCTGACAAAATAAAATAAATAAATAATACAAGGATCAGGTCCTGATCATTAAAATATCCATTATGAGTCAGGGAAGTGCTACTCCACTTCTTGATTGATGCATTACGGTGTAAGCTCAGCACAAGTTATAAATAATCCCAATGCTGATAGATGACAAATGGAAGATTTGGTAATCAATCAATTCAAATGGGGCTAAATGGAAGAGTAATGCATCATTTATACTTGGCTGTGTTGTACAGTATGTAAATTATTGAGCACTTGCTATAGTACTGTCACATCAAAGAGCTGCTGGACAAACACATGCTCATAAAATGAAATTATCAGCCTCTGTTTAAGCACCTGTGGGACACTGCCAAAGGGCCACAGAAACTTTCTTCTCTCCAGCCTGAACTTCAGAAATTGAACCAGAGTATTATAACTAGGAAAAGATTACAGAAATTAGTGAACCTGCAATACAGAAAATTACCCTAATGTTTCACATGTACCAATAAATATCCAGCACACAATGTTCTCTTTGCAAATCACCATTTGAAAATAGACTGAAGTTGAAGAGAACATGGTGAAATCCACAGCTGAATTTTCAAAAGCTGACATATAAAATACTAGAACTTCAGAAATTGAACCAGAGTGTTATAATTAGGAAAAGATTACAGAAATTAGTGAATCTGCAATACAGAAAATTATCCTAATGAACAGGGCAGATCTGTCTGCTCAGAAGTTTCCCTTTTCCCGGGGACAGCAACTGCTGTCTCAGAGTTCAAATACCAATTCCCAAACAGAAATCCTGTGAACCAGCATTGCAGACAAGATCAAGTTTAGGGTAAGGGCATCATGGGACCATTCCCTAAGAAAGAGCTCCAAACACAGCAATCCAAGAGCTACAGTTTCAGAAGTAACTTGCATCTGCAACACCTAAGGGAATCAAACACACTGGGCTAGGAAAAGCTGTTTTAAAGGCTCTCAAGCCTAATTTCATTATTAAATGACCTTATACAGCAACCACACAGTTACAATTTGTTCTGAACTTGCAGTCTTACACATGACTAAATTAATTAAGATGCTACATTTGGAAAGGGAACTTTCACTTGGAAATGTGTCAGCCCAGGCAGCAAAAAGCACAGCTGACCAATGCCCAGGGGCCACTCACAGCACATTGCTTCTACCTGAACCACAGAATCAGGGAATGATTTGGGTTGGAAGGGATCTTAGATCCAGTTTCACCCACTGCCAAGGGTGGAACCAATGTAATAGCAGAAATCTTTCTGTCCCATCTGTTTTGGGAAAATTGGGCTTTCAGGAGAACTTACAAACATCCAGGGCAAGACTAAAAGATCCAAGGAAGCCCCAAGGAAATTCAGACTGCTGTCCTGGATTAACCTGCTTCCTTTAGACTTGCAAACAATGACAAGAGCCACAAAGTGCTGATACTGGCAGGTCAGAGGAACATTTAGGAACATTTATCCGCTGTTTTTCCATCATATTTAGAATATAGTTCATCCAATTTCATTCCCATGCCATTCTTAGAGCCAAATGCAGGCTTTCTGATTGCTATTGAATCATTAAAAGCCACAGTGACATGATACACCTAACAAGCATTTTCATAGATTTAAAAGCCAGAAATACAAACCCTAGGACTAAAATAGAAATTTTAGCTTATTTTTACTTGAGAAAATCTATGGTAGGGTACCCCAATTACTAATGATTTGTAAATGGTCCTTTGGATGCACTTTGAATCTACAAACCCCGACTGAAAGTGGCACAGACTTGCAGAAGTCCAACTGCCAGGCATTTGGCTGCTTTGGAATCTTCCCCTTGGGATCCTTTTGTTGTTTTGTAATGAACAGACACTGTGAAAGAGACTCTGGAAACCACCAAGGCTTCAAAATCAGGCTCTCATCTCCAACGTACAGCCTGTCTCATTCTGTGCCCATGGAGCTCCAAAATGATTTGGGGTTTAGGTGAAGAGAACAACTGGAAACCCAAAGATATTGAAGCTGTTTCCTGATGGTTTATCCATTTCCTTCAGTTTTCTTAGCATTCCTGGTCTCAGGATTAGCCATACAGAGATAAGCATTTTCCATCTGTAGTGTGGAGCTGATGTTTTTAAACCTGGGCTTTTAAAAAGTGCAATTAATGATGCTTGAAGCAAAAGAGAGATTTTAGATATCAGAGTTCTTAACCAGAAAAACACAGCTCCACCTGCACACACCTTTCCAGGTGATCACCAATAGCACAGGAGAAAAAGAACACTAGGAAACCTATCCTGGAGCTGGCAGAAAACCTGCAGCATGCCAAGTATCACAAAGGAAAGGTAAAGAGGTTTCCCAAATGATAAAACTGGAAAATGTGCAACCACAACAAGCTGGCAAGTCCACTTCATCTGAGAACTGCACAATCTTGCCTAACGTCCCATGTCATGGTAAGACTAGCAAGAGGATAAACATCAACCCCAGCTCATCCCTTCAGGCCAATCCCTTAAGGCAGGTGAGAGCTGTGATGTCCAGGCTGCAAGTCTCTCCTACAATAGGCAAGGGAGAAAGACATCAGCGTTACTCTGAGTCACCTCTTCCACTTCACCCCTTGTGCCACAAGGGCAGGTGGGAAGTGGGCTGTGGGATCAGTGTTTCTTTGGATGTCACACATGGGAAAAGCACATCCCTGGCACAGCATTTATCTGTTCACCTGTGACAAGTCTTCCCTTCCATGCTGTGACCCCTGCATCTCGATTTCCTGTCAGATTTTTAAAGCCCAGCTAATTAGAAGATTCACTACTCCTTATGATTCCCGACTTTCACAGTTTCTAATTAGTCCCTGTAGCAGTCTGTTACCTAAATGAATTGTGATATTCCACTTGGTGTGTTAAATCAGAATCACCAACCAACATTAGATTTTCTCCTTAGCATTATTTACCTCACAGTAAAGTAATTTCGTTCTGAGGACAGCACGTTTTGAGTTCGACATTCAAATGAAGAAAGGTGGAAGGGAAAAAAAAAAGCAGGTTGAACATTAACTCCAATTCCCTTTTCCAAAACAATCCCTCAGATTAGGAGCCCAAATGGGGAAGATCTGTTACCCAGAGATAGGGCTGAAGGTCTGCACGGAGATAGGCACAGCCTGGGCAGGTTCTGGGGACAGCCCTGGTGTGCAGAGCTCGGCTCCGTCCCGCGCCGCAGCAGCTGCGGAGTGTCCAGGCAGAGCACCCAGAGGTAAGAGATGAACGAGGATTATCCCCAAATTCAGAGGAGTTCCCTGCAGAGGGAGGCTGGGGTATGAGCTGTAGGATGCTGAGGGCTGGTGTCCATGGCAGGGTCTGAGCACTGTGCACCCGCCAGGTTCTGGGCTGATCAATACCCCAGGGTTGTCCAGCAGTGGCTCTGATGAATAAGTGACCTCTGGAGCTGGTCAGTCTGCAATGCTGGACTCTGACAGAAGCTTTGAACAGTATCTGCTTTGGAACAAACCCAGAAGTTCTGTCTATTGTTCCCACTGACCCTTCTGGGAAAGAGAGCACCAACAGCTTGGACAGGGTGATGTTCTTTAGCAACAGAAATTTGAGCAGCAAATCATAAATATTATTTACCTCCATCTTCACCCAGTGCAGCAGAAAGGCTGAGCTTGGTTTTCAATTTCCAATTTCAAGACCAATGAATTAAGTTTCATCCTCTTTGTGCTGTTTATTGCATTATAAAAAGTTCTTTCAATCTCAGGCAGGTTGCACCATCTGATGCAGCCCAGGCACAGCACAAACCCTGCAGTGGTAGTTAGCAGCCTGTGCATTCTCACACCTCCTAATTTTGGGGCACAATAGCAAAAAGCCTTCACTGGCTGCTGCACAACACCTGCAAAGAGAGGTTTTTAAAAAGACCAGGTCCTCTGTATAAGCAGGCAGTCACCTGTCTGAAGATCCAGAAGACCCTAAAACAAGTATTTATTAGAGTTTCTTCTTGCTGCTAGTGCTATTAGAATATTCTGCTGGAATCAGTAATTTTAGGCAAGACCTAGCAACTAAATTCCTATCAGAGTATCTGAAGTGTCTCACTGAATTTGCTCAGGGCAGTTCACACCACCCAGACCCAGAGGACTGAATCCAGCTCAGCTCTTTGTGCTGTGGTTGATGTATTTCTGTCCACCAAAGGCACCTCTGCAAAACCAGCAGGTTTACCTGAAAATCTCAGCACCACACACCCCCAAAATGCCCTTTCCAGGGACAACTGAGCATTCAAAAGCTGCTTGAACTGCACTACACTATTAATGGCACTTTGTGGAAATCTCTTGTTATGTATATTTGTGATGGGGCAGATTTGTCCTAATATCCACTACCAACCATTTGTCATATTCTTTTAGAAAACCAAATGAGCAAGATGCAAAAGAACAGTTGAAACAAATTTCTCTATTGAAATAAATTTCAGGAAGGCATAAAAAGACTTCTATACTTTTTGCCTGTCACTTTTTATTCATTACTAACTAGGTATGACTTTGCTACAGTTGCTGCCCTTGCCCACAAAAACAAAAGAATCAGAAAATTAGTTATGATCTTCATCCTGTGGATCCCAAAATGTTCCTATCCCTGCAGAAAAAGTAATTTGCAGATTCCACAGAGCTGGAAAGAACCTTGCCTATTTTAGCCTCCATCAGATTTCTATCAGTACTGAACATTTTACAGGAAAGATTTCCAAAACAACATTTTCTATGTGCAGGATGAAGTGATTGTATTTTAATAACTGCTTTCACAAAAGCTTCCCCTGTTCCATTAATCTAGTTGCCAGGCTGTGCTCCAGCAGCAGACAAAGAGTTAATGTCAAAATACATCTTCTGATACCCCGATTGCCTTTCCCCATCCATTGTTTTCAAACTTCTTTTGAATGGTCAGAAATTTTCTGCCTGAATAAACTCTCAACAGAAAAAAGAACTGGAGCAAACAGCAAAATGAGTAAAATAAAACCAAACTCTGTGGGCAATATAGAAAGAAGACCTGGTTATAAAATCACCAATTTCTAGTACCAGCATTTTATTGTGAAAGTAAGGTCCTTTAAAAATGTAAATTTTACTCCTTGAAGCAAAATTTTATAATGGTGACAACATTCTGAACACTATCATAAACCTTGTAAATTTATCTTTAGATGATTTTGATACTCAGAGCAGGAATTGTAAATTTATCTTTGGATGATTTTGATCTTTGATACTCAGAGCAGGAATTAACTCTTCCCAACTCTTTGGGAAACATTTATAAAAAGTACTTTCAAAATAACAAATCCCTGCTTTCTTGCTGCTGTTCATGTCCAAGCTTTCCTTTAGACTGAAATGTGGGTGAATACTCCTAAAAGTTATTTGTCACTAACACACAAGAGCTTCCAATTCCACCAGTGTTTTGCTCACTCTTAGCATTCTCATTTTACTGTCAGAAGCAAAAACTCTATTCTTATAAAAACCAAGAGCTGCATTTCAGTTATGGTTATCTATTGATTCAGTTACACTTGAATTGATCTCAAATTGTTTCAAGCAACTGTTCTGCACCCAAAACACCACATGAACCACAGAAACCAGATCAATAGATCTCAAGTGAAATAATTGTTTTCCTTTGTAAGAGCCCATTACTCCTTGAATGCAGAACTGTTTGATTGACCTCCAGGAAAGCAGCAGATGTGAATAAGCCAAGCACCTCAGGCCTTATCGCTTCCAGAGAGGCCTTGGAAATGCCACGGGAGCGCGGGGGACGTGCTCAGAGCTGTGGGAAAGGCACAGCTGGAAAAGCAGCAAACCTGCTTTGGACTCTGATAAGGGCAGAGCAGTGGGACACGCAGGGAAAGAACAGATTTTGGGAGTTACTCACTCATGAACAGACAGCAAAATATTTCACTAGTTAAGGAAATAATCCAAGGATTCTCCAGTGACTGGTTTGATTTACACAGTATTGGTATTAGTGAGGTTTTGGTCCTGTTCTGTGAAATTTCACACCACGGTGACACTGAAGTAATTTTTTCCCAGTTCCTTACTAAATAATTGCAAGGATTTGTCAGGGCAGTCATTTCCAGATTACCAATTTTCAGTGCAGCCACTGAGAAAATCAGGGGCATCACATGAATTCCACTGGCAGGATAAGATTTACACCAGATTAACAATTCAGTGGAGGGCCTGAAGTGAGATTTTATTTCTTTTAATAATAATAGTACTGAAAACAAACTAAATGCTCACATTAGAGCTTAGAATGGTTTTGTAAGGAATATTGGTTGGCTCCTTGCACATATCAGGCCGGGTCTGAGCTTTACTCTTTTACGAGTGCAATTAACTGCAAACACCTTGTCATAAACATTGCAAAAGGTCAAAGAGATTGCAACAATTTTGCTAAAGAGATAAATGGTCAAATAAAACATTGAATTGTTAATTCCCAAGTGACAAAAAGCTGCAGGAATCAGATCAATAGAAAGACATACAGAACGAATTCTGGGATAGAGGGCAGGTCAACCTTGAAGTGTCATTAACTGGCTCCTGTTGTTTTGCTGGGGCACATCCTGTGTTCCAGCAGGTAACAGGGCTCTCAACAGCAAATTGATGCTCACAGAACTAAAACTGGGCAGCAGAGACTGTTGAAACAAAAAGTTCTGGAAGGATTCAGCTCTATTAACTTGGCTTTTATTAAATATTGTCAGACACAAATAGTCTCTCGTTCCATCTTATTCCTAAATTCCAGCAGGGAGCGTGTAAGTGACAGGTTTGTCACTTGAAACTGCATTTTGAATGACTGCAGCCCCTTATTTACCAGTGAGGTAGGATGGGCTCCTGTTTTCTGTTTCCTATTTTTAGACTACTAGGAAGAATTTCAGGCTGTTGGGAGGGGACCACCTGAAGAAGTCCCCTCTCAAAACCATTTGATTTTTGAGACCTCTCCAGAGCAGATCACAAGATTGAAAGTTATATGCAAATAAAATTATCTCAGTATTATTTACTTAGGGGCATTTCCAAGGAAAAGAGAGGCTTTTCCTACAGAAGACTAAGCTACTCATGGAAGAGAAAGCATCAAAAATTGTAAAATGTTATCACAAATCAGCAACTCTAATATGCAGTGGAAAATATCTACCAGTATCCATGGGAAGGAGCTGAGGGACTTCAACTATTCCAAAGTGTTAAATATAAAATGCAGACAGCAAAGCCTATAATGATCCCATTGGACACTTGAAAATGAACATTTCAAAGGTCAGGAATTTTACTTCTGTCAAATTGGATGCCAGTAATTTGCATAAGACTGAAAGGCAAATATCAGTGTAAATTCCCCCAGTCATATGCAAATGCAATCACCCCATGCCTCTAACAGCAGTTTTATGTCAGCCAGCATGAAAAATGTAGAGGAATCCCATCAAGCACGTTGGGCTCAGGGATATAAGTAACACAAGACACTACATGACAAACATCTGTGCTGTACAAATGCCACGAAAACATATTTTACTCTGACAGCAAATTTTAAGGTGCTGTTAACTACTCATTCAATGATTTTTATAAAAGAAAAAATGCCTTTTCTTTTTCAGTGCACTTCAGAAATATTTATATTTACACAAAACTCACGGCAACGTTGAGGTGTAATTTTAGCTTTGAAAAGAGGAAGGCACATTTGTGGTTTTTTCCTGAAAAGATATTTTCACTCTGCTTTTTCTAAAAACATCACTTGATATCTACAGCACAAAGCCTCAGGGCTCACTAAATTAATGGCAGTTATGCCTCTAAAATTAATGGCTCTGGGATCAGGACTGACTTAGGTTTTCCTAAAGTATTTAAAATTTAAAGAGAAGCCTAAGAGTCTTCCACAATTCTAACATATAGTAATAAATAATACCCACTAAATGGGTTTGTGTCAAACCAGTCATTTCAGCCAATAAGTTTATGAAGCAAAAGGGTCTAGAAAGTTTTTTTCGTGTTACAAAGGAGAGAATAAGCTGGTGTAAAACTCACACCTATTTGCTCATTTTTAGTTAGTTCAAATGTAATGTTAGACATGACAGTATTTGTATAACCTGAGATACAACACAGAATTATTCTGTGTTCTAAACGTCCTCCTTTCTACCAACACAAGGCACTGATCTAAGAAACTATTTTAAATTAAAGAGAGGAAAACAAGCAGCACTTCATGGGTATCTCCATCACTCTTCCAGCAGTGATGCTGCTGGAACAAAAATGTTACTTTTTAAAGTACGTGGCGCTTCCTAAATATCCATAAAGTACCAGATATCCTGGAGTGACTGCTGCACTGTCTACATGCTTCAAAGGGCTCTGACAATTTGTTACAAATTGAATAATGTGCCATCCACAAAGTCCAGCAGTTTAACTACAAAAGCCCTTCAGATTCACACATGGAGCCTGGCAAGATGAAGTGCAACTGATTCTCGTGCAGTTTTATTAATTATATCCAAAGGATGTGATCTGACCTCAGAACTGTGGTCTTTTCAAGAAGAGAGAGACAACTGCTGTGAAAGTGCCCATCTGATGCACTCGCAGCTTCCCTTGTTCCATTAGAAAGCTCCGGTCCCCTCGCGGGACCCCAGCGGCACAGACACAAACAGCAGAGCCCAGCAGGAGCGTGCTCAGAACAGGTGCTCCTGATCGGGCTTTTTGTGGAGCATGTGGAGCGGAGCAGCGCGGGCTGTGCTCCCCTCGGAAGCAGGGACGTACCTGCGAGCTCTCCTGCCCTCCCTGGCGGCTGGGCAGGCTCTGCTCCCGCACACCTAACACCAGGCAGGCTCCTTCTGGAGCAGACCCAGCCTTTAGGGGTGAGACTCACAATGCAGAATATAGCAGTAAATCAAAGATTTCATCCCAAAAAGAAGCACATGGATTTAAATGTTGCTCAGCAGGACATTGAACAGAACAAGGGGTCACAGAACCACCCTGTATGGCAGCATCGCTGCAGCACAGTGAGAAACAAGCCCTTTACACTGCCTGCAAAAAATACAGATTATTAGTGAGACAGCAATTAAAACCATCAGCTCTGACTGGACAGTTTTGGTTCTCTTTCCTGCCATCTTTTCTGCCTCCCTTGCACCCTGCCTGCGTGGCCTGAAGCCCCTCAGGAAGGGAGCTTCCCACTGAGCAGTGCTCCCCTGCACCAGGGACAAAGAGCTCAGCTCTGGTTTCACCCTGCCCATTGCCACAGCAAACACAGGCAAGGAGGATGAAAAGGGAATCTGGACAAATAGGTACTGCACATACAAATGCCTCCTCCTATAGGGACAGTCACTACATCACCTTTTGTTCGAATCCTGTGTTCAAACCCAAAGACAACAACCACGGGTACAACTCCCCACGCAGAAGCCTTTAAAGCCATCTCTCCATGCAAATTGCTTCGGCCGCACACCACAACTTTTGTAACCACCTGCCTGTGCCCAAATTGCACATTTTAACACCTCTGCTCAAAAGAAAAGACAAAGCAAACACCAGGCTCTCAATCTCACTGATTCCCTCCCCACCTGTGTCACCAGCACAAGTGCTTGCATGTATTAAGCAAAATTGCATGAGTATAAAATTGCAAGGAGACCAGAACTGCTCATTAAAATCACACTGCTGACCTTTCATAATGGCAATATAGATTGCTGTGACTAAAGAAACAATAAAATTGCATTGGAACTTTTTCAATCTGTGCTCACAGTTAGCCACAGATCTCTTCTGCTAAATTAACACAAATTGAAATGATGTGATGCAACTCAGCAGAGGTAGAATGTGATACAGTAAAAGGAGACCTAAGTGCATTGGTAAAGATAATTAAGAGTTTCTGCACTCTAGAATTCAGACCTCGAAAAAAAACTTCATGTACAATTATACCCTGTGGTTAATTGCAATCATTTCAAGGGAAAACTGAGCGCTGCTGACACAAATGTCCAGGTGGAATCACAAACCCAGTTGTAAAGGTTAAACATTTCCTTCAGCTTATAAAGCTGAGGGAGAAAAGACAAGAAAGGCACTAAATGTCCCCCAAGGAGCAGCTGTGGCACCCAGGGCTCTGTTACTGTGTGTTCACTGCACTGCCTAACACAAAACAGCTTCAGTCTCACACTACCCTATAAAACACAGGATCGTGCACAACAAAATCCATGACTTGAAAGAATTTTCCTATTCTTTATTCCAAGTATTAGCAACTGCTGTGGTTCTTGGGACTTGCTTCTCAAATAGCCACCTGTCCAGGCAGGAGAAGGCAAAACCTGGCTGCACCTTGCAAAACAACATAGGTGACTGCAGATGTATCATCCCACCCAGCCCCCAGCCCTGGAAAAACAGGACACTGCATTTGTTATTTTCTCATATCCACCTGTGTTGCAATAATTCCAAACCCCTCTGTCAGCAACTCTTTAGTGTTAAAGAGAAAAACACATTTGTGTCTCTAAAGTCCCAGCAAACTTTGAGAGAGTTCAGAACAGGTGCTAATTTAGGGCTGAATATAAACTAATGAGACATAAAAATGTCCCTTTGGTAATTCTTTTCCAATGCAGCAGGGGGGCATTTCGTCTCTGCCAGCTCCTCTTATTAAATGTCCATCAATGGGAAATTTGGAGTATCCTTTCAAAGTGTGCCTTTAGGAAAACAGCTGAAACCTCTGAACAGTGCATCACTTCAAAACTCCTGTTAATACCACAGTTCACATAAACTCATTTTTTTAAATCATCTGCTCGCTTTGGTGGTCCAGATTTTCTCCCCACTTACCAAGGCATACATGTTACATACTTGTTTTTAAAAACTTTAGGAACACAGAATAATCTGTTCTCCTGCCTAGTGCCTCCTGAGTTTTTTGCAAACAGCAGGATTTCTTTAATGCTTCTGATTGAATTTCCCTACTTTCTCATTTAAGGGTAGGAAAGCAACTTCTATTCCACACCCCTCTTAGCAGATTGTGGCAAAAGAGGAGAGAGGGGGGAAAAAAAAAACCTCACTAAAGCTCTGACAGATGGTACCCAGCGTTTGACTCATGCTGGGCTCAGCAGGACCTATAGTTTAGAAGGTTAGGACTGTCAAAAAGACTCTGCTTATCAAGTGAATAACAAAGTGTGGACTGCCAGGCTGTTTCCTATAGAAAACTTGTCTTTTCCTTGTAATTCTCAGCTATCTCTCCGGTGCTTCTGAAACTTTTGGAGGAGCAGATGCTTTTGTGTTAGAGGAGTGAGCTGGGAGCTGCCATGCCGGGAGCAGCCGGCAGTACGGCAGGCCTGGCTGGAGGAAGCTGTGCCCCCGTGCCGGTGGCAGTGCCGCGGTTTGGGGAGCTCAGGGGGGATTTGAGAGCAGGGAGACAACTCTTCCTCCTCTCCCCTCGCCTCCCTCAGCAGTCAGTGACAAATTAATCTGCTCTTAGATTACTGCCCCAGCCTGAGGAATCGCTGTAGCAAAGTAATTGTGGCAAACTGGGAGCAAAGGCAGAAAGGTCTGGGCGCAAGGCAGCGCTCACCAGGCTTTTCTTTTTAAGCGATTTTGTGAGATCGAGCTCACATCAGGCAGCATCCATCCCAGCACAGGGTGGCTGAAGTGACTGCAAATGTTAGTGAGCAGCACTGGAGTCTGCAGAAACACAGCTGAAAGGTGAACAGCTTGTAGCCATGCTCTCTGGTAAGTATGGACTTTTAAATTCAGGGTGGGGGGAGCTGTAAATAACTCCTGTTATTAATCACTGCTATAGCTCTGTAAATATTCCTAATGCTTTCTTCTTGAAAATAATGTCAATTCATTTGTTGAACAAGACCATTGGTTTAGTCATAAAGTAAATTGGTACCAACAGTCAGCAGCTGCTCTTCAACAGTTAGAATTAATGAGATAGTAATTATATAGCAAAATACAATCTTATTATTGCCAACACTCAAGCCTCTGTCATTGCCTCGTTTGCTTTTTGTTCAGAACTATGAAAAATGAAATTACTTAACTGAGTTCTGAAGTTCACAGAATATAATTAATTCAACGTGGGTTCATTGCTGCGTCTGGAATCCAAGTTGCTTTATAACAGACTCAAAACTTGTTTGGTACCAAGGAGGGCAGGGGGAGGAATCAGTGCTGGTTTGCAGAGGAGCAGAATGGGGTGACTGCACACAGATGATGAGCCTGAGTAACTTTGCTGCCAGAAAACCTCCAGCAGAACAAGCATGTGGGCAAAAACTATATAATAATTATTTATTATTTGATATCACATCAATCTCAAGGCAAAGCCATAACCAGTGTGATGCTCCTGAAGAACACAGCTCAGGGCATGCATGGGACAGGCTGTGTATCAGAAAGGTTTTACCTGGTTTGTGGATTAAAAAATTAGGATAATACTTTCATTCTTCTTTGACATTCTGTCCTGAAATGTGACTAATTTATTTAAGGCTGTTCTCCTTCAGAAAAGGGAGGGGGAATAGGCTGAGTATCCAACCTGCTGCTTTTCTCCCTCCTTTTCTTGCCTCAGCTCAGTTTCCCTTCCCCAACCCAAGTATCTTCTAACAGATCATGCAGAGATCAAAACAGGAAATGGATCTGTCCAAAAACTGAGTTTGATTTCGTTTCCATGCAGTCAGACATGAGCCCAAGAAAAGGAAGCCATCCATCAATACAGTTCTGAAACACATGTGAAAAATGAACAGATTTCTCACCCAGCTCTTCAGGGCACACATGATGTATCCCTGCAGAAGGTGGCATTCCCACACCCTTGTTCAGCACAAACCCAACCCCACACAGCCATCTCAGGGAACAGACAATTGGCCTTGTCACCTGGGCTCAGTGCACACAGGTACTGAGCTCCCCACAGCTCCCAGCAAAGTCTCCTCCTGGTGCTGCCTAAAAATCTCTTGGGATCTGGCACATCCCTGGCCCAGGAGCCATTTTCCTGCTCTGTCTGCTGTTCCAAGGCAGGTCCCAGAGAGGGACTTTGCCAGCCAGGGCTCAGGACAGGGACACATCATCCAGTCCTGTGGTCACTTAGCAGCCTGACCTTTGGGTTTAACCCCTGGATGCATCCATGGGTAACTGATGATGATCCTTGCTGTCATGGGACTGAGCAGCCCATAAAAACCAGAAGCTGTAGCACTGATGGGACGTGGAACAGAGGGAAGAGAAGCAAAGCACTTTCATGGGTGGATACAGGAGGGAACCTTCCATACAAAACGAGCTAACAACAAAGTCACACTGGTCACTGATCTATACAGGAATGCCCATTTCTCAGAAAAAAACCTTCACAATCTGTAAAATCACTCATAGAAGATGCATAGTCATATTCACAGGTGCATTTCAGCCATGATATGACTTATTTGCTTTCTTCTGATAACATAACTCAGTCACCAGTAGCCTTTAATTCTTCCTTACTTGGATCTGTTGCAAATCTTTGGGAAAAGCTCAGCTGTGAGGGGCAGAAACTTTGTCCTCACCCTCTCCACATCTGCCTGGGATCCAGCTCAGGCCCAGGGGTATCTAAGCTACAAATGAGGTATGTGCTTTCTAACAAAGGCAGCAGATGGGCCAGCCCAGCAACACCTACCATGGCTGTACCTTTGAGAAAACTCCATCTCAAAATTGTGCCGTTAAATTCCATGAAGGAAGGCCCTGAATACTTGCATTGTTCTCCAGATAACAAAAAATAAAAAAATAATTATTAACCACGATCCTGAGGGCTTGAATTTGCCACGGGGCTGAGAGTTAATTTCAGGAAAACTGGGACAGTTTCTCATCCAAGCTTGGGGAGCTTTGTTTTGTGCCTAGTTCAGAGCACACTATATAATCAGGTTACACAGCCAGCACCTTGTTCAAAACAAGACTTCCTCTACCAGTGCAACAGAAGAGCTTCAGAATGCCTCAAAAAAAGGATAGATCAGCTTTAACTGCCTCCTCACTCTTTCCAGAGAGATGAAACCTTTTATTACAAGCTTCCCAGCATGTCACTGAAACATTATCTTTATTTATACCTCAAAGTAAACATACAAACAGCCACTATAAATTTTATCAAACAGACAGGAGAGGGAGCTCTCTCTTCATCCCACTCGATTAGGAATGGATTTTGCTAAATTTATTTAAATCTAACCACATTTTTACTCTGTGTCACATGTTACTTGGCCCTCTTTTGTCCTGGGACTGTGTCCCCTTAGCAAATCACTTAAGCTCAAACATTCCTGTGTACCACAGAAAAATGTTTATAAATTCAATAGATGCATCTGTAAGACACATTTAATTTTAGTATAGTAAAAAAATAGAGATGTAATTCCTACTGATGAAATTCTGCTTCCCTATGTACTGACATACACATAAATGCATGTGGGTCTGCATTGTAGGTATACTTTCATATTTTTCAACTTAAGTTATTTTTTCATGGTTACCATCCTTTCCATATTCACAGATAATTTTGTATTAATCCTGAGATCTATCAACCTAAACATTCTGGTAGTTCCAGGTGCATTTTTAAGATAAATCCCTGAAATATCAAATCCACCAGAAATACATACGGGCAAAGAAACCACAGCTGACAAAAACCCATGACAAAAGAAAGTCACAGTAATCTTAACGTCTGCATGTTCTCACTGGCTTTATTTGAGATCTTATTGGAATAGGGTCTTGATTCCCATTCCCAAGGCACGATTTTGACAGCAGAAATGCTTGTATCAGCATCTGGATATAATGCTAAAAATCAAACTGCGAGTTACGTCTGTCTCGCAAAGGCTGGATAATAAGATTTACTTAATCCATTTGAAAGAAAAAAAAATGGTTTTGTCCCCCAATTTGTTGCAACATCTGAAAGTTCACGAGGTTATGACCCCTCTTTAAGAAAGCATCTTCTACCACCTGCAAATACCCCAGGAAAGCAGTTGGAAACAATAAAACACGTGCTAGTTAACCGTTTCCAGGGAAACAGTTATGCTCCAGCAATGGGAGGTTTCAGCCCCACAGTGGCTTTGTCTAAAGAAGACATGGCCCAGCTGTTACTGAATAACCATTGTTGTAGATCATTGGGAAATAACAGTCAGGGCACCAGAGAAGCCCTGTGGAAGTTTTACTTTCCTCACTGCCAGAGGTACATGGGAGGGAAATGACAGAAGAAGAGCATAAACCAAAATATAGGGACAGGAGAGATACTAAACCCAGCTCCTGGTTCAATACACACAAATGTGTTGCCTCGTGCACTTTTAGGATGGTGATTTTTCTAATGCAACATCCCCTCAGGTCACTAGTGGCAAATATTAACATGAGTAATTAACTATAAAAAAGTTAGTTAGAAACTCAGAAAGTTTCAGAGCCTGAGGATGGAGCTACTCTTTGTGCTTAGAAGCGAATCAGCACACACAGCCCATTTTTTATTCCTTACATCAAAGGGAGGCAGCAACAGATTGGTCTCCCGCTCATTACAGGGTTTTCCAGAGCCACACAATAGTTAATTTCATTGTCTGGAAACACAGCATCAGAGTTTGCAGTGCAAATTTTCATTCCCTTGAACATGGAATTTGGCTGACTACACTCATTAATTTGCAGAACAGAGTACATCATTTAACAAGGGTGTTGTGCAGGTTTTGCCTGATTGTTTGAAACAGGGAGAGTCAAACCTCGATCCCAGCAGCCAGGGCAGAGCTCTCAGTAACAGCAGCAAGGTTGCCTTCTGTATTTAGGAGAGTTTTTCCCTCATTTATTTATCTATTTGCTCACCCTACAAGGATTATTGCTGGCTGTGTTAAAGGCTGCTGTGCTGAAAGGGAGCATGCACAAGGTGCAACACACCTCCATTAATGGTGCAGTCCCTTCCCAGCACGGGCAGGACGAGGTGACTGATGGGCTGAGCACAAGAAACACACAGAAGCCACAGAAAGTGAGATGTTCCATACCCTAAATTTCTTTCTCCTAAATACAAGCTGATTGCTCTGGTGCTGCAGGGTGTGGTGAGGGGAAAATGTGGCTCTGGGTGTTCATTTCCCCTTCCCTAGTGCTCCATGAGCATTACAAAAAATGACGAGAATGAGTTGTTCTCTAGAAAGAACCTTTTCAACCTCTCCTGATAATCTGCTTAGCAAGGACACAAGCTGTTTCTCATTTGTTTATACTGTACAAGCAGTCACAGTGAGTCACATCTCAGGGAGACTTTTTTTTTTGCATGGATTTTTCAAAAATTTGCTACAAAACATCCTTTCACTTCCAAAAGACAAAGGGAAACAAATAGTGGGCTTTAGTTCCCTTCTAAAGCACATTAAAGATTTTTCACAGCAAAAGACACTAAAGATTTGTTCCTCATCCTTCAAATTCTTTGGATCACTTAGTGTTGGCAAAAACAAATCTCTTACAATGAAAGCTCCACACCAGAACTGAGTAAATTAATCTGAGGCTTTTATAGCCTCCTTTGCTGCTCACAAAAAGAGTATTAAAGTAGGTTAAAGTAGGGTATTTTTTCCTTTCTTTATTTCCTGTGCTTACTGTTTGGAATTAGAAGGTTAGAAACTCTACAGTCCTCTCATTCATTTGTAATTTTTCCCCCTTTTTAAAGCCCTGCACAGTACAAGTCTATTCATAATCTGTGCCTCAAAGAATGCCCAATTTAAATGTAAAAATGCACAACAAGACATAACAAGTGGGAGAGTCATAAATGAGGTGAGAATTACATGGACTGGAGGTTTGTACCAGAGAAACTGCTCGTGGCTGCAGCCAAAGGGATGGTGATGGCCACTGGAGAACACTTTAATTTTCTCTCCTTTCTTTCCCAACACCAACAATTAGACAAAAAAAGGGACAGAGAGAAGAGGTTATAGAAAATAGATCATTGCCACTTGATTACAAGTAGAATGTGTGTTGAGAAGAAGAAAATTACAGTTGTTCCAGTACAGACCAAACAAAAGAAAGGGAGTTGGGCAAGAAATACCCAGCCACAGAAATTCAGAGGAAAGGTGCTGTTCTCAGAACCAGCTGACTGGGAGGCATCCAAAACGCAGCCTTTGGAGGCCAGGGTTCCACGGGGAATGCAGAGTGTCAGATCCAAACAATATTGAAATTATCAATATTATCATCTAGTTTTCTTTGAGTTATAACTGATCTTTCAAAGACAGAATTTTCTTCAACTTCTAACTCAAAATTCAATTTAAAATATTACACAGAATAGCTGAAAGGAAACATTTCTCTCTCTTCTTCAACCCGGATAGAAGTCACAGACTGGGAAATCTCTGCAGGCAAGTGTGATGTCTTTATAGCAATCTCACAATTACCTGTAGAGATTCTACAATCTGGCATCTTTGTGCACATTAATTATAAACTATTCACTTCTTCAGCCTCTGCACCTCTGCTGAGTTGAGCTGAATTCCATCCAAATTGCCCAAGTAGCATGGAGCTGACTGCAAGCTTTTTACTTCGTAATTTTCATGAGTCAAAAATTGAAAAAAAAAAGCATCAAACTTACATAAATTAACCAACTGGACACTGGACAAAATACTAAAGGACAAAGTTATTATAGGCTATTTTTCAACTCTGAGGGCTTAATATTCCATTACTGGCTACACCAACTGTTAACTGAGCTGAATCCCAGCTGGGTTTTCATGGGTGATCATTTCATGCAGCACTAAATGAGTTCAGCTTTTTTAAAGTGATGATGCTCTGAAGAACTGTTCAGCTGATGAACATTCTCAACGCAGTGGAAGCAAGAACAAGCCACTTTGAAAGAAGAGAATACCCAGCAATGCAGGCCTTCATGGGAAGAATTAAGTAACTTTTCTTTTTGCTATTAAAAACATTCTTAAAACTGATATTCATGAAGCTTTAGCTCATCCTACTGCAATGACATTGAACAAATTAATTGGATAAATATTTATCAGGGCTCAGAAAGAAGTTTGTGAGACATCCATTCATCCTGCTCAGAAACGCATTCCCAGCTCAGCTCCCAGTCGCTGCACTAGAACCTGTGCCTACAACTCCAGGAAACTCACTCCACCTGGCCAACACTTACACAGATTTTGGCTGGAAGGACAATTTGGCATGAAAGGACACCAATGGTGATGCTGAGCTTTTTGTGCAAGTCAACAGAGGAAGCAGGATCACAATTTTAGCAAGCTGCAAGGGAAAGACCTGGACCTTCTCAGTTAATGCTCTGCTGGAGGACTCTCAGACAACACTTCTCCCTTTGAAGAGCCCTCATATCCACTTGCTTCCTGCTGAGAAGTCAAATATCATCAAATATCAGTCAAATAGCATATTTTCATCTCCCTGGGATGAAAAGCTGCCACTCAGGCTGGGCCTCAGCTCCTTCAGGCACCGGGGAAGCCAAGCTGCCTCTTCCTCAGGGTTGCAGCTGCAGGGGAAGGGAGCAGTGGAGAAGGGCTGGGTGTTTTCCAGTGCAGGAACATTATTCCAGGGGGAGGCACAGAAACCTGATTCTACTTGGGTACAACAGACAGGAGCACAACAGTGCTCTTGGAAAGGTTTGGGCTCTCATTACAAAACTCCACAAAATCCAGCAGCTGTGCTCCACCCCTTACTGTAAAGGACCAGTGATTTCCACACTTTTTATTACTTCCTCATTTTACATCTCCTCTGTTCTCCCTGTTTACAAGAAATATATCCTTAGTCTGCACACCCTTGCCACATTCCCAGTTTCCCAGCACTTGCCAGCAAACCACTACTCCTCCAGAAGAGTTACCACCTTTATTCTAGTTTGGAATGTACATAAAGACTGAAATAAGGCCATGAATTTAATCTGTTCTTCTCAAACAAGTGTTAATTGACAAATGACGAGGGCAAGCAATTGCAATACCATGATTACAGCTGACAATTGTGCATGTGGGTACAATTGACTTGTCAGCATCTGCAAATAAAACCTGTGGTGACATCCCAGAATAACTCCAAACAATGGCAAAGCCCCACTCATTTCAATACCAAGTTTGTTTCAACATAAGTTTTATGTATTAGTTCTGGACTGGAGGCAAAAGTGCAGTTGGAACAAATGCATTGTCCCCAGTCAGACCCTTACAATTTATCCTTGTCTTTATTGAGCCAACTTGTTCTTGTCTGCTGAGTCTTCACTGCTTGACTAGGTCATAAAATGCTGTGCAATAAAATCATCAGTTACCTTGTATGATTTTTAAAAATTTATCTGATGACTCCACTCAAATACTTTAAATCCCTCTTCAATTATTCAGCCAGCCCAAGCCCTGCAGAGACACTAACAGAGTGCCACACATTCCCAAACTGCTGTTGATGGATAGGATGAAACCCGTCCTTCCATTTGGATTGATAAAAAATGCCCCAAAAAGAAGCTGTGCTGGCAAATCCAGTCCTGAGAAAGAAAGCAAAGCTTCATTCCAAGCACTGACTCAAATCAGTGCTAGAATCACTCCAGGCTAATCTCAAATGTTAATCCCTTGATTATTTTTTATGATTTTCTTATGACTGTTCTGGTTAAGAGGCTCTTTTGGTTCATCTTGTATGCTTTAAGTTTCTGACATCATTTTCAATACTTCTCTTGTCATCCTGCCAGAATTACCTTCCACACCTTCACCTTCAGAATGCTGCCATTGCATTAACCAAGAGAAAACAAGAGAAAAACAAATTTTTCTGCAAGTTTCAAAAAAATGGTAGTAATTACACCAATGACAATAATGTGCACTTATTATTTGCTGGATAAAATCTTGCCTCAGTGAAATCAAGACAAGTTTTTGCATTATCTTCCATGGGGTTATTCCAGAAGCCTTTCATCCTTCCTCTAATGAGGACTTCTTTCCATCTCCCTATTTACGAGCAAATCTTTTTAAACAAGACATACAAATGAGAACTAAAGCTAGTTGGAACCCATCACGCTGCAATAGTGGAAAATTAAATAGCACAGACTGAAAAAAAAAAAACCTTTTTGCAGAACAGAGAGAAAATTCTTAAACACTTTCCACCAGTAAGGAGAGTGTGCAGACTGATTTGTGGTAACACAAATCTGAAGCTGCAGCAAGTCACCGGGGAATGGAGAGCTCTTTTCCTGGTGAGCTGCCCAGGTTTCAGACATTGATTATCTCTTAATTACTAATTAAAAAAAAAAGTCAGAATCTTTACTTTTAGCTGGAGCTGGAGCACCACCTTCTATTTATCCAACTCCAAATGTAAGCAAACTTTCATTATGTCTGAACTTTTCATTGAAGGTTTGCACCAAAAATTACAGCACCAAAAAAAAAAAGATTCATAATTTGATCATTGAGCTGGAAGTTCTAAATTCTCTTTGAATCAGTCTTGCACTCATTCCATAATCTTATTACATGCATGTAAAATAAAAGAAAAAAGCAAAAGGCTGTGCACTTGTGTCCATCAAGGCTGAAGATCTGAAGATTCAAGCAATTAAAAGTTAAATGCCAGGGCTGGGATTGCCTGGGTGGAATTGCTGTGTCCCCTCTGTGCTTCTGCAGCATGAGACAGAGTTTAAATTACAGGATTACATGTGTTAGAGCAAGATTCACATTCTTTTACCACAAGGCTTTTATGCACCCGAGATAAGGGAAAGGACAGTCCAGCTTTCAGGAACTTGGAGAACCTTCTCACTCAGAAGGAAGCTATGGGGCAGAAAAACACCTGACCTGTGGAGGGCCTTCTGTACTACTAATCCACATCTATTTCCCATGGTGTTGTAGGGCTTGTCTAAATTCCTGTCTAGAATGGTCTCCTCCTACTCCTTAGGAGCCTCTGCTTCCACAGAAGTTCCATGAGCACACATTTGGAGGCCTAAATTTGAAGAAATCCTAATCTGAGAGCCATCCTCCACCCACAGCAACTGACTGCTTTCAGTGTTGTGCCAAAATGGCATTTTCCTGAGAGCCAGCACTGCATGCAGGGCTGGCAGCAAGGAAAGGGCCCTGGCCAAAAACCACCAAACAAGAAGGGCAGCTACAGGACCTGACCCACACAGTTGTAACTCTTTTGTCACCAATAGAAAGCAACTGAACCACTCCATGAGAAACACAGAGAAATCAGAATTTTCCCCAGTGCAGTGCCTGCCACACATGAACTAACAGAATTGATGCATCTCCTGCTCCTTGTGCCTTTTCCTTTGCCTTCACCTTCCCAGATCTGCAACAGATGAGGAAGTCTGGTCATGTCTGTGTTCATCTGGAGCTTTGTTCAGGACTTTCTGTACCACCTGATGCCTTCTTTTGTCTGGCAAATACTGTGGAACTGGCTGAGCAAACATAATCAGCCCACCTGCCAGCCCTGCCTCTGGTTTGTTCCAGCAGAAGCTCGGTGTTCCTGAGCATTTTCTGAGCAGCTCCCCCACCAGCACTCTCCAAGGCTGCAGGGAATTGATTCCAGAGATAATGCACCAGCTCCCCATCAGTGATGGCCCAGGCTGTGCTCTGTGGCTTCAGTGGGCAAGGTAAGGAAAGCAGCTCAGCCTTGCACAAACCCCTGACCCCAGCACATGCCCTGGTGTTTAGTGGAGGGCTCGGGCAGGGCAAGGATTTACCTGGAATTGCCTGTGGGCCCACAGCTGCCCCTCCAGCAGCCAAAGGCTTCCTGTAGGGAATGAACAGTTGGTTCTCCTGGCTTCAGTGTGCTGTGCTTGCAGCAAACCACAATGAAACACACAGGGAAGGATCTTGTTATTGTGTCCTGCAGGTAAACACCACCAGGAAACAACTTGATGTTTTACTTCATCTCCCAGAAAACTTTTGTACAGCTTTTGTCCACAGCAATCTCTCAATACTTGCTTTTTTCCTAATTTTATCAGATGTCTCCAGTACATCCAACTTGTTTGATTCTTTTCTTGTTTGCAGTTCTGGCACTTTATCCCTAAACATACAAGATTTAATGCCCAACAGGAAAGCAGGGCTTGCTTAGAGCTCCCTACCCAGGTGTGCCACCCTGGCTTGAGGGTGCTGCTCAGCAGAGTTCCAGGAGCAGTGAAGGAGGTAAGTGAAGGAGCTGAAGAAACAGGCACATCATTTTCAGATGTTTTACATAAATGGTTTTTGTTCAGAAGTCAGAGAACTCCCTTGAATGGGTATTTTATTGTATTCCTCATTATTCAAGGGGAGCCAAATAAGCTGAACCAGAAAGAACAAGTCTGCTTTATCAGTTCACACCCAGACTGGAGCGTGCCAAAGATCACCAAATAAACCAGGTTTATTCAGCAAGTTGCTCAATAATAGCTCTCTCAGAGAAGATGCAGAGAGAACCTAAATGTTTTAATGACAGATATCCACAGCACCAGGTGTTGTCTGTGGAATTTTGCCATTTTTTTCCTGTGTAGGACATTCAGGGAAGAAATTTAGCTGACATGAACCCACTTGCAGGCCTAACCTGGATGGCTGTGAGTTGGCTTAATCTCAGCTGGCAACTGTGAGCAGTTAATAGCTCTCTCACAGTTGTAGCTGGGATCATGCTAAACACAGCAATTTCTTGCCTCTAATGGATTAGCAGACCTGCATGGCACCTTCAGGACAGACCCAAGGGACACTTCTGCAGTGCACAAAGCCCAAACACACCACACACACAGGATGAACCTCATGGCTCTATCCAGGCCATAAACCGACCTCCAGGCTTTGCCTTGCTAGCTCCTGCCTCTCCCAGCCTCCCTGCTGCAGCATCCTGCAGCAGCAGAACAATCTCCTCATTAACTGTGTTCACAGCTTTTTCTGAAGTCACATCTCTTTTTGACCACCTTGAAACTGTTACTTGTCAAAATATCTCCTGAAGCCACTGATTTAGCCCTGAACTATAGGGCTGACAATGACTTTCCTGTGTTCAATCCTTTGCATCTGCAATTTTTTTAAGATATGTGCAGTTCTGTGTCCAGACTTCTCACCATTTCAAAGGCTGTTGTTCCACCAGATCATCGCTCTATGCTGAATTCTCCATTACCCAAAACACCTAGAATCCATTTTCCCCATGTTTATGACTGTGGTAACATCCCAACTCACACCAGTCAGGATTCTTGTAACTTGCCTAGTTCCCCTGCTCAAGAGGAACAATCCAAAGATGCAGAAATCAATACAAGATTCTCATTAACATTAGATGGCTCTAGTCAGCCTATGGATACATAGCAGAAAGAAATATTATATGCAGCCAGAGCACATAAAATATATTTATTACACCCCAGTTTTGTGGCTGAAAGCTCCAGATGGCCAATCCTTAGAGATACATCCCTAAGTTTTATTTATGTGTGAGATTCCAGGGAGCATCTGTAGCCTGCCAGAAAATATTCCTGTTTTATAGTAGGGATCAAAGGAGCCTGCTAAAAGATGGCTCACTCTGATGTACAGAAGTTGATGCTCAACAAGACCAGTTATGACCTGGTTCTTTTTAGTCCTGCAGAATTTTAGAAGAAAATTGTTCTGAGATAAAATTCCCTGTCTGAAACAGCCCTGGTGAAAGGACACCATTGCTGCCTCAGGAACTGCTAACAGAAGTACCCCTGATGTAAAACTGCAGAACATTTCTATGGATTTAGTTCTCATTTTCATTAATCACCTGACACTCCCCTGTCCACTGTAAGCATCTGTCTTCCATACCCAAGGTTGAAGTTAGTGAAAATATCTGATTGCAGAGTATTTTAGGACAGACCATGTGTGCCATGAAAGCAGTAACAAAACAAGTTACCAGTTAAACACAACCAGGGCACCCCTGTGGGAAGAGCAGCTTCATTAAATCAGTCTGACACATTTCAGATTATTCCTTTTTAGGCCTGAAACAGAAATACAAACCCCAACTGTCTCCAAAATCATTGACTTTCAAACAGAAGTGGGCAGAAGCAGAACTGCTGATGGCTGAGGGCTGTGATGACCATATGCTGCTTAACTGGGGTGTGCAATTTGCTCTCAGTACACCCAGACCTCCAGCAAATGGACAAACATCCCTGGCACACACCCATCCAGAGGACACAGCAGGACTATCAAGGCTCAGGTCTGGAAGTAGATTACTCCTTCCCAAGCAGTGTTTTCTCCAGATCCAGCAGGTGAGAGAAATGGGACAGTAACATTAGGTCTGTGGCTCTCAGTGCCAAAGACTGCATACAGAAAGCCCACCCACGCTGGCACAGGGCTGGAGCTTCCTCTGAATTTCACAGCTCACACACAGTGAATGTGCAGACTCGCCCTGCTGCAGGCCTGCATCATTTCCTGCCCTTCTGAGAAGCAGAACGCACTTGCTGACTAATTTCTGCTCAACTATTCAACCACCAAACAACAGGTTTGAGAAGCTAAAAAGTAAAACTTGTTCAAGATGTACAATGCTCTCCAGCAGTGCTACCCAGAGTGATTCTTGGTAATATTTATTCTTAGCATTTCTTAGCTAAAAGGTATCAATTTCCTTAAAAAACTGAGCAGTGCAATTAAGTTGGAGTTCTTTTCTTCTTAGTACACCGACCTTGTTAAGATCCAACAATTGAAATTTAAAATTAAAAAATGGCAAGTAAAACCACTGCAGAGTTTTTGATGTCGCAGATACTGCATCAGGAACTGATTGGATAATAATCACTCACCATCAGTTCCTAATGCATTGCCTTCAGCATCTAAACAAGCATCCAGGAGCTCCTAACAGGAACAGCTGCAATATTAGGATGGTGACACAGGAGCTAAATGTCATCCCACCAAAACCTTGACAGCTCTCCCACAAAAACACAGCCTCACCTCAAGGGGAAATCTAAAGGTACTGGTGCTGTTGAGTGGGACACCTCACTCCCTCCCAGATTAGGGTGGTGCCAGACCTAGAACCAGACTGGGAGGAAAAAATGGAAGGAAAAGAGTGCTGTCCTTTTCCCAGGTGGTTACTTCAACAATGCATTCTCTTCATACAACACATACCTAAAATGTAAAGATTGTAATAATGGCAAGAGTCACTTCTGTCCAAAGGATTTCCAAATTACTTGACATTATTTCAAAGTATTACAAAATTATTTACAATCTGCTTTGTATTATTATAATACATGCAGAAAAATACACCTATGGATTTGTATGTATGTTTTCATGAGATAAATGAAAAAGCAGAGAGGATGATGGAGCAGAAGCCACATGAGCACAGCAAAGGGCAGTGTGTAACATTAACATTCAACAATTCCCTCAGGGACTGAACAAAGCTATCCCATTTCAATGGGGTGGGACACCTGGGCAAGTGCAAGATATTAATTTGACAGATCTTTATGGCTCTTTGGCTTCTTGTGTCTCCAAAAGAAATCTGAGCCTCACCTGCAGAGCACAGCTCTCACCAACACAGTTTCTATTCACAGCACAATTTTCCAGCTAAGCATTGGCTCAGAGCAAAGCACCTGGACCCTCCAGTACATCCAGGGATATGTTGGAGGTCTTGTATCTCCGTTGTGAGCATCCCAGCCCACATGAATTTGTGACCTTGAAGCTGAAGGAAGCAGCAAGATATCAACTCTATCACAGAACCTGCTGGCATCTACTGCTCCAAAAGGCAACCTGGCAAATTGTACCTGCTGTTTGACAGACAGAACATCACCTCCACAGCTCTCTGAGGGGCAAGGGGATGCTCAGAACACAATTAGCACATAGCAGAGTCAAAGACATTGTTTTATTCATTATTCCTCTTCAGACCTGAAGCTCAAAAACTAAATGCAACCTTCTGGCTGTCTCCATGTGAGTTTTACCCATTTCTTCTACACAGAGATGAGTCTGGCCACAAGCTTTGAATAAGAATGAGGATCTGGAACTCATCTCCATCCCACAAATTGTCAGCATTTTTTAACCAAAGGCATGTTTCATTATTTTCCATTGGTAGGAAGTTAAATGGGTATTCAGATCCTCAATCCATGTATTTGGAGATGAGAAGTGCTGGCACAGGCACACAGGTTAAATCCTCGCAGTGAACCATTCCCCAGAGAGAGGAATTTGCATATCCCAAGGTGTCTGGAGGTGCCTCTAAACGTGCAGAGACATGGAGCACCTTCCAGAGGCAGGAAACGTGGCTGGGGGCAAGAGGAATTCCAGGAGTGAGACAAGGAGCCTGAGTAAGCAGATATTGTCTGAAAGGCTGGAAAGGTAAGTGCCAGTTTCACAGCACTGCAGCTCAGGCAGTGACTCTGAACTCATTCCAGCCCCTCTGGAGAATCCACACCTTGGTTTGTCTGGGAGGACATGGAACTGGGACCTACAACACCCACACAGAACCTGGATTCCTGCACATGGAGATCCACATTGCCTCCAGCTAGCACTAAGGCTCCAAAGGAAACCAAAGTGGTTCCTTAGCCCCATTTTTTCTCCTTCCTGGGAAAATAATTCAAAGCTACCAAGACTTAGAAACACTGATCTTTCACTAATTTTTTTCCCTGCTATTGCCTATCATTTTTAAACAGTCGTATTAAAGGGGAAATACACCAAACATTCTTATTTATTGCTTTACTTATTTTGACCTTTACTACTGCCAAAAATGCATCCAGCACATCATTCACGAGTGAATGGCATAGCTCCACAGACCAAGCACACACAAAGTGTGAGGAATAACTGCTGTAGAAAGAAGTTAGCAGCGAAAGGACTGGAAAAAACCTCATTACTCCTTGTAGGTTTTATTTAAATTTACAAGACTTGAAGGTGACTATACCACTTGACAGTAGTTCTGAAGTGCTCTGAATTTTGGCCTGATACATGCAGTTACCTGTGTGGCTCAATGTGCAGCTCTCCAAACTCCTGACTTGTCAGTCATGGGGAGAAGGACTGGCAGCTCTGGCCCTTTGGACCACAAAAGAATTAGCATTTTATTATGGATATCTTCAGATGCTGATCAGCCTAAGCAGAAATGCCGTGAGAAAGCCAATGGGTGGGAAGACTGAAGGGAGCTGATGTCATGGAGTTCATACTGTAATCTAATTCTAGATTGTTTAGGCCTCCCATCTCTCAGGCTCTTCTTCTCTTCCTGTTTCTAGGAAAGCAAAGAGCCTCCACCCTGCTAATGATCCCCCAGGGGAGGCAGTGTCAGGAGGCAGCACTTGCTGCAGCAGAGAAGAGCCACGGCTGCTGCAGCACACGGCATCAGGCTGAGAGCAGCCACAGCCCAAAGAGATCAACACGGGGAAGGGGGAGGAAGGAGCCTCCTCCCGAGGGAATGCAGCTGATTCAGGGAGGGAGTGGAACAGCTTCGCAGGGAAAACAAACCACCGAGCTTCTCAGAACCCCAATAACGTCCATGCATTCTCCAGGGAGGGTTTGCAGAAAGATGGGAAGAAACATAAGCAGAAAGATGCGTGGTTGGAAACACTACTTGAAAATGACATTTCACAGTGAAATGTTAGGGCAGAGTGTTGCAGAAGGTGATGGGGTCCTCACACTTGGTTTTTCCACAACTTTTTTGCCTCCCTCCTCCCTGCTGAGTGCTCATGGCCAGTTTCAGAGCTCCCTCACTGAAGCCTCTCTGGGAAAAAGGATAGAGGCAAAAAAGCCTAACCATTTACTCCTCCATATTTTTTTCCTCCCCTTTCACACTTCTATCCCAGTTCAGCTACTGTCTAATCAGCCCACAGTGAGAGCCACAAGAAAATGGCATTAACGGTATTTCTCCTTACTTCCCTTATTCTCACTGCCAAGAGAGTATTCAGCAGTTCTTCCCCTGGGACTCCTTTGCCTCCCCAAAGGAAAGGTACCTGTCCATCAGTTGTTGCCACTCCCTGGGGCTCAGCCTCTGCCAGAGCACAATGTGCAAATGAGATGCTGCACTTTAACCACAGAGCACCACATCTGCTTACAACAGGACAACCTGGGAGAAAAATGAAGAGAGAACAAGGAGGAAGCATTTGAAAAGGCATTAATTAAATACTAATGTGTTTAATCTCCCCCTCTGCTCTCACTGCTTTTGAAGCAATAGAAACCAGAGTGGTATTTCCTAGGAATCTCTATACAAACAAAAAAATTATCTGAGGTAAGCATTCCCTACAACAAAACTTATCTTAATGATAACAAACCAAAGATCCAACTAATTCACCTGCAACTAAAACAAGGTGCAAGTACAAGGTAAAATCAGAGGTATTTTCCCAAATGCTCTCCAACAATCTGTAGCTCATGAACTCCCTAGAACATATGTTTCCACGCATTTAGCATCCCTAAAGAATTGTTTTTCCACAAACCTGTCCAGTATCCCCCCAAACCCACCTAATTTGCAGCGTCCATAATGCCTGAGGCAAGGAGTTCTACAGATTCACTACATGTAGTAATGGAGATTCACTTCTTTTTGTACCTCTGCTCAGCAGGGGCTCCTTCAAGCTTTACCTTAGTTGAAAATCTATTAACTGAGTGTGCATATGAAAAATAGTAATTCTTCCCAAAAATCATGTAAATTTCACCACACTATTCCACAATTCCTGCTTGAAATGGGAGAAATAACACAGAAACAACAAAACTTTGGTGGAGGAGGAAGCCTTGGCAATAAGGAAAGAAAATAAGGTGACTGTGGTGAAACAGGTAATGGCATCAAAAGAAAGAATCTGTAATTCCTCCTTTAAGGACCCAAAGAAGACTTCCAGATAACTTTACACATCCTCTGAATTTTGGCTCAAGTATCTCCAGCAAGTAAAGGATGTTCTAAATGACAGCCCCCCTGTCCCCTGACTGCATGCTTGGAAATGTTCAGAGGGCATATTTATTCCATCCTGCTCATGCAACCAGTCACACCCAAAGCTGTACTCCAGAGATGCCCAGTGCAGGCTGCAGGCTTTGAGCAACGAGCACGGAGGTCCACGGGCTCCCAGTTTTGGTTAATCCACCTCCCACTTGTCCCATTCCTCAGCACAGACAGGGAAGAGCACAAAGCTGTCCACCCTTTTGGATGACTCCACAGTCCTGATGGAGCAACAGCTCAGGGCACACACTGCAGTTTAGCCACCCACACACATAGGTTAATGCACTTTTTGATGATTCATAAGCCCAGATCTAAGAGCAGAATCAAGGCTTTTGTTCATTATTTTGGAATGAAACATCAACTAACATTTTTTACAGATGACTGTCAAGTCAAAATCCTGGACTGCAGAGTCCTGCTTATCTGAAATTATACTCAGCTACGCCCTTTAAGGCAAAGCCATATCTATTAAAAGAAATACAGAAAATCCCAAAATCATAATCCTGGAACATTCAGCTGTGTACTGTACTCCATGCAGTTCACTGTGGTCAGATTTTGCAAGGATCCTCCATACAGAAAATGCTATTCCTGTGCTACATAATCCCTACTCACCACGGACTTGTTAAGGATGGATTTGTAAAGTCTTAACTGCAAATTCTTCTGCTTTGGGGTGTCCTTGCTGAGTCTTTAACAACAAAGCTTTGAAGTTTAATTACTCTCTTAGCAGCTGCAACCATTATACTGGAGATATATACACAAAGGAGTAATGAGGTTGTAAAGTAGGAGTGAACTTTAAACAAAAAGGGAAAACATGAGAAAAGTTTTATTCATCAATGGCTTAGACAAAATTAACTTCAGAGTCACACACATCAAGGCCAACTTCCAAATCAGCAGAATCTGCTCTCTTGCTCCTTCCAGCAAATTCTATTCAATGCCTAATTACGAGAGGCAGAGTCAAGGGGGGGGCAGGGTGCAAGAAAATTCGCAAGTGCCAGTTCACTTTGCTACTAATATAATGGAAAAAACATGTGCAGAGCAGGCACCCAGAAGAGGAGCTGCCCACAACATCCTGAAGGAAGAGTTACATCAGCAGGGAAGACGCCACACTGGCACAACTCCTGTGCTATGCAGAGCCAGAGTGAGAAACCCTGGACACAGAAAACTGCTCTGACACAAAGATATATTGCCATGCTCCCTTCTTCAGGGAAAGTAAATGATTAACAACCCATGTGTCAGCTACCAAGGGAAGCATTTCCAGAATATTTTCTGTGATTGATCAGCTTCTTTGACCTCCCCACCGTACTGAGATACCCTCAGAGCAAAGCTGCTCGTGTTTGCAAAGGGAACACAAAGGAAGGCACTGGAAATGCAGACCCAACTAGAAATCTCCTTTTCCATCATTACTGTTGTTTGCCTGATGACACAGACACAGTTTTGGGTGGTAATATACACAGACATAAGTAATATCCCATCTGGATAAATCTTTCTTACTCTGCTTATTTGGTATATACGCCATATAAATACCAAACACAAACTTATTTTTTTCCTCCTGCCATTTTCCAATCTATTGTGGCAGCTGTGTTATTTTTAAATATATATCACATATTCTACTGGTTCTCATCAATGTATATTATAGATGAACATTCACATTTACAGCTACACCCCTAAAAAAAAAATTGCTGAAAGAATGTTAAAGTTGCAAAGTCCAGCCTCCGAATATCATGAAGTGGCAAGATTCAACTTGTATATTTTACACAATTAGGAAAAAAGTTGTTTCTACCTCAATGGTGTCTACAGAATATGAAGGGGAAAGACATCAAGGTTATTTAGAACCCTTTGATCCAAATAGCTGGTGCAATATGCCTGCTATCCATAAAAAAAAGAAAAACAAGTTCAGCACTTTTATATTTTTTTCTAACAAATTTTCCCAATGTCACATATTTTGAGAAAACTGGAGTGTTTTTCCTTTCTCAGTGCAGTACCTACAGGGTACTTGTAAATTCTGAGAGACAAAATGTGATGGTAAGACATGGTTTAGCCAATCTACCCTGACTTTACAAAACTAAACCTCCCCTCTTTGCCATCTAAATACATCATGTCTGGTGTCTCACCAGAGGAAAACACTAACAGAATTTAGAAAATGTTATCTAAAAATTTCTGTAGAAAAATCACAAAAATCATATTCTCATTATTTGATAACTTGACTTTACTCCCAATCTCCCTCCACATCAAGATACTACAGAGAGGTTTCCAAACTCACTGGCTGAGAAGCAGAATTTATTATCTCCCCAAATCATTCATTTTAGGCTCCAATAAAAGTACAGGGTCATTAGTGATGTGCTAGATTATATCCCAACCCTGAAGCTGCTAAATCAACAGGAGGGACATGCTCCAAATCACCCTGGCCAGAGACCACCAGGTTTAGAAGCTCTGCTGAGAACCCATCAGCACTGAAGGGCTCCAAGAGCTGCCTGTGCACTGTGCTGGCTGTGGCTGCAGCCAACGACAGCCCCGGCTGCCTGTGCCAAAGCCCTTTACGCAGATGCACAACTGGAACTTGTAAATTACATGGAGAAACAGCTAAGGCTCACGAAACTCCAAAACTTTCTGCTTCAACCAGTGTGGTCAGCAGGGCTGTAATTTCTGTGAATCCAGTATCTGGGCTTCTTGGAATTTACCAGCCCTGCTGGCAGAGCAGTCACGTCTTGTAACTTCCATGTGGACAGGAATGAGGCACAAGGAGCTTACAAGCTCCCCAGGGCAGCCGGAGGAACTGGCAAATTCAGTTCGACAGATACCTGGTGTTTGTGGGGATCTGCCAAGGCCGTCGGAAAACAGCTCCCGGCTCCTGCCGCTCGCAGCTCTGCGCTGCTGGACCGGCTCAGAGCTCCCCTGCAGGGGTTACGCTCCCCCTGGAGCAGGAGAGGGAACGGCTGTGCTTGGAAGCAAAGTGACGCTCTTGGCTCTGTGGCTACAGGGCAGCAGGAACTTCCTGAGAGATCCAACTGCTCAGTTTTCTATGCAGCGCATGAAGGATGCTGCAAGTGTGGTTCTCAAGCAAATTAACCTCCGCAGGTAGTCTGGGGAACAAGCAGCCAGCAACTACTTCACATTCCAGCCTCGGAGCACTTCTGCAAGGCTTGATGAAAGGTGAAGATGGCCCTAAGCACAGAGCAGTTGGTTGCTCCTCTGTTGAGTGTTTTTCTTCTGTTTGAGATATCCCACACCTACCTGCTGAACTAAAATCTAAATGAGAAGCACTGAACCAAAGTAACAAAAGGGCAACACTGAACCCTGGAGAGCCATGTGGGGTTATGGGGGATGGGACAGATGGGAAAAGCAAGGAAAACAACACCTACTCCTGGATATGGTGTACTGTGTGATGTGGGACAAAATATCCCACATAAAGGGACAGATGGAACAAAATATTCAGGAAAACAACACCTACCCCTGGATATGTTGTACTGTGTGATGTGGGACAAAATATCCCACACAAAGGGACAGATGGAACAAAATATTAACAAATTACTATTTCACTGTTGTTTCATATGTAGTAGCTTCAGCTGTTGTGTGCTTCAGTCCAATACTCTATGCTCAGAAGTCTGATAAGGTTTAAAGCCTCAGGCTGTCATTATAAGAATATTACATGTACATGAGTGTTGTGGATTATGAGTTAACATCTATATTAATTAACAACTATATGAATTGACATGATATTTCACTCCCTGCCTGTAACTGGGTAACTGCACTTAGTTATCCCTGGAAGTTTCCACCCAACTTACCTCCAAGTGTCTATAACATCACTAAGCAGTTTCTGCAGAGCATCTGCATCTCTCTACATCAAAAACCAGCATCAGACACTACAGTCAGCCTCTGAATTTAACCTGATTCGGGACAGACCAAAGAGTAGCCTGAGCAATGGAACGGAGCCATAATGTCGAATCTTACCTTAATAGAAGGGAGTATTCCTTGGAGGAGAACAGCCATGGAGATGAGCCAAACATCAGCCCACCAAGGAAAAGACTTTGCCTCATTCAGAGCAACTTAGAGAAAGCCAGGATTTTCTGGAGTGAGGTCTCTGACTGGGGACTCCAGCACCATGCTCTGACATCCTGGTTCATGTTCAGAGGGGCTCCTCCTATCTCCTAATCCCAGAGATAACCTGCAGCACCTGCTTTGTGCAGCTTACAGAGAAGCCTCTGCAGAAGCCATGGAAACAGAGCAGATGCCACCAGAAAGGCCCTCACACAGCTGCAATTGCTCTGTGCATGTGTGTGCAGGTACGTGTATGTTCACAGGTCTGTCCACACTTCCAGGGCTTCTGCACCCACCAAAACTGATTTTTGTCTTCCAAGCAGCATTGCTTTCACTAAGAGCAGAACAAAAGAGACTGTAGGAAACATGAACAGGAAAGAGATGTGCCCCAAAAGCATGGATAAAGGGAAACTTGATTCATCAGGCCTCCTTAGACTCTGCCTATTATACTGATTTCCCCAGCAGAAGTCCAGCCTCTCATTTGGGTCTTTGAAGACACTGCACAGGCAACAAACATTGATGAAAACTCTTTGCCATCAATGTTATCTTTACTTCTCCTTTTATCTACACTGATATTAATATACACAAAGAAACTGTTCAACAAGTGCCTTTCATACCCTTCTCCTCTGGATCTCACTCTTTCCCCTCACACATATCCATTGTCATCTCAAGATACACACTGGAGTAACACAGCCCCCCACAGATTCCCTTGTGGTGCACTCTGGAAATCTGAAACACTCTGGTATTCCCAGAACCTGAACCTTAAAACAAGTGGTTGTATTTAGGATTCCTAGTCTTGCCAGACTCAGATTCTTTTCTTGAATTTGTCTTACACAACTTTACCCAAATGGAAACAGAAACCATATATTGCACGGAAGATGAAGATAGAGCAGCAGCCTCAGAAACACCACACCAGGACAGAAAGTTTGACACTCACTAAGCAGCCCTGCTGCTGCTAAGATCACAAGGAAAGACACCTCTAGGCATTCCCTAATATTGTGCTTCCTGTGCTTTCCCTAACATCAGCGAGGGACTGGTAACTGCTTTGGAAAGGCAGCTGCTGAAGCCTCACACAGGACACAATGTTTGTAGGTAGCAGCTTGCTACATGACTTATACAACTTATTCTTTTCTCTTTCAAGCCATGTTAAAGAGGCAAACTGACTTAAGGGGTGTGGAGGGGAGTTATTACCACAGTTTAAGCAAGAGGAAAATTAGTTTAATTGCATATGTTAGACTCTGCTGGCACTCTCCCCAAAGACATTATCCCCCTTTTTAAGGTGAGTCTCCTCAGACAATTCATAATTTTTGCCCATTTCATCCAGGAACGCCTTCCTTCACGAACTAGAGCAGAAGACTTTGCAAAACTAGAAGTGAAGAGGATTAATGCAGCATGCAGGGAAGAGTTCTTTCCTCTGGCTGAGAATAACCTTGGACAAACCACCAACTCAGCACTTGCAGTCTAGGGAAAGTTCGGCTGTGGCTCACATCCCCTCTTCTCCACTGCTGCCCTGACATTTGAACTGTAACTACCCAGTCCTTTCGGTAATATTTGCACGTTTCTGTTTGCCTTCCAGCCAACATCCTGCTGGCTCTGGAGACAGACCCGCTCACGCCGCCACTGGAGGGCAGCACCACATTTCTAGATCCTTTTCCTCATCTCCAAGAGGAATGAGTTTCATCGCATTCCAACACAATGGATCCACAACTTACCACTTCGGCTCAAGACTCTCATAAAAGCCTTCTTTGTTTTACAGCAAAGCACGGTGATGCCGTTTAACTCCCCACTTCGGTGTGCATTTTTCTTTGAGAAGTTTGGAGCATCCCTTTGTGCAGGGTTCAGAAGGAACTCTGCTGAGTTTTTAATGGGGCTCCATTGAGGAAACATCTTTATTTTGCCAGGGTGCTGCTTGTTTCCATGGTGCATTCCCAATCCCAAAGGCTTATGGTATTTTCTGCTGCCTGTAAGTGTATATGTAACAATAGCAGATCATCTAAACTCACGTTTTTAAAGGTCAGCATTCTCTTAATGTGCACGTTTACTTAAAACCACAAATCTAAGTTAAGCAATTTTCACCCGAAAATAACTGGATGGCTCAAATGTCCTCGTTTTTTTCTTCTTTTCCATTTTCCTACTATCAGCTCCCCTATCATTAGGATAAATCTCCACCAGTGTTAGATGTGAACATTTGCATTTAGATTTGCTTGTTTGCACGTTCTGCCCTGCCTGCTGCCGTGGGGAGCACAGTCCCACTCACCACATCCTCAGTGGCATTCCCCGGACAAGGATCCAGGCATGGCAGCTCCACAGTGCCCTCACACATGGCTTGAAGTGCAGTCAATTTCCATGGGGGATTAGCCACAGATGTGCATGGACAGAGCCCAAATATCCACCAAATAAGCCCCACACAGAGGTTTTGCCATCCCACCTTTTCTGTTGAAATGACTAAACAGACAATGTATCACTTACCACATCTCTCTCTCGGCTTATCTGATAAATTCCCCTAATTCTGGTCTCTTATTTCTCAGAAAACTCTGCCAGGCTGCAAAGGATTACCAGGGCTCCAAGGCCAGCTGTTAGTATTATGCCACCACAATCTTGGGAAGCAAGGATTGAATTTCCAGGCTCACTCAGGGACCTGGTCCCACTTCTGTCCCCATGCACACCCACCTCACACAACTGCATGGCACTTGGTGCAAGAAAAGAGGGAATTTTTTCTGGCACTGCCATATTAAATTGCTATGAGAACAACCCACTAATAAAAACAATATGTTGTACAAGTTCCTTTTGCTATTAGAAGCCCTACAAGTCAAGCCCCATAACTAAATACTTGTACTGGAAATCTTCCAACCATGACTGGAAAAACACGCTGACACCAAAGTTTATTTTATAAGACACCAGAGGGGTCACTTCCAGATTAGACCAGATTGAATTCTCCTCACATTTTGTGAAACTCTTCAGGAGATTTTGTTGTGGCATTCCACAGTTCTCCAGGAAAAAAAAAAAAAAAGAAAAAAAAAAGCCAAGCATACTGTATAGAGGCTGCAGATGCAAGAGTTGAACACTTCTTTTTATAAAATACCAACCTACAATAACAAATAATTTTGTTATTCACAAGAGAATCATTGAGTATTGCAAAACTTGATAATTACTGATTCATGACAGATTTAGGAAAAACATCAGCTTAAGTAATCAGGTCAGGGCACTGCTGTTGACCACAGTGTTGGCAAAAGAAACAGTTTCTGTCTTCATATCTTTCATCAAAGTTTAACATTTTACAGTATTTAGCTTTTAGCACTTCATTGGTGCAGACCAGTAAACAACTGATAGCTTGAGAAGCAGAAGTTCAATTGTGAGCAAACATCTCTAGTTAGTATTATCTTGCAATTCACTTACACCATTCACATACTTTTAAATCCAGGCTAGTAAAACCATTGAGGATCCCTGAGAGCTCTAATTTACTACTGTTGTTAATAAATTGGCCAGATGATTAATCCCTTTTGCAGCCTGTCACCAAAGGTATGCTTTGTCACACACTGCCAACTGGGAATAAAGATCTCATTCAGATCTTAAGGTGGACAAAAAAAACAACCCTACCTTTTTGTGAAGGAAATGTGTGTGAACTTCATTTCCTCCTGGAAAATTGGGAGTTTTTCTCTACTAAAGACTACTGGAGATAAATCCACTCCACTTTCTTCCATGCCTCCATGACACTTTTGCCTGACAGTGGAAGTCATTCTGAAAAGGCAGCAGTGCAGTGAAAGAAGGCCTCCTGACTCTAAATGAAGCATTTTAACAGCACTTCTTTCCCTTCCTAAGACTCATACTAAAAACCCCAAATTTCTAACAGAGAGAAACTGTTAACCCACACCAGGTAAAGATCTGTTTTGCAGTGGAGAGGATCCTGTCCTTCCCCTTCACCTCCCAATGCTAAATCAAGTGTGTTCTAGCACTTGAAACCCATTTTGAACACCACACCTTGCCACACTTCAGGCCTTCCTCACAGGTACATTTCCTGCACTGTAGAAGGCTTTTACTAAATAATGACAGCCCTGCTGGAGGTGAAAGTCAATTGAATGAAGAATCTGGAGTAATTCTATCCCAAAAATGCCACTGACTTTCTCTACATGGAAGTGTTTTGTATACATATTATGTGACTGTTAACTTTGAATCATTATTAGCTCTAAAGGAATGTTGCAAACCCCCTCAATCCTCTACCTTCAGAGAAACAAAATGATATTTCTCTTTGTGCTTTTAGCTAATGTCCTTTTGAATCCACTAAAGGAAAGCATGGGAAAAACATGGAAAGGCCCTTCTTAACAATTGCAGTGGCACAGTCCTGAGGCCAAAGCCACCTCCTCTGCTTTTGTGCACGTCCCTTTAAAGCAGCAAGGAACTTACCAGCAGCTACAGGACCTGTCCCCAAAAGCCACATGCACAGCTACCCACAAAAATGGAACAGGCTCCCAACCCACTGCAGTCAGACCACACAAGTTTTGATGCATCTCCAGTGCAAGGCAGAGAAAGAATTTGACCCTTAGTCCTACAGCAACAAGTGCCAAAAAAGCTATTTTACAATCACACAATCTAACAATCTGCCTCAACACACTTAAATCATCCATCTTCAGGATGACATATTTCTGTGTGTCCACAGCTTCCTCAGAGATACCAGTCAGGAGCTCCAGTAACATGTAGAGATTTGTATATTAAAGGCCTTCCTGAAAGATTTACAGATTCCAGGTAGTTACAAACTGAGACAGATAATTAATAACTCAGCCACAATTTGCTGACAAAATGTTGAACCAAGGGCTCTCCTTTGATTTAAGCTCAATCAATTCTGCTTTTTCTGCTCCAGTGTTTTCTTGCAGAAGTGGAATTTCTATGGTAAAAGCTCTATTAAGAGATCTACATCTGAAAAATGAAGGATGAACGTGAGCAGAAATGACCAGGCCCTAAAACTCTGACACATTCTAAGTATTGAATTTTTTTTCAATCACAGCTCACTGTTTAAAGTGCTGTCAAACATTACAGTGAGAAAGGCATTTTTTTCCAAGAGTAAGGGAGCTGAAAATCAAAAACCTTTTCTACATAAAATGGGATAAAAAGTAATAAATAGGAAGTCTGGAAGTAAGTGCTAGTAAAACAGTGAATAGGTAAATCCACTCCCCTCCTCTGCACTGATGCAAGTGGTTCTTGCCACATGCCTCTTGCTCTTTTAGTTGGGATTTTATAAATGCATGGAAAGCCATGAGGACAGAGCAGCACTCCAACTGCAGCCCGGTCTGCACAAAGCATCCAGTGTTTTTCTTCAAGCATCTACATCTCCTTTGCCTGATGTTCACTGAATTCCTGCTCAGCAAACCTCTGTCACCAACCTTGTGGAGCCTTCTGCAGGAAGTGGGAGCCTGGAGCAGCAAACACTCCCTGGCTGGCACACCACACCATTGCTGAGGACAAATCTTCACATGGGAAGCTCTCGGTGTATGCTCCATGCAGCACCTGACAGCCCTGGGAGCCACCAGGCTGCCCTGGGGACACAAGGCAACACCTCAGGCCTTGCTGTGCTCTGCAGCCCCCAGAGAGGCACATTTTAATATCTTAATCTCCAGAACTGCATTTACGACCTGCAGCTGTGGTGCCAAAGAGGCCCCGTGGCCCCTGACACACTGAGACTATTGTTGGCCAAAGGGAGCTCCAGGGTTTCTGGAGTGACACAGGAGAGGGAACTGAGCTGCTCTGCACTGCGGTGGAGAGGGGGATTGGGGGTTCTTTGTATCCATCAGGTTATTTTGGGCCTGTATCCCCTCTAAATTACAACAGTTCAAGCACAGTAATGGGTGAACGAGCAGGAATTAATTTGCCAGGGCTTTGGGCTTCCAGAGAATGAGAACTTGAACCAATTAATGAAAAGGAGAATCCCTGTGTTACATGTGACTTAAAATGAATATGCAGTAAGTGATGTGTTAGTCTAGAGCACAAATGACATGCTGGGGTTACTCCAGCCTCTCCACCTCAATGACTTGGAGATGTGGCATTCCCACCGCCTCACTCCCAAAACTGAATTTTTCTCTGATGTGGTGCAACTCCTACAGAGCACATTTCGGGAGCATACAGGGTTATGGGCATTTCTGTGCCAGCTTTTCGTGGTATCATCTTCCAGCCTTTTCCAGAATTTTGATCCCTTTCAACCACAGGTATCTGCAAAGAGGGGTGAGAGGATAACCCCATCAATCTCACAGAGAGGAAAATCCCCACTGGTATTTGGATTCTGCTTTCTGTGTGACAGCTTAAAGACAAGCACTAAGCTTAATATTCCAGGGAATTCAAATGCTCTGATATACATCCTGTAGTATTAACATGCAGATATTGAGCAGAAAAGTTGTGTCTCTGGACAATAATTAATAGGTTAACTAGGCAGGTTGTTTGCCAAGTTCACCCCCACACAACATAAACAACAAATATTCCTGCTTTTCCCCTATTACTAACCTTTTTCCTCAAAATAGAAAGAAAGGAAAATTCAGAGAGTTCAGAAAATGCTCATGGAACCAAATCAGTGTTTAATATATCTACTGATCCTGATGTTCCAGAATTGTAAAAAGCAAAGTGGTCCTTAGCAAGAGCTCTGCCTCACAAATCTGCTCCTCTAAGGTTCTCTTTCACCACAGCATTTCTGAGAGGTCTCAGTTTGGTTGTGCTGAGAGATCACAGCACTGCCACACTCAGGTTTAGGCCCATGAGGCTCTGCAGAAAGTTTTGTGTTAAGACCTTCAGCCTTGAAGATCTTTAGCACTTTCTGACCATTAAGAATACTCTAAATCCTCTTAAGAGAGGTCAAATTATTCCAATTAATTCCCAAAATCTGGAGCTAAATACAATGCTGGGAAATTGCAAAAATGAAAACTAGGGCTTGAACAGCCTGCTGGAGTTGAGCTGCCAGTCAGAAATCCATGCTGGTCATACAAAGATATTCCATTCATATCAACCCACACTTACCCTTCCCAGAACTGACAGAGGAAGGGAAATGGATTTCCTGCATGGAGGGAGGATAAGGAGAGGGCAGAGAGTTTTTTCTCATCCACACCCCTGAATGTTGCAGTAGGTGAGTTCTGCCTGATTCTCCTTTCAGCTGAGAGGATGCTGAGGTGCCCACAGCAGGCCTGAAGGCAGCCTCACAGACGAGCACCCAAACTCCTGGACTTGGAATGTGATCTGAGCATCCAAGACAATCAACTGTCTTTGGAAATCCTGGACAGGTAAGTGAATGCACCCACCCTGCTTCCCTGGGCAAGAGTCACACCTTTTCCTCATTTCAGAGAGAGTCTACCAAGAAACAGATGAAATGATTTGCACAAAGCTCCACAGGAAGCCAAAACTAGAGTTGAAAGCTGTCTCCAACATATTCTGGGTGATACTGGACTTGAATTCTGGCATTTCTATGTTGCCTTTTAGCCAGAGCAAAGAACTGCACCGACACAGCTTAATCAGACAACAGTGTATATTCAAGCTAGGAGTTTGAATATCAGAAAGGCTGTCTGCTCCTCAGCTGGGTTATTTTTCTGGGAAAAAGTTCTCATTTTAACCAAATTGGTTGAAACCTAGTACAGCATCAGACTTCAACTCCTATGTGCAGCAATGCTGATTTTCCAGAAGAAAAAGGAGAAGAAATGACAACTCCAGTGTTACAAAAACCACACATTGACACTGATGAATGCTTTCTGGGCTGCTGTTTCTCTTATCTGGCATGAGAAAGACAAAAAAAGAGAAAGAAAATCACTGCTAGAAAATGGAAAAGAGTTAAAAATGCACAGTATAAAAATGTAAGAAGTCAGAAATACAAGCTAAAGAGAGGAGGAATATTTAAATTGCAGATCATCATAGTGCAATTTAAGCTACAGCCCAGATTGCCATATCTGAAGTTCTTACCACATCACAGGGTCTTTACCTGTATGTGGTAAAAACAGGTATTATGGGGTCATGAGTAAACTTGTGTAAGATGCACCTCAAAGTTACTACTGAGGAAACACCCATTAACCACATCACCAGGAGTATCACCAGGAGAGGTCTGCAGTCCTGGGAAACCCTCATTCCCTGAGATGCAAAAGGTGATGAACCACACATGGAAAGTGAAATGGGCTCATCCTTCCCACACACCATCACCCCCTCATTTCTTGTGTTGTTTTCAGCTGTATCTGTAAATCACTCATCCTTCCAAAGCCCTTCAAGTCCCAATTTATTAGGGCTGCACAACTGCACCAACAAAAAAGATGGACAACCTCTGGGAAATGCCTTTCCCACTCACTCACTCTCTCCCTCTTCTTTCTTTTACTGACAAAGGACTCCAGTGGGAAGAGTCAACACCTTGTCTGGGCATCCAGATTTCTGCTGGAGTCCAGAAACACACAAAACACAGGATCATATCCCCATAAAATGCAGCAGACAAGCAAATTGCATGCTTGACAAATTGTATGCAGACCACAGGCTTGATCTTTAGCAAAAATCAAAATAAAAAATGGCAACAACATTATACTTTAATATCCTCAGAGCATTGTTAGACATTTAAAAATGAAAGCACTGGTTTGCCCAAGTTAGCCAGAGGCCTCAGCATAACAAAAACTTATGCAAGATCTCTCATACAGGAGAAAATTTGAAGAAAATATAGGCTGGAATTCTACTACTAGATTTTTCTACTCCAACTCTCGTATCTTTTCTTTGCCAGTTTTCTCTAATTCTGTGTTTGCATCATCTGTCACCTATGAACTCTACTGCAAAGCAATAAACAAAGAATCACAATAAATATATGTTTAGATTGAATGGGAGGATTAAGCAGAAGGAGAGAATTTGTTCTCTGTCCCTTGCTACTGACCTTTTGGTCCTTATTAACTTTTTGTCATTTCAACACCTGTGATAAGAAGCTGATATGGTGAATTTTTACCATATGAAAAGTGAGAGTAATTTCCTGACACAGACCTTCTTTCAAATCAAGTTTAGAGTCCAGTAACACTTCATGGCACATACAATATACTCAGGATACCGCCCTTGAAGATAAATAAACTTGTAAAATATTACCTCAAATAAAAGTTTAACATTTGTCATGTTTAATCAGCAATAAAAAATCAGACACCTAATTCTTCACAGTTTATCCTTCACCAACATTATGTCACTTCCAAGTTGAAACATGGAAACAAATTTGACATTTGCAGGCAGCGTGGCAGAAAGGCAGCCTGCCATGTTATCAAAATAATTTATGTTCTAAAATTCCTGTGAGTCCAACATGAAAATAGCATCTCCACCACTCCAGCTCTGAGTTTAGACAATTCCAGAGTCACTTGATGTGACACACTCAGGGACAGAAAGCCTCTTAAATTGACACTGATGGTCCCCTGAGCTGACATACACTCCCCCTGAGTTGCCTAAGTTCTCCATGTGCTTCATTTTCTGCTCTAGGGAAAGATGTTTGAAACAGGAAAAGGGGGTCAGATCTGGGAGTAGAAGAGATTAAACTGCAATTTTGTTTTCCTCCTTTTTGGGCTAGCCTCTAGTATCAATCTCAGCCTGCTCTAAATTATGTCCAGCTGTCTGCTGCCCCCAGGGACAATTCTAGCAGCCAGAATGAGTTGGGAGTGCAGTGACATTTTAACCACACACAGTCTTCCTTCAGCCTACCTATCCTTGGGTTTTTGAGGACAATGGGGGGTGGCAACACATCCTGCCAGGAAGAAAAAATGTGAACGTTGAAGTCGTAAACACATTCAAGCTGAAGAATTTATGAAAACTGAAATGTGACAAAGAGTTCACTAAAACAGTAGGGAATAGAGTGCACAATTTTCAGAAGGAGCCAAAAGTAAGGAAAAATAGGAAAATTAGGGACCAGCCTGACAGGAGTTCTTCAATTGTTGCAGGGGTTGGCCTCAGCAGTGCCAAGCTGCTCGTGGTCAGCATGGAAGGAGGGATGGTTTGAGCACAGGGACATCCTCAGACACCCCACATATGGGAATAAGTTGTCCTTCAGCTCGTTCACATCCCTCACACTCCCATCAGCATTTCCAAGCATTTAAGTTCTGCTCTCCCACACCAGGCACGTTTCCAGTTGTCTCAGCAGGGAATATCTGAACTACCAAATCATGGACTGAGTCTCCCACCTCCATTTAAAGGACTGACAACCACCCTTGGCAGAACAGGGCATTTCAGCAAATGTGTAACACTGGCTGAAGCCAAGGGAAGGGGGTCCCTGCTCAGCCAGCACTCAGACACCCTCCAAAATGATGCTCCTGCTCTTCCCTGCTTTGCAGAACATCTTTCCAGAGGGGAAAAAAACCAATTGCAGTCCTGTAATACAGGCAGTGTTTTCCTACGTAGTGGCTTAAGACAAGACTTTTTAAAATTTTTACTTAATCCAGAACCTAAGAACTTAAATTTTGTTCTCTCTGCGTGGCATGGATGACAATGCCACTATTCAAAAGGCAATTCAGTGCTCACTATACTCAATTAGTATCACTATAGTAGATAAAAGCAGTTACGTTGTTATTTTGCATTCATTAGATTATTAGAAATACCTGCATTTCTTTCTATAAGCAAGAAACAGTAAAGTTTGAAATATATGAGGGACCACATCACAAACAGGAATCCAATTTACACCAACAGAAGTGAACAACTCAGAGTCAATCTAACACTGTGAAGCTGTATTCCTAAATAATGGAATGTAGGCTTTAAAGGAATCATTTTGGAGCAGGAGAACACATGTCAAAAGACAGCCTGTTAAATATGAAATTAATATGCACACAAAAGTACATGCAAAATGTCCTTTAAAATTGTCAACTTAGATTTTCTTTATTCCACCATGTTGCTTCTGTTCTTTATTTACCAGTGAGGTGTGTGGATTTTAAGTACATTTTCAGGAGTCCCACTTACCTGTAAGCACAGAAACTGCAATGAGGGAGGGAAAATCCTACCTTCTCTCACCTAAAAAATAAAAGACAGGCAACATATGGTTGCAGCTACAAGTATTCTAAAACTACCAGCTTGGCTGATCCTAGAACAGATAAGAAGTGATTTGATTCACAGACAAAATTAATGAGCACTGTATGGCTGTCCAAGAAAGAACTCATGCTTTATGTAAGATCAACTATAATTTAATGTTAAGAATTATGGGGTTGTATAGGAAAGCCATTCTCTAGGCCAGCAGTGTCAGAGGTCTGCAGCATTGTAAGACATTTTTCCAGATTTCCAGTTCTTCAGGCCCTTCAAGGACTACATTAAGGAGACAATAACTTATTTTTAAACTAAAGACCTCCTGTTGAACTACAGGAAGAGAATAGAGGTGTTGTACTGTGCCACAGGCCCCCCAGAAGCAAAACTAGGAAATTAAATAAAGATCTAGTGAACACGTTCCTGGACACCTTCTCCTCACCCAAACCCTCCAAAGCCTCCTCATCCTTCTTTCTGTCCATGAGCTTTCCCCCTGGGTGGGGAAATAACAGCATTTCATAGCCTGGAAAGATTTTTAACAGTGATGACTGCTGCTCTTAGGTGGTGTCTGAGGAACAGGCATTGCCCTGGGGAGGGCTCCTCATGGCTTTTAACTACCAAATTTTTAACAGCCACAACACATCAATAGTCCTGATATTTTAAATTTCATGGGGAGGTTTAGATTAAATGTTACAAAAAAAAAAATAATTCAAGGAAAGAGTTGTGAAGCACTGGAAGGGGCTGCCCAAAGCAGTGCTGGAGTCACCACCCATGGAAACGTTCAAAAATGTGTGGATGTGGGACGTGAGGGCAAGAATATTGGAAGGAAGTTCTGTTTGCAGCCAAGTGAAGGGTAAGAGATCTAATAGCCTTTTTTGAGAGTTTATTTTCTTTTTGATCTGCTTGTGTTCAGTGTTTGGCTTGCATAATGTATGCCATGGAAGGAGAGGAAATTACACAAGCTTGGATTGGGGAAAACCCCAGTTTTCCAGTCTCAATTCCACATCTGCTTACGGTTGCGATTGAGAACATGGCAGTGATGGGCCCGATAACCTCAAAGCTCTTTTTTTCCCAACCTTAAGGACTCTACAGTCGCATGACTCACGACAGACACCAAAACGATGGCCGCGCTGCGCTTCCTCGAAGATCCCAGCTCGCGGCTGGGGCACCCGATGGGGATGAGGGAGCGGCTCCCGGGGCCGCGGCCGCCCTCCCCTCACGGCCTCCCGCGCCCGGGGCTGCCCTCACGGCCCCAACATGGCGGCGGGGCCGCACCTGCCCCGCGCGCTCCCGCGGCGCCGG